>OZ018330.1:78879880-79390196 GCA_963969495.1 Ceratothoa steindachneri | reverse complement strand
AGTCCTCAACTACCAAATGAATTGCTTCATCAATCGAGTGCACAACAGCCTTCCCAATCTCTTCTTTGATATCAATGATGTCTTTCAGGGTATCTGGACTCAGAAGAAAAGTGTCAGGGGGCAACAAGAGGTCCGATCTTGTCAGAGTTATCGGGAAACCCACCGCGAATAATAGGAAAACATACCAATAACACAGCGTAAGGAAGTACGGTTTTTAGGGATCGGTAATTCATTTAATGGACGTAAACGTTCAGAATCTTGTTTGAGAGAGCCGTGGGTTATTGTTTAACCAAGAAAATCTATTGATTTTTTTTTAAATGACTGACTTAGTCTCGTTGAAGGTAAGGTTGTGGAACCAGGCAGCCTCTTGAAGTTTCGCCAAGTTCCCATAGTGCTCCAGCGGGTTTTCCCTGCCACGACAATATTGTCCACATATGCATAAGTTCCATGCAGATCGTGTTGCTTGATGATGTTTTTAATAGTCCTTTGGAAGCAAGCAACGCCGTTCGTAACCCTGAATGGCGCTCTGCGAAATTGATATAGCTTGCCATTCGCTTCAAAAGCAGTATATGGCTTGTCCTCTTCCCGTATAGGTATCTGGTGATAAGCACTTTTCAGGTCCAGTGAACTATAGTACTTGTAACGAGACAGTTCCGTGACAAGGTCGTCTATTCTTGGAAGAAGGTACGCATCCAAACGAGTGAATCTACTAATGGTCCTGTCCATACTCAACAACTAATCTCTTTCGGTGGCGCTCATTCGACACAACAAGAAATTTCACCCTCCATGGAGATGTGCCCTCCTCAATAGCACCATCATGTAGCATCTTGTTAATTTTAGACCTTATGAACTTCTTATCATCATCCCCAAACCTCCGGGATTTTGTTGCAACAGGTTTGAAATGAGGAGCAAGACTTTAAAATAGACGAGATGTACCCACCAAAGCAGACAGTACACTGCAAGTGGCAGGGTTGGAGATATTTAGATCTTTCTTGGATCCGTCAAAGTCCACAATAATACTAGAGTGCTGGCTCATAAAGTCTTGACCAAGAATGACATCACAGCACAAGTCTGGCAGCACACGAAGCCTTGTATTGTAGTAGCACTCAACCTTCAAATTGATGTCAACCGTGCAGCGTCCCTTCACAAGAGACGTGAGTGATGAATAGGCCATAGGTACGCTTCCAGTCGCTGGAACAACCTTCAGCTTGTGCTTCTTGGCATAGCTATGTGAGATGAAAGATTTAGAGCTTCCTGTATCGATAAGAGCAGTCGCTTCATTATTACAAACCAAAACATACACAGTAGCTCGCCGTAGTAGTCCCGAGGAAGAAGCAGAGATTACGGCCAGTGTAGAAGACTGAGTGGATGCAGAAGTAGAAAATGTAGTAGACCGGCACACCTTAGCAAGGTGCCCCTGCTTATTATACTTATGACAAGTGACGTTTCTTGTAGGGCACTGTCCACGATTGTGACGGGGACCACCACAGAAATAGCATCGGGACTTTAAATTGCCAGCAGCACAGGTCCTTTCAGCAGAATAAGCAGTTTCAGATGTTGCAGCAGCACAGGTCCTTTCAGCAGAATGAGCAGTTTCAGATGTTGCAGCAGCACAGGTCCCTTTATCGATGCGAGCAGATTCGGATGTCGCAGCAGCACTTACACCAGAGACAGTATAACGAGAATAAGACTCTGAGGTCTTCTGAGCAACATCGAGGGCCCTGGCTTGATCAACCGCCGTACTTAGGTCCAAAGTTTTGTTTTCAAGCAATCGTTGCCTGATTCTATGAGTGAGCAAGCAATCAATTGATGAGAGAATCCCGTATGTAATCATCCTGATTCGGTGAAGCAGTAGCATCCTTAGAGTTAAAATCCTTGCTGAGCATCTGAAGAGCTTGTAGATACTCATCTATTGTCTCCACCTCATGCTGCCTACTAGTAGCCAATAAATGTCTCGTGAACACTTCATTTTGGGGCTTGACATAGAGGTCTTTGAGAAGATCTATAGCTGAATCATAGGTAGTACACTCTGCAATGTAACCATATACGGTTGGAGAGACAAAATTGATCATGTATCCAGCTTGTTAGGATTAAGGCTTGCGATGTATTACAGGAATGCAGACAAAGTACGATTTCAGTGACTCCGTTCTCATGCAGCAGTAGGCGAGTTGGCGGATACATCCAGGCAGGCGTTCAGGTCTCAGGAATTTATCCATCTTTAGATTAGACGCAGCTTGTTTTTTATTTTTATGAAGCTATGATAGGGCTTCCACTATTTATTTAAAGCACCATTATAGCCTTTGGATCTGCACTGGCGGCCTTGTTAGTTGAATAATTTGTGGTGATCATAACAAAGCGTCAATACCTTTCTATAGGCTTTATTCAACTAACAAAACATCAATACAGTCTAAAAATAAAAGAGAAACAATATAAGTAAACATACCCATTCTAATCAAGTTAACAAGCATAGTTAGTTATAAGTGAACAAAATATTGTAGTGTAACCCATTGGGCAATTATACATATAAGGTTACATGAAAATTAGATCACCAGATTTTATTTAATATTTTGTGTCATAATAAATTGAGCACTTTGCCTCTTTTTAATTATCCTTATTGTCTCTTGTTTTTTTATTTTTACTATCTCTGTTTTATTAAATTATTTGGGGGGTTTACATTTTAAGGTATAGATCGGTCTTATTTCTTCCCTCGCACAGTTTCTTTCTCTGGGAAACAGTGCTGTTCTTTCTACTTTGTGTTGTCTGTGCTGAGGTATGTCGACATTATTGTTAATATTTGGGAGTATTTCTTCCTCCACCTTATCCCATGTCTTTATCCTTAGCCTCTGGATCTCTCATTCTTTCGTGTAGGACTGTCTGCTTATTATGATCGATCCTTCTTGCGCCGTTAATAGGCAGTGTGGCTTTATTCTGCACCCCCTGCATCGTCCTGTGAGAGGTACTACTTGCCATTTGCGTGACCACTACTGGGTACACCAGGACGGAGCGCACCAAGGCAGTGTAGAGTTTCTTTTAGTTCGGCACAGTGAGGCTTCGGAATCTGTAAAGATTATTCAGCTCTCTTTTGACTAGGGAGACTCTGTTGTTAATGTGAGTTATATATCCTGATTTTGTTAGTCGTAAGCCCAGGACTTTTCTCTCGTTAAAGTATGGGTAGTGATCGTCTTCTACGAGTATGTCGTCTACTTTCCGTCAGTTCATTGGAATTACCTGGAATTTCTGGCAGTTCGTCTAAATTTTCCACCTTTTTTAAATCTGTTAATATTTTCCATTTTGGCAGCTGTCGCCATTGCTTGAACTCCGGGGTTCCTGATGGGATTTGGGACGATGTGAGTGATGTCATCTGCGAATTGCAGATACATCATATCGTCCCCTCCTGGAGCAGGGAGGTTTATTGTGTACATGAGGCACAGCCGTAGAACACCCGCATCGAGTTCGAATTCGGGTCCGGTGTAGCCCTCGATCGATACTTGGGCTCTCCTCTCCATGATATTATCACAGAGGACCCTTTCCAGGATTGAGTTTAGCCGAAGTTTCAAGATCTTGCGTTGTAGACCCCTCAGCCAAACCTTACTGAAGGCCTTTTGAACATCTCACAGTACCACGTCTACGTATTTCCGCTCAGCTTTGCTGCTCGTGAGTTTTTCCATTAGGAGGGCGAGGGCAGTTTCCGTCCCCCGTCTCCTACGGAACCCGTGCTGCTGAGGGTTATGGGCTCCTTACCTGCCTAAGTGGTCTTGAAGCCGGTCAGCCAGGAGCTTCTCGTAGATCTTCGCCACAAACTCAAGCAGTGAGATTGACCTGTAATTGACCAGTTGATCAGGAGGATTACATCCATTAGGTATAAAGATTATTTTAACAATCCTTTAAGCCGTCTGGGAAGTATCCCGTATTCAGGGAAGCATTGAAGATGTTAGTGATTCCCTGAATGATCTGCTGTGGGGCATTTACTAAGTTGCATTTAGGGATGCCCGTTCAGCCTGGCGCCCTTTGTTCAAAGGACTTTACAGTCGCCATGACCTCCTCAGGTGTTATGGGTCGGCCTTGGTCCGCCATCTCCCTGCCTTCGTCTACTTGGTGATGTGGGTGCGTTCGATGCATGATCTTATTCACGTCTTCTATCAGTTGGCCTTCGAATTCCTGGTCGAACTCTTCATTGTCTTCTGGAGTGATGCTGAAGACATTTTTCCCGTACGTTCGAAATCTTTCTTCCAGAACCACCGCTTCCTCTATATAATCCCCGTTCTCTTTAATTCGATCCTTCTCTTTCCCTGTTTGTCCTTTTATTTTTTTCTGATTTGTTGCCAGAATTTAGCTGGGTTGAACTTGCTATCGACTATATCTATTAAGTTGTTCCATATTTCCTCTTGTTGGGGGTTGATAGCGTCTTTAAGATCAGCATTTAGGCGCGTAGTAGCGAGCTTCTCTCCTGGTGTGGACCCAGTGGCGGTCCTAGCCTACATGCCGCCCTGGGCGAACCTCACCTACGGCGCCCCCCTCCCTTCCACAGTGTACATAATAAGTTTAGGACAGCCATAACTTTCACAAAACAACTTTTTATTGAACTATTTATTGTTACTTCAGAATTTTTTAAAAAATGTCATTTATGAATTTTACAAACTCTTCGTCACTTAAATAAAACACAAACATAGGAATATAGTTATGGTACAAGAAATAGGAATAATACAAATGAAATTGTACAACTAACATAACCTACAGAAACAATATTGTAATGTAAATTATATAAATGTTTTATCATAAAAGTATAAGAAAGTTGATAGAAGATAATGAATAAAATCTACTGCACCACAGCACAACTACCATCTAAATCCTGACTTTTCTCATTTTCCTGGCTGCACAATCATAAACTAGCTCATTATAGTATATGGTTATTCATGTGATTTATTTTCTGTTAATTAATCGGCCTAAATAGCCTTTCGAAAACCATAACCATAAATTTGTTTGATCGAAGTTGTCGGATGATAGTTTTTAGGCTTAAGGCGACAGCGAAATAAATTTTGACATAATGAACTGGATTTTAAGAAAAACAATTAAACAAATATAAATATATTCATAGAATCAACGAATGTACAATGAGATAAGTAGATTAGGTATACAATGTAAGATACTGTAAAATATGATTTACAGTAACAAGATGCGAAGAGAATTGAAGTATATGAAATAAATATGGTGGAATAATATGGTGAATAATATAGTGAATATGATAGACTGTGAATTAGGGCTGCAATGAGCAGTAAATATAATTAGGACCTACTCTCGTATGGTCGTTGGCAAAGAATGTGAAAGTGGAATTAACTAAGTATGATTTGTTTGGAGGTAAATGACTAATTGTAGAAGGAATGATTACCGACCTTTATACGAAGAAAGCTGCGAGTCGACTGGGGCAGATAGTGTGCTATTTGGTCGAGCTGAAAGCGTGTGTTTGTTTGTTTGTGTGTGGAATTTTAAGATATGTTGTTTGGAACAGTATGATGTTAAATGAATTGACAAGTAAAATAAATGAATTAATTAATTATTAAGTTGTACATAAAATGATTTAATTTACAAAAGTTAAGTAAAATAATTGAAATATTAAATTGACAAAGTTAAGTAAAATAATTGAACGATTAAATTGACAAAGTTAGAGTAAAATAATTCAACGATTAAATTTTACATAATAATTGGTGTATATAATATTTAAGTTTCCCAGGAGGTTTTTATTATATGAATGCCCAGAGGCATTGCTATACTCATCATATGAAATCTTCTCAGCAACTGTGTGATTTATGCTGATGGTGGCCATACCAGTGAGGTGTTCCTGTGACATAGCTGATCTCAGGTAGGATTTGATAAGTTTCAATTTCGAAAAGCTCCTCTCTGCTTCAGCAACAGTGACTGGAAGAATAATACCAATCCTGAGAGCAGTCCACACATTTGGATATATTTCAGACAGCTCCCTTTCGTGGATAAATGTTAATTGCTTAAGCAAGGACATAGTTTTTAATGGCATGTCTGACAAGTTTTTCAGCTCCTGTACAAGCTCTCTACCATTCAAGTCAGAAAGACCCTTAAACTGTAGTGTAGTGCTAAGGTTCTCACATTGTTTAGTCAGCTCCTCAAATATGAGATTATGGAAATTAGTCAGCACTCCAAACTTCTCTCCCACATTTTCCAAGGTGGAAAATCTTTCCCGAATGGCTGACGTTGCAGTATCAACGACTGCATTGAAGAACGCCACATCCAGCTTCTTCAAAGCATCATTTAATGGCTCATCACATGCCCCATAGGAGAAGTTGCTGTCATCTGTGCAGCAACAAAACCTGTGGCCCTGTAATCATAGAGAGCTCTCTCTGTCTTCTTTAGGAGATTTACTGCAACATCAACTTGCATGTTACGAGATTGCATCTGCTTGATCACATGCTGAATTTGGCACAACAGGTCGTACCACACAACTGAACAAATGGCGAAGCGGTATGGTCTAACTTCCTCTGCTAGAGATTGGGCCTCAACCTTTATTACAGAATCTTTGGTGTGATGACTCACCTCGATCAGTGCATATCTCACTCCAGCTGCTTGATATCTTAGGGGCTCCACACTCTTGATCTTGCTCTCCCATTTTGTGTCAGACCACATCTTCAAGGTGATATTCACATGTTTTTTTTTAAAAATGGCCCATCGTTGTGTAGAGGCTGAAAACAAGTTATAAAGCTTCTGCAAGGTGCCAAAATAACTTGTGGCATCAATAGATCCCTTGGCAGCATCGGCCACAATCAAATTCAGAGAATGAGCCCCATATGGAACAAACAGAGCTCTGGGATTTATTTCAAGTAGCCCGGATTGAACACACTCGTTTTTTCCCTTCATGTTGGCCCCATTGTCGTATGATTATCCTCTACAGCCCATGAAAGGAATTTTTAACTCTTCCAGTCTCTTCAAAATCATAGATGCCAAATGCTGACCAGTGGACTCTTCCGCCTCCAAGAACCCTGTGAAATGTTCCATGATATGGGGCTTTCCGTCAAGTGATACTGCCCTAATCACAACTGACAACTGTTCATTGTGGCCGATGTCTGGAATGCAATCTAGAATTATTGAGAAGAACTTAGATTGTTTGATGTCAGCCACCATCGCTGAAATGGTCTTGCTGCTCAACAAATCAATAAGCTCGTTTTGTATATGGTGGCCAAAGTAGCTGGTGTAACTGGAGGTCCCTTGTTGGACACGGTTAATGTGCTTTTGCATTATAGGGTCAAATTGTGCCATAAGCTCAACTTCTTTCAAAAAAATGCCATTTGATGGTGAGAATAACTTTTTGTTGTGTCCCTTAAGTGACAAATTCCTAACTGCCAGAGAATGCATAATAGCAAGAAGACGTGTTAGCACTGCTTTCCATCTTGATATCTCAGCTTCCTGAAGTGCCATCTCCTGCTTGTCAATGGTCTCCCTTCTTTTCATCCTCACTGCCAGCTCTTTCCACATTTTCATAGATTTTAAGTGTTCTGGACTGCTTTCGTGTGATGTGAGCAATGAGCCTGCATGCTTCCAGTCTGAAAGTCCCAGTCTTGTTAAATGTATCTTTCTCTTGCAAAATAATGTGCAACAGAAACAGAAGAGGCTGTTGTTTATTGATGAATAGACCAGCCAACTTCTGGTTATATTCTCACCACTAATCAATGACTTCCTGAAATAATGATGGTGGCAACTTCTTCCATCACTGTCGTTTTTAGTGAATAAAAAGTCAGATGATACTTGAGTTGGTCCTCTGGAAGTCAATTGTGTCCTAATTCTGTCTGTCAGAACTGAAGGCCAATTAGCATGGTCAGTGGACAGAGGCTCATCCTTGGTAGTCAATTCAGCTCCAGGCAGTTCTAATGGAAAGAACAAAAGAAATATAAATTAGTATGCACATCTAAGTAAGACAACACAATATTCACAGCATGTGTTATGGTGGTGGTGTTATGGAATGATGGTTGTGACTCGTGAGACACCACAATCATCTGGTAATCCCAGTGAATCAGTGATAATAGCATTATAATTCATAACTATTTACAGAATTGTTTACACACACACACACACTAATAAATAATTTACTGCTTTATATTTGAAATACATAATTTATTATTTTAAATTATTATTTACAATCCTATCTGCAAAAAGATAAATAAATAAATAAATAACTCACCTGAAGAGTCCTGGTGGGAAGTAGTGGAGGCAAATGGGTCTTCATCCTTTGGATCTGACTGCATTTGTGGAGACACAGGTCTATGTGAAGCTGTAGTAGTAGATTGTTCCTTAGCCGGGTCCGAAGGCTCCAAAACCATTTAGGTAGAGGCTTGAGTGGCTGCAGAAGTAGACACCTTACCATCCTGGCTAGTGGCAGAGGTTTCAAAATATTTCAAAAAGGCCCCTGCAATCAGGTAAAAAAAACATAAGTGACCAATGCATGAGTTTGCCAAAACAATAATTTAACTTATTGAGCACAAGTTACTAAAAATTTTCCTCGAAAACTAGGCAAATTAGGGCTTAGGCTAAATAGATCAGTATGATAAAAAAATAGCAGTGTGAAGTACTGGCAAAGTTCTATACCTTCATCTTTTATTGTTTTTCCGCTTCTTCTTTCCTCTTTTTTGTACATTGAACACCTGATAGCTTAGACCTTTTCTTATCCATTTGCGTTTCTCAGAACTTGATGGTTTAGTGTTAAGAATTGTTCTCTGTAATAAATAACATATGATACAATACTATTCTTACTATATGAGCTTTATATATATATATATATATATATATATATATATATATATATATATATATATATATATATAATATGTGCTTCCCTTAGTTTAGTGAGCATAGCCTAAAATACAGGTCTTTCCGCAAATATCGCCCAATTTCGGTTCCCAATGGCACAAATAACAAATACATTCGATACTTCACGCTCAATTAAAAAACACCACAAAAATCAAAGTAATTAATTAATTAGACGGTTTAAAACTCACCACCGAGAAAAATGGGATGAATTGCAACGCGAATGAAAATTTGAGACAATTAGAAAATGAAAGTTGCCAGACCGCTGGTTAAAGGGCAATCATGAAAGACATATTTTAATGATGAAAAACATTTCTGAAGGGGCGGCATTCACCCCCTCACAAGTGCTGCCCTGGGCGACCGCCCATACCGCCCATAGGAAGAACCACCACTGTGTAGATCTGCCCGTCTTATCTTTTCATCACGAGCGATTACCCTAATCTCCTATGTCCATCTAGGTTGAGGAGGAGTTTTGTACCCTTATGGTATTTGGTTATTAGTGGGATTGATTTTAGTTAGTAAATCACCCTAGATAGCTATTTGAAAACCATTACCATAAATTTGTTGAATTGGATGGAATAGTCGTCTGCTAATATTTCGGCCTAACGACTGACGTAAACTGAATTTAGAAAACTTTGGGCGCTATGTTTATAAGAAAACGGACGATAAACAAAATAAATATATTTATAAAATCATTGAATGCACAATGAGAGAATTGAATTAGGAAATAACTAGTGAGCGGTTATTACAATTATACGAATGAATGATATAATTAAATTAAAAATTGTTAAGGAATACAACGTAATGCAATGTATGAAAGTAATGAAAAGTAGAGTGAAATGTAAGGTAAAGTTAGGTAAGGTATGGTAAAGTAACTAAGGTAAGGTAACTATGCTAACTAAAGTAACTATGATAAGGTATGGTAAAGTAACTAAGGTAACTATGTGGACTAGGAATTGGGATCTGCAATGAGAGAAGTAACCAGAATTAGGACCTACTCTCGAATGACAGTTTGAAGAGAATAAGTGTCAGAGGACGAGGAATTAAACTAAGTATGATTTGTTTGGAGTTAAATGATTAAATTGAGAAGGAATGATTACTGACCATTATGCTGAGAATTACCAGAGACGAGTGAGGAATATTTGTGTTCAATGTGGTTGAGCTGAAAGCGTGTTAGTTTGAGTGTTTGACTAATGTAAGTGTTGCCGAAAAGAATGTATCTTAGCCATGATTTTTGGATAGCAATTATATATTACAAAAGATATATTGAAATTACATATACAAAAGATTTGAGATTTTGGATTGATTATTTATACATAACTAAGTTGAGATTTTACATAAGATTTAATAGAAATTGTAGAAATTAGATGGGGAAATAAATGGGTAATTTTACATTGAACTTAAAAAGGAAGGTATGCTAATATTTATTTTCAAGGTACATTACGTTAAAATAATATTAGGCAGTGGCAATATTTAAATTGATGCAATGGAATATTGGTACATATAATATTTTATAGGGATTCAAGAGGGCATTTCTATGTCCTGTCTTGGGTACACATTCGCGGTCTGCTTCTAGAATAGTCGCAGTTATCCTTTCCAGATCTTCACTTATCTCCCCCAAAGTTGTATCACTCAGGTCAGCTGGGGCGAATAGATTGAGTTGTCTATTGTAACGTTCCCAGTTGGCCGAAGAGTAGATTTTGGGGAGAGTAGCTGGTAGGTGGATCGGCGTCAGTGAGATTGTGGTGAAGATCGCTGTGGGATCACTGGGGACTGTTGAACCCGCTCGCTATGGTAGTTGAAGGGGAAGCTTCACTTGTTAAGATTATGTCAGGTTTGGTGGCTGATGTGGAAGTAGTAGTGGTCAGAAAGTCCGGCCCTATTTTCTGAATGTTTTTTCTTCCCACAATCAATTCCAAGTTTCGGTCTCTTTCGTTGGTTCTACCATAGCCTGCCGCACGGCATCTAGCTTTGAGGTAGCCCCCTAAGATTGCCATTCTGCGATGCCCAAACAGTGGGTTGAAGTTATTTATGGGCAGGTAGGCTCGACGAGGGGGTTGATACGCTGTGGCTATCATGAGGTTTCCTACCAATGTGTGGAGTTACCCCCCCCCCCAAAGGATTCGTCGAGCTCTGGAAGGGGTTTGAACGAGATATTCCCCTTGACAGCTATAACAGCACCATCAAACCTTTCCTGGGAATGATTTTTCATGACCACTCTGTAGCCCGGTATTTTAATTTGACCAGATATAGTGCCAATGCCGTGTTCTGTTATTAATATGATATCGGGGTCCAGCACACGAAATATGTTTCCATAGGCCGTTGCTTTCATATCCCATCCGTCTACCTTGAGTGTCAGGATCCTCATTCTATTGCTTACTCTCTCCATATTGTCCTTTTAGTGTTTCTGGATAGTGTTTTTCTTTCTCCCGTTCCTCTTCCTGAATTCAGCATTTGAGACCTGTTCTTAAGTATTATCATGTAGAACGACTCTGTGGCGGATAAGTGTTTCTTCTACTGCTTCTGTGTCGATCTCAGTATCGAATTCCCACTTGTATTTTTTTATTTAATGCATTGGAAGATTTTCCTGTGCTCCATATCCTCGTGGAAGGGAAACTGTTCGTACGCGTATAAGAAGGTTGATTTTATTTGCGTCCAGTTTTTGTTTTTACCTTTCTTCCCCTTGGCTTTCTTGGTTTGAGGAGCAGCTTCTGAGTCCGATGTGTCTGAGGACTCCAAGGAGTCCGATGTAGCCGTCTCTGTTCTTTCATTTACTTCTTTGTCCTCTCTTTTTTGTTTTTGTGGAGGAGTTTTTACTTCTACCGCTTCTTTTGTCTTCTCTGCTTTGGTTTGTTTCCTGTTTGGTGGTTTTGCTTTTTGGGGCCGTCTTGTTCCATTTCTTCTGTCTGTCAATTTGGTATCATCTGCAGTTGCAGGAAATCCCCGGAAGGGGATTGTCCGGAAACTACATTTGGTCCATTCCGTTTTTCGCGATTATTTCATTCAGTTTTTTTGCGAATGTACCTGGTTGTGTTAGATTCATGACGCGCGCGTGGAGAATGCACGTCAAAATCTTGATCGAATATTCGTTTTGTATCTTGAGGTAGGTTTTCTTTGCGTCTACTTGTGTAAGTGCCGCCTTTGCTGCTTCGGCATATGTGGTATTGGACCTCATGGTCTCCTCTTGTTTCCTTTCTTGCTGTTTCTTTTTGATCACTTCTTTCTTTACTTGGCAAACCATGCCATCGATCTATGTCCCTGTCCGCAGTTGGTGCATTTTTCGAATGCGTTTGTACATTGTTCCCAGTAATGGCCCTTCTCGCTGCATTTGGAACACGTCTCCAAGGGTTCTTTGCAATCCTTGGTTGCGTGTTGCTCCATCTTATAGCACCGGAAGCAGAACTAGACTTGAGTAAACTCCTTTCTCTCGATTTGTTCTCCGCTAACTTAAGCGTTGAACATGAGGAGTCCATGTTCCTTGGCATTCTGGGCTATTGCTGTCTCAGAGAAGACTACTTTGAAGACATTTGAGTAGTCACTGTTCTCCCTTCTATTAATGAATTTAATCACCTCGACTACCTTAGCCCAGGATTGTCGAAGTGTATTTCTTCCTTTATGGCTTCTTTGGTGTGCTGCTCAATCCATGGGTCTAGACGCCAACATACCACGCTCCTGTGGGCCAGGATTTGTGGTGGTATGACCAGCTGAAGTCTGATTCCACGAAGGACATCGACTGCCTCTTCTTTAGTGATTGCCTCAATGTCTCTCTCATTTTCGCAGTTAGCAACGTACCCTGAGGTCACTTCCAGGAGTCTAACCATGGGTATGCTCAGTTTTCCGTACACTACCTCGAAAACCTTTTCCCTGCTGGGCATGGGTTGTCCGTCTACAGTATAGCCCGCAGCGGGATTCTGGTAGTGTTTTCTTGGGCCATCTCTTCGAGAGAGTGGCCCCTCGGGGCAATGCTCTTCTTATTCTCTCCATTCGCAGGTCTAAGTAGTCTTGCTTCTGAGTTAAAGTTGGTGCACCCTCTCTTCAAACGATACTCCCTCTTCGTTGCAACTATGTGTCCATGAACGTGAACTGCCAAATGGGGAGGATGAGATGATGATTGTATTGCGAACTTTTTGTTAGTTAGCGCGGAATCAAACCATGGCTAACCGGCGGTGCCGCCCCTCGTGGGTTTGGGCATCAAAACTGCAGCCGGCATACATAGAGGCGGGTTTTTCTTCCCTCTATGGTCATGGCTGGACTCACGGGATAGAGGAGTGGGGCGGGCGCCCACATCTTTCGCCGGAACTTTTCAGTTCTGCGCCCCTGGTCCGGGTGCCCCTGACGCCGAGCTCTACTGTGGGCTACTCCTCAAACGAGCTTTCCTTGGCGCCCCAATTATGTCTATCACAAATAACGTCATGGCTGGGACGAGGCAAAGATGACAGATAGTCCAGTTCATTTCTGCCTCCTTATTCCGTCGAGGGAGGGTGGGGTGGGGGGGGGGGGTTAGGCCGACATAAATCACCTAGGAGCAGCTTGCCAGAATTGCTTTCTCAAAATTCCCCGTAGGAAAAGTGAATAAAATTCACGTTTTTCAGCTGGTTAACCCTTTTCTTTGCCTCCTTTATCGGGTAAGAGATGTGTAGCAAGTTAGCGTTGTTGATTCAATGAAGTCTTCTATCTGTCATGGAATGAATGAGGCACTCAATAGTGGAAGGTAATATGGATAGTAGTAGGAGATAGTTGTTTAAATTTGGAAAAGAGGGTTTTGCTCCGGTTCAGAGGGCATCGAAAGCATTTACTTAGTCATGTTTTTTGATTTTTACTTTTTGTTGTTTGTATTTAGTGGTTTTTGTCAACTTGGTTTTGTTTGTTCTTTTTTGTATTCGTTTGTTCTTATTTGAGTTTGTCTTTTTAAATTTGTTTATTTATTCTGTCTGGACTTCTGAACTTTCAAGCCTTTATAGGTGATCGAGTTCAGCAGTTCACCTCGTGTTCGTGTTGCTTCTATTTCTTACATTAATGTCTATCAGATGTGTTACATCACTTTGTTGTGCTATTAATGTACCGTGTGTATGAGTGTTTTATGTAAATAATGCAAAGTTTGGTGCTTGGAAATAATCGATTTCGGCCGACTTTTCACGGAATCTTGTAGGGATCCTGATATTGCCACGTGCTGCTCTTAGTTCCGGGATGGTGTCGTTTCTCAGTGATGGCCAGACCTTTATGCCTATTTTGTGTGTTATTATATTAGTAAGTTCAAGACGTTGCCTGCGGTGCAGGTCCCTTTGCCGAAGATGTTCGTTCTTTCTGCATTTGTTAATGCATATGGATGCAGAGTTATACACTCGCTGACGCCTCCTCATAGAGCTCCTGCTGGTCGCTTCAGTCACGACTGCAGGGTAGATGAGCTTAGCCCGGATTAACATCAGGTATATTTTCCTGATGTTGGCCAAGCTAAGGTTTCTAAATCTGTACAGTTTGGATGGTGATTTCTTTCTTCGCCAGATTCTGCCTCTCCTTGTAGTTCCTCGAGTATCCATGGTTGGAGATCTTAAGGCCTATGACGATGCCTTCGGTGGAGTAACCATATCTCCTCCTATCTATCAAGATGGGCCACGTCAACCTGCGGTTCATCGGGATGATCCTGAACTTGTCCCTGTTTGTTCGAATCTTCCATCGTCTCTCGTATTGGTTTATATTTGAGATTTCTGACTTAGTATGAGTTGCCTGTGGCCTTGCTTTCCTTTCCGCACTAGGGACGATTTGCGTGATGTCATCTGTAATTGCAGACAGCTCCCCTGGGTAGCACCCGCTGTAAGTTCGAACTCTGACCCTCTGGGCTATTCGATCATGAGATGCGCCCTTCTGTTTATGACGAAGTCACAGAGGAGTCTTTCCAGGACTGGGTTTAGCTGAAGGCCTAGGATCTTGTATTGGAGTCCTTCCAGCTAAACCTTGTCGAAGACCTTCTGCACGTCTCTCAGCACGATGTCTATATAGTACCCCTTAGCTCAGCAATACGCGATCTTTTCTGTTAGGAGCTCCAGGACCATTTCTGTGCGCCTTTTTTGACAAAACCCATGCTGTTGTGGGTTGTGCGCTCCTAACTCTCTAAGTTAAGCTTGTAGCCTATCGGCTATAATATTATCAAAGATCTTGCTGTGTATCTCGAGGAGGGAGATTGGGCGATAGTTAGCCACCTGGTCTGTGGTCTTGTTCCCTGTCGAGATGAAGATGATTTTGGCCATCCTATACCCGCTCGGGAAGTAGCCTGTATTAAGGGCAGCGTTTATGGTGTTCACCAGTCCTGAATAATTTGCCGTGGGGCATTCACGAGGTTGTTTTTCGTGATTCCAGACCAGCCGGGCGCCCTTTGTTTGAAGGTTATAGGGCCCCTATGGTTAACCATCTCTCTCTCTCTCTCTCTCTCTCTCTCGATACTTGCGAGTGAGGGTTGGTCCTATGTATCATCGTCCCAAGGTCCTCGAGCAGCTGGTCTTTGAAGTCGTGGTCGAAGTCTTCGTTCTCCACTGGAAAGATCTCTTTCCAGTGTATTCTAAATCTTTTTTCGAGAGATTCTGGATCCTCTATGAAATTGTCGCCTTCTTTGATTCGTGCTCCGGGCCTAGGAGGCAATCCCCTAAGTTTTCGGATGTTATTCCAAAAAGTTATGGGAATGTTCTTCCTGTCCAGTCTGCTCACGATATCGTTCAATATTTCTCTTTGCTTTACAATGATGATATTTTTAAGTTCCTCGCTTAGCTGCCTCATTCTGGCTGTCTTTTTCTTATTTGGGACTGTTCTGTCGATTTCTTCATAGATTTCTCTGTGTTCCCTGGCGACATCTCTCATCTCATCCGTCCACCTAGGTTGTGGAAGCAATTTGTAAGATATTCTAGGGACGCATCTCTCGTCTGCTAGAGTGAGGGGATTGGTGATCTTACGAGTATCTATCTCCTCATCGATTTCTTCGAGATTTGCGTCACCCACATCAGATGACTGGTAGTTGCTGAGCATCTATTAAAATTGCTCCCAGTTAGCTTTCGCATATCTTTTCCTAAGTGGAACGGAATTGAGCATTGGCGCAAGCGATATGTTGGTGATAATGGGGATGTGATGGTTCGAGACCACATGCCCTAGTTCGTTGCTGATGTTGGAGGGGAATTCCAAACTTGCTAACACAATGTCTGGTTTTGCCGCCAACAATGGGTTAGGTAGGCGGAAAATCTGTCCCGACCCTCTGAGCCTATTTCTTTTGAACAATAGCTCCAGGTTACTTCCCCTTGCGTCGGCGTGCCTGTAGGCAGAAGCTTTGCTTCTGGCGTTTAAGTCGCCTCCTATGCCCGAAGAATGTAAAGAAATGTTTGATCGGAAGGTATTGGCGTCTAGGCGGTTAATAGGATGCCGCCACTGTTAGGCCCCCAACTAGGGTTGGGATTTCGACAGCCACGAATGATTCGTCTAAGTCCGGTAGCATTTCGAACTTAATGTTTTTGCGGATTGCGATGGCAACGCCATCAAATCGTTCCTGTGTCTTTTGAGCCATTTGCGTCTTGCTGAAGATGATATTGAAGACGTGATGATAGTCGGTGTTGTCCCGTTTGTTACGGAACTTCACCACCTCCACGACTTTGGCCCATTGCTGGTTTCTGCATATTTCTTCAGCTATTTATTCTCTTGTGTGCTGCCCTACCCAGTGATCTAGCTGTCTACAGATCTCGCTACGATGTGTCTGGGTATTAGGTGGGGTGCTTGGCTGAAGATGTATCTCCTTTAGCACACTCTGCCCTGTTTTCTTTATCAGGGCTTCCATATTTAATTCCTTCTCGCCGATGGCGACGTAACGGGCTGGGGTCTCAATTAGCCTAATAATAGCCACTTTTAGCTTACCAAAGACAGTCTCAAAGACTTTACCTCGATCCGGCTTTTGCTTCCCACTTATGGTCATCAAGGGGACTCTTGTGGCAGGGTGGCACGGCATTTTTGCTCTTTGCAGCTCCACTGGCGCGAAGGAGGAGGAGGGGGGGGGGTGCAAATCTTCCTTTCTGCAAAAACTTGTTTTTTGACCGTGGGGTAATTATACGGACTCAATAGTTGGTATGTGAGTATTAATTTTACGTTTCCTTTATGGTTTCGTTTATTATTTACTTTGGGGGTGAAGTTACCTCCCCCCCCTCCTCGTTTATTTGCTGCCTAGATGGAAAAGTGAATTGCCTCTTTTAGGATGAATGACAGATAGATGAGATGAATCCGGGAGGGGGGTCCTTTCGTGGGATGATTGTATGGCGGACCTATTGACAACGCCACCCCTCCGAGGGTGTTTTAATAGCGACCGCATCCCAACATACCATAGAGACGGTTGTATGTCCCTCTATGGTCATGGAAGGCCCCCCCACTGGGATGAACAGCGGAGGTAGCAGTCCGTCCTTTGTCCGGAATAAATTCTGTAATTGTTATCGTCTGTGGACTACTCCTCAAATCAGTTTCTTCCAATGCCCCCAATCCTGTTAGATCAACTGCCCGGCATAGTTAGGACGAAACATGACTGGCAATCCTCCTCTCCACTCAGCAGCAGTTCACTCTGGGGGATTGGGTCGGGACTTAAGCAGTCATATACCTAAGAGGGGCCGCTATAATAGAAAATATGAGGATTAGTGATGATGATGATGAGAATGAGCACAACACTGACTGTTTTTCTATTTGAACATAAGGAATATAAAATTGGCCAATCACAGTTACGGAATTTTTTAAGGGCAAACTAACGTTTAAATCCTAGGCGCTACAGAATAATTGACTTTTTTCAGGCGTAAGTGCTGCCAAATTACCAAACACATTCAAGGAAAATTTTAGTTCAGATATTGTTCAATGATTAAAGGGAATTGCGATTTTATATTAGCGGCGGTCGACGGGGAGACACCGAGTTGTCGGAAGTATGGTTTCGGGCTGGCGTTTCACATTAATTGCCGGTTTCTTCATTTGGATAATGACGGCTTCGGCCATTCGCAATCTTCTGCGGTTTTGCAGTCTCAGGATGATGAAGGTGTTCTTATTTAGCGTCTCACGGGTTAAGGTAGTGCCGTGAAAGTGGGCATGTTTTCTAATTGCCCCACGCTGTAGGTGAGCCGTCAGTCGCCTCGACAGGAGTTGTGGAGGTCATGCTGATGTACTTGGAATTGCGGTGTTCGCAGTCACCGACTTTAAACGAATACTCATACACGACGTTAGTCTCCTGGAGTTCGATCGTCGGAGGGAGACAACTGTTCTTCATGATGCAACTACTTGTTTTCTTTGTCTTGTAATAAGCTCACCAGACAAAATATTAGTCACCTATGGAGAAAAAAAACATAATTTATTACCTGAAGCATGTAGGAACCTTAGGCAGCCGAGAGGCGTATCTTAGTTTACGTCGAAACGTTAGTTAGGCTTTAATTGTGTTGCGGACGGCGTGAAGTCTGTTGATAGCAAATCAGCTCTACTCAAAATGGCCCAGAAAAGCGACGTCATGGAATGCCAAAAAGGTGTGATTGCATTTGGCCGCGCAAAAAGTCATCATTTGAGGGAGGTGGCGAAATTTGGCAGTGTTTCAACGAGTAAGGTCATTCGTATTTACAAGCAATGGCAGAACTCCAAAAATGCGAAAAACTCACACCAGAATTGCAAACGGAAGAAGGTGTTGACAGACAGGGACCGTCGTAGAATCTCCAGGTTTGTAATTGCAAATCTATTTGCGTCCAGGCCAGAATTGCTACAAAACATCAATTCTGGTCCTTCACCACCCACTTCACGAAGAACATTACACAGGCAATTCCATGGCATGAACATATGGAGCAAAGTGGCGTGCAAGAGGCCATTACTATGGTTACAAGTGACTAATTATTTGTCCGGTCAGCTTATATTATTAGGTTTATATCCGGGTTAAGGTAGTGCCGTGAGAGTGGGCATGTTTTCTAATTGCCTCATCCTGTAGGTGAGCCGTCAGTCGCCTCGACAGGGTTGTGGAGGTCACGCCGGGTTGCCTTAAAAGAAACCAACGATGGAAACCTCAACAACTACTTGTAAAGGTGAGATGAAAGAATTTTCACAATCTTCTTCTGCCTATTCTAACCATAATCGTTCACGACAAAAGGGTCTCTTCTGGTACTATCAGAGGTGTGGTAACAACGTTGTACGCTGTACGCAGCCTTTTAACCACCATTATGCCTTTGCCATATGCGCCTAGTAGTCTTACAAAGCATAATGTATCTTTCACCCAATCAACTCAATAGAGCTGGTACCATAATAATATGGCGCATAAGCTGTAAAATGCTTACAACTGTGCACATATTTACAACCGGTACCTCTACCTTCACTTAATCTCAACTCTCCACTCCCCACACATCACTCATCTCACCCAAACTCTTCCAATTTTTCAAACTTAAATTCCAACCTCAAATTCTCCTTTAAACTAGAAAGGCATGGGAAAAAAGGGTCTATATCCCCTGCCCTCACTTTACTCGCTCAGCTAGCTCCTCCATTTTGCATTTTTGACCCACTTTCTGGTTTTTCATTCATGGTGGACACTGGTGCAGAATGCAGTGTTATACCAATTTCTAAGGGCGAAAAGCTTATCCTCCCTCATATTTAGCTCTGAAGGCAGCTAATTCGAGCAATATTAGGACCTATGGAAGGCGTAACCTTCAAGTCTCACTCGGTCTCCGTCGAGTTTTTCAAAGGACCTTCATCATGGCCGAAGTAGATTGTCCAATATTGGACATCAATTTTCTTTTGGCTCAGAACTTCTTGGTCGATTCTCGTCACCGCAAGCTTGTCGATCGCAAAACTTTTTTCATTGTTTCAGATTCGTACTCACCTTCACAAAGTTCCCTCCTTTCTATTCGTATCCTACGCACCGAGCCTCCATTTCAGCACCTCCTGCAGGAATTTCCCGACCTTACCCTGCCACCTTCGAAGGATAGGCCAATTAAACATAATGTAGCGCACCTGATCGAGACGACAGGAAAACCTGTCTCTTCCGACCTCGCTGTCTAGCCCCAGATAGACTTTCTGCAATGCGTGATGAATTCCAATTGATGATGGGTGCTAGAATTTGTATGCCTTCTTCTTCAGCTTGGGCCTCACGACTCCATATCTTTCCCAAATCCACGCCGGGGGAATTCAGAACCGTTCGGGATTACAGAGCCTTAAACGCGATAACAAGCCCTGACCCCCTATTCATTGCCGTATATAGCCGATTTCACCTTATCTTACTTCAGCTTTACAATCTTTTCTCGCCTGGATCTGGTTCGTGCTTTCAACCAGATCCCTATTTACCCAGACGATATTTCAAAGACTAGCATTACCACTCGATTTGGTTATTTTAAAATGATTACAATGCCCTACAGTTTAAGAAATTCTGGCCAGAACCTTCCAGTGTTTCATGGACCAAATTCTGAGAGGTCTTACCTTTGTCTTTTTGCTACATTGGTGACCTGCTAATAGCATATTCTTTGCTCGAGGAACACTTTTCTCCCTTTCTTCAAGTCTTTTCTCGCCTTTATGAGTACGGTATCGTACTTAACACTTTTAAGTATCTTTTCGTGTCTCACAAATCTCCTTCTTGGGACACCATGTTTTGAGTGTCGAGATTAGCCCACTCGAAAAAAAAGTTACCATGATGCGTAATTTTGCCCAACCCACATCACGAAAACAACTTAGACGTTTCTGTGACATGGTCAATTTCTACCACAGATTCATTCCAAATTGTGCCCCGATCATGCAACCTCTCGATTCCATGCTGTCTAAGCCCCAAAAGAACTATCCTCTCGAGTGGTCTACTGATGTGTGCGATTCATTTTCTCGCACCAAAGAGGCTATAGCACGCGCTGTGGAATTGGATAATCCTACTCCAGGAGCCCCCATCAGCGTCACCTCAGACGCATCCTCAACTCACGTAGGTGAAAACTTTGCAGCAGAAGATTGCTGACTTATGGTAACCTCTTTCTTTCTTCTCTCGCTCACTTCCTAACTCTCAAAAGAGTTATAGCACATTCTCAGGTGAGCTGCTTTGGAAAGGAGTGACCACTATTTTTACTGACAATAAGCCTTTGGTCGTTGCCTGCTCGTCTCGTTCCACGTCTTCAGTGCGCATTGCAGTTGATACTCGTCACCTTGACTTTATTCTGCAGATGAAGAGCGATATTTGTTATGTTCCTGGCTCTTCAAACGTCGTACCAGACACGCTTGCTGCATTTCCGAGTCTCTCACACTGCGCCTATCGATCATGCGGCAATAGCACTGGCCCAGGAATAGGATAAAGACACGGACACACTGCGTCACTCTTCTCAACACTTTGTTCGCCAATTCGAGTTACCAGACAGTCCTCCCAGGTGCATCCTGGTCGACTATTCATTGCCTGACTATCCTCCTTCTGACCGTCTGGAACCCGCTTATATTGAAAATGTTCACTTTGATCACTCTTTTCTGACTTCTTCTCCCACCATAACCCTTTATTGTCCAGAAAGTCCTCAAAATATCCTCGAAACCACTCGTCCAATGACCCCTGATACATAAACTTCCCCTTCCGTTTTGCTGCCTTCGCCTAGTGTTGCTGGAAACCCCGGCGACAGCGGTGGTCAGTCAGGAGGATATATCTCCACTACTGGTCACCTCGTCAGCGGAAAACCGGAATCAAGACTCCCATATCCCGCTTGACGCCATTTCGGAAGGAACCAGGAAGAGGATCATCTCCGCTCCGTCAACCTCAATTCGTGTCGGTGCCTCACCCAACGCAACTGGCACTGCCACCGCGAATAAATGTCCGTGCTCGCAGACCAAACCACTAGCACTGTGACGCGCTCCGGTCGCGTCGTAAGGAGACCCCGGCGTTATCAAAACTAGCAAGACTAAATTTAGAAGGCGGGGAAGAGGTAACTTTCTTTGGTTGGGAGTATTTGTGGCACTGCCAGATTCTTATAATCGGCAGTAATCCAAAAGTAAATAAAAAAATTCGCAGTACTTCAAAGTAATTTGTATCTGTAATGTAAATCCAACTTATGCAGAGTGAAAAGTCAAACAATCAACAAAATCGACCACACTGTCCTCCTTGAGCGTCTTCAAACTTTCCTTTGTCTCTTGGGCACTGCACTTGCTTGATTCCGCTCATACCTCTCCTCCCGCACTCAGTCGGTTGCGCTTGATAACATCTCCTCCGAGCCCGCGCCAATTCATTTTGGGTTTCCCCAGGGCAACCTCTTTCGCATTTACTTAATTCCTCTTGGCTCCCTTTTTCGCGATTTGAGCCTGTCCTTCCACCTCTATGCCGATAACACTCGGATATACCTTTCCTCATCCCCTGTGTCCTTCTCTCAATCAATTACCAAGCTCCTTTCAACCTACACCTCCATAAACGAATGGCTGTCTGCCAACTTTCTCAAACATAAACACGGTAAAACTGAAGTTTTCATTGTTGGTACCACTTTGATGGTGAAGAAATCTAAAGCTCTCTTCGACTCCCTTAATCTTGGTGAAACCAATGTTGCCTCTTCTGTTACCTTCAGTAATCTTGGTGTTATTTTCGACGAGCAACTCTCGTTTAAAGTGCACATCCATCTTATCTGTAAGTCTTCCCTCTGTTTCCTCCGCAACTAAACACGTGTTTGCTTCCATTTTGATCAACAAAGCCTTGAGACTGCTAATCATCTTCTAGTGAATCTCCCTTCTTCGTCACTTAGCCCTGCCCACAACTAGTTTAAAACTATGCTGCCCGGATCCTCCTTCGCCGTCCCCTGTTCTTTCCTTCGATGTTTTTTACAGGAGCTACACTAGTTACCTATTCGCTTCCGTACATACTATAAATCTTTTTTCATCACCTACAAGGCCCTAAACCTCGAAGTTCCATCTTATCTCTCGTCTGCTCTTCCTGCCGAAGTCCGATCCTCTACCCACCTTGTTACTTTTAAACGTCTTCAACAAAATTTGCATATATATATATATATATATATATATATATATATATATATATATATATATATATATATATATATTCTTGTTTAGTGTTCATTAAAACTTTATTTTCATATTGTTGTGTATCTAACTTCCTTTGGGTCGCTTGCTGGCAAAGTTCATTCCAATCCCTCCGTAGCCAACCTCTAAGCACTCTGAGTCAATAAACCCATTCAAGGCACGGGCGGAACGAAGTATAAGGAGTAGTACGATGACCCCTCCGAATTCGGGATAATAGTTTATATATATATATATATATATATATATATATATATATTAAACTTTTTTTTAAATGCGTTCAAATATTGTAACTGCATAGACTCCCAAAATCTGTAAGTACCACTCATACTCTGGCTTCCATCCTTAAAGTTTCGTGCATTCAGTGTTCCACAATTCCAATTCAGGTTTGTAAATTCATATCACGTGTTAGTACTGATATTTACTTTTTATTAGAGAACCCTAATTTAGGTATTACCATTTGTTAAATAATTTTTACATCATATTAATATCTTGTGAATTACCTTTTTAATTCTTTTACATATCCATTAAATATTATTCCAAAATTCACATTCAATCTTTCATATATATCTCGTTGTATAACTAGTTGTATACAATTACCTTTTTGTTTTATTTTGTTAATTCTTAAATACAATATATTTTTGTACGATCTCGTATATTCAATCCTTCGTGTTTACCGCAGTCCGTCACGTAGGCCAAATCTAAACATTCAACCTTCATTCAAATCAATCAAGTTTATGTGTACAGGAAATTATATTTGTATGCTATCTAGGTCAACAGTATAATAGCCAGTACACATAACAATAGTCTAGATCAATGGTTCCCAACCGATTTTGGCCTATGGCCCCCTTAGGAACCTTATTTTTTCCTGTGGCCCATAATCATTATTTTCAGTAGGTAATAGGCAGTTTAACTCTACTTTAAAGGATAAAAGATATTAAAACAGCTATTTGTATTCAGGTACAATTATACGAGTATTTGTCACATATATAGGACTATAAACATAGCAAAAATTAAACAGTGGTTAACAAAAATGTAATACTCTTTTAAAATAAATAATTAGTCTTACAAAAAAAAAAATCCATGAGCAAAATGAAATAAATATATCGTCAACTCTTTATTCATTCACTGCGATCCTTGTGCTTCATGCAGTTTCACAAGTTTTTCAATATCAGGGTCTATAGTTGTTAGAGCCAGACGAAGCTCACCTCTTCTTACTATTTCTAAGCGGCTGCGAGCTTTTGATAGGAGGTGTGTGACACTTTACTAAAACCCGACTCAACCAGATAAGAAGTAGGAAAAGCAATAAAATATAATTTTACTTCGTCCCAAAGCAAAGGGTATTTCATAGCAATTTCATGACTTGTCCATAAGTTCTTGACACCATGCTTAAATCTAGCCAGAGAAGTTTGATCACTCTGTAATTCAATGAGGCTTTCTTGTAATCTGATATCAACATCAGCTGCATTAATTCCAAATGGGTCTACCACCCAAACTGGAATGTCCAGTTGTAGAAGATCTCTGAACCTAACTTCCATATCACTATACAATTTCTCCAAATGATCAATGTATACTAAAATATCATCTTCTTTCAGCTCACTCTCAATAGTGCGGAGGGTTGGAAACTGTATCAACTTTTTTCGCCCCATATTTGTCTTGAACAGCTTAATTTTCCCCATAAATGCACAAATAGATTCTTTGCAAGTTTAAATATTTGCATTTTTACCATGTAGCTCAAGATATTTAGCTTTTCAAATATATCTGTAAGGTAGAATATGTCACATTTGGCAGCCATGATTCTTACTCCAAGCTGCTTACCATCCAGAAATAACACAACACTATCCCAATGTGCAATGAAACGATTCAGACAATTGCCCCTAGAAAGCCATCGCACCTCTGTATGCAAAAGTAGGCGCTCAAACCCTTCTTCATTGGTAGCACAGAATTGTCGGAAAAGACAATCTTGAAGTGGATTTGACTTGATAAAGTTGACTGTCTTGATTACACTATCAAGTGAATCTTTCAGACGTCCTCCTAGTTTTTTTGCAATCAGATGTTGACGGTGGACAACACAGTGTATGCAAAAAACTTTAGGCACAGCCTCTTTTAAATGTGCAATAAATCCCCTATATCTACCTACCATAGCGGAGGCGCCATCAGTTGCATAAGCCATAATATTCCCAAGTGGAATATCATTTTCTTTGAAATAGGTCACTACTTCTTTAAAAATTGTTTCACTTTTAGTATCCGTCACAAGGCTGCGGGAAAAAAGCATTTCTTCGATGAGTTGATCTTTATCCAAAAACCTAACATACGCCATGAGAAGGGCTTCGTTATCACGTAATAACGTTTCATCAATTTGCAATGCAAAGGTCTTTACTTGTAAATGTTTAACGAGTTTATCTTCTACATCCTTTGCCATTTCGTCAATACGTCTTGATACTGTATTGTTACTCAGCCGGAATGACTTCAGTGATTTTGGGGGGATTTTGTTGCATGACAGTTGAAATAACCACAAATACTGAAGGCAAAATCAATTCTTCGCCAATATTATGAGGTTTTCCCGATTTCACTATTAGCTTGGAAATCTCATAAGATGCAATTAAACCTTTGTCTAGTTTTGCCGCTGTTTTGCTAAATATATCTTTAATAGTGCTCCTTGCTTGGAAATCACCCCGCAGCTTTTTAAAGTAATCTAATGTTTTGTCTTTTTTGTCCTTGTGCTTATTCTCCAAAAATGTATTTTAAGCTTACTTGGTCGCATACTATCATTAGAAAGTGTAGCCATACATAAAAGACACAATGGCTGTGTTATCTTGTCTGGTGAATGTATAAAGCCATGAGCTAAATACTCACTGGAGTATTGTCGACATTTTTTCTTCGTCACCGTAGCCATGGGTAATCTGTACAGAAGAAATTTAATATATTAATAATATATATATTACATTTTAGAGCCGAAGCTCACCGCAACAGAATGAAAGGCGCTTATCTCAGCGGCGAAAAAGGAAGAGTATTTCTGAGAAAAGACCCAGAAACAACCTCCATTCCCTGTGCAGAGCACCGAGTCTGTGCCCAACACTAACTCCTATTAGAGACGGCCACGAAAATTTCAGACATGTCCAATAAATAGAAATGTCCAATAAAATATCTGCATTGAAAATTTTGTTTTCCTTTTTTGTGCTAAATACTTGCCCTTGATGGTAAATATTTGACACCAAAAAAAGAACCGCAATACAATGCAACTATTTTTATGAGCGTGTCTATTAATTGGACATGTCCGAAATTTTCGTTGTTGATTGTACATCCTGGTACTCTGTAACTGTACCTAAATGCAAAACAGGAGAAATGTACTCCCTCAGGAGAGTAGATCTGCATTAATTTTAGTAATATATTATATATACATATATATTACTCAAATTAATGCAGATACAAAACGATAAGTACAATCATCAGGATCTAAAATTAAATGCTAATCTCGTAAATAAGCCCTAAGTGAAACCAAAGTGAAAAAAAAAATGATTTGGTGTAGGCCTAGCAATGGCACACTTTATTTACAATCTAATATAATTTTAAAAACTAGTAAAATTACTACAACTTTGCAGTATTAGGGTAAACAAATAAAAGCTTCTTACATACTATAACGCCGAACCACTTGATAAACAGACTGTAAGGATTTAAAGTTCCTCCTGAACTGTTTTCATCAAGCCAACAACGGTGCCAGGCGCATAACGATCAAGCGCACAATGGGGTGCGCCGCAGAATAAGCTTGTAAGATGCAAAATATTTGTTTACAAATTAATGTAAATCCTATTATGCTAATAAAATATTTAAAAAAGGGAAAATATATGTATTCATATTTTAAAAATGTAATTCAACTGCATAAATTAAAATTAGGTACTGCCCTAACTATAATTGAGGTTCCAATAGGTTGAGTCCTTTGGCCCCCTTCATGGCTCTGTGGCCCCCCTAAAGCTTAAAATTTTCCTGTGGCCCCCTTCAGATGTGCCATGGCCCCCGGTTGGGAAACCCTGGTCTAGATAATCAGAGGTCTAATGTTCAAGTCCTTTGTTGAACGCGCGGCATAATCCGAAAATAACATGTAAGTGAACGATGCGGGACTAAGGGTGAATTAGATTTAACAAAAAGAATATGGATATGCCAAAGAAATTTGAAGATTCATAGACGAAAATAAGAGGAAATGTAACCAGTCGGAATCATAAAAAAAGAACTTAAAACTAAACGTGTTTACATACCTACTACCTATAATCTTCTATATCGTAATTAAATTAGCATCATTGTTGGTAATGTGTATTTCTTGAATCGGTTCAATGCAACTTTTACCTCCGATTCCCAGGGCGTTATAGCAGTAGCAAATGTATCGGAAAATATTACTTTCGTGAGAATCACTTCGCATTGGATAGTTATTAATTTAGTGTATTGTTTTTATATAATTGATAAATTGGCCATTTGTGATAGATTGAGTCTGATAGACTTATAGTATAATTAATTATTTGACATGTTTTCCTCATTCATTAATTTGATGAGTCTTCATTTTGCTGTGAATATGGACTCTTCTACATTTCGCTCTAATGGGATGAGTCACTGATGTGATGGTATAGTTTGCACTTCTTGGCTGAATTGCCTTCTTTTTATCACATAGTCCCTTCAATGTTTTTTGGCGCAGTTTAGCTGGTGCGTTTCTAACCAATATAATTAAATTAAGTTTACAACAATGTTGATACAAACATTGATTTTATATTCTTACATTATAGATTAATGATGACTTGTCACGAGGATCAGCTCCACTGGTATGCCAAATATTTCATGGAGCACATAAAATTGCTGGAATATTGGATAAGATAATCTCGGAGCATGGTTGATCTTATAGAAAAGTTGTATTTACTGTCACCGACAATGCATCGAACATGGTGAAATTATAAGGGAGGGGGGCTTCTTAATTATATCTCTTATTTATTTATCAATATTATTCTTGCTTTTCTCTTTATCGAATCTATTTACTTCTTCTTGACTGAAATTCCTTTTCTTTAAGTTGCCCCTTCAAACATTTGACTTCCATTTATCTTCACTTAGGTATTCTTGTTAGCTAGGTTGGTTCTTAATCTTCGTTTTACTTTCTTGATGTTTTTTCATATTTCTTCCATTTATCTTGAGTTGATGATTCCTTCGTGCTTCTTGATGAGTTAGTCCTTCAAGCCGTTTTCTTTTCGTTTTCCTTGACTTCCGTTTTCTTCTTGAGATTTCTTCATAAAAGTTTTTTTGGGGACTGAGTTTCGAACGCGGTACCGTTGGGTTTAAACGCCAACACCCTAGCCTTCACGCCAAGGCTTAGTCCGTCTTGAGTTGGTAATTTTATCGGCTATTTATATTATCGAATTGGAAGGAATTTTTCTCTGATACATTTTCGCACCCCTACAAAATGCTCCAAAGACTTCTATGTTCGTGTACAGAGTCGTGCTGTAAAATGTTTCTCATAAGCTCAAGTCAGCAGAAAAAATACAGTAAATAACTGACATCCAATTTATCTACCTATGTGTCACCGGATGGAAGTTAATATACGACTCATAAGGTCAAATATATAAACATAAGAAGGACGTGAATGAAGCTCTTAAAGAACTGAATCTACTCCTCCTTAAAGACAATGAATTGGATTTTTTTCAGAATATTTGTGTTCTAAAAACAATTGTTGCAGCCCTCAACAAATTACAGGTATATAAAGAAAGATACTATGCTTGTCTTTTTCCAACACTCCTAGTGACTCAAGATGCCCTCACGAGAGAATGGAGCCTATCTAACCAAACTACCTACGCTTGAAACACTGCATGCCATTACCTGCAGCAGTCGTCTCTGGCTTCAATGCCAGATTTGGTAATTTATTTTGTCTATGAGCCCCGAGATAATTGCTTCCGTTTTTGCCTTAGTATCTCATCCGTATTTCAAACTTAAATGGATATCAATGTTGCAAGGGCCTAATTTCAGCGATCATGAAGCAATCAAGTCTCAAGTAAAAGTCCAGCTGCAAATGACTGTAAGAAATTGTAATTCTAAGACCAGTAGTAATAGTTCTGGGAGCTCAGACACATCATCTGAAGACGATATCTTCAAAAGTACGGACGGCTCATCCTCTGCTCCTAACAACAAGGAAGACTTAGACATCCTCAATTATTTACAATACACCAGTGTAGAGGTTCTAACTAATGCATGAAATACTTTAGCCTTAGATAGCAAATGCACTAATCAGTACGTACATATATTTTGTTGTTTTGCTTTTGACGGATCGTACTGTAACGATAACGTGGATTTGAGCTCTCCTAGACATCATGGGAATGTAATGATTCATGCTAACAAAATAGGATATATTATAATCTTACAATAATCTATGATTTGAAGTTATTATTATTATACAAAATTCAATTAAATAACGGAGAGTAGATTTAAGAGATACAAATTGAAGGCTATACAGAGAATTTTGAAGAATACATAGATGATTTAAGTTCAAATGGAATACAAATTATGCGTTTGGAAAGTTAATATTTGAAAGCACGTGGCGATAATGGTGTGTTCACAGATGTATATAAATATGTAATTGTAATTATGTAAGTACACGACTAATGATGGAATAGGAATTGGGGTCTGTAAATAAGCGAAAGAACAAGAATTAGGACCTACTCTCTTGTGTGATTGTTTGCAGAGAATAAGTGGAAGAGGAATTTTGACTAACCTTTCTTTGAAGCGACATTGTGCATGAATGGACATTGGAAAGCGATTCCAGGCATATGGCGAAAGGCGTGTGTTTGTATGTCTCTTCGTGTGAGGGAAAATCTTGCATTAAAGGGATTTTATCGTATTGATGTGATGTTCAGAGGTTGGCACTAAATACATCTAAAGTATTTAAATACTAAATATTAAATACATGATAAAAATGTATTTAAATACTAAATATATTTTGAAAATGTCTTTAGTATTTAAATACTAAATACATTAAATGTATTTAGATACATTTTAAAATACATTTCAAATACATGATATATAATGACAATCGATAAGGACCATTGGTATCACAAAAAAATCCATTAAAATGAAATTGTATATTATAATTACTAATGTAGGATTTTATGATAATTGGACTTAGGTACTACCCCCAAAATAGAAAGTTCCATAGAATGAAATTTCAGTTAGCTATTTATATCAGCATTTCTTTTAAGTAATATCAGTTACTGAAATGTTTCGTCAGATAAGAACTCCGTTTTGGAGATAAGGTCAATCTTCCTAAAGAGAAGAGCCGTTCCACAGGAGCTGACGACGGAAGAGTGGTGTTGTATTTAATAAATAACTTTTTTTATGTTTAGTTATCTATCTAAACTGTGAAGTGTTTTATTTGAATCCTGAAGGTAACTGAACAATTCTAAATCTGCGGTTGATCATGCCTGAGTGAGTTTTGTAAATCCAAAATAATCGTCACTGTCCGATACACCACTGGATGATTTAGCTTTGGGTCCCTCTGCTAAATTCTCAATCACTTGAATCATAATATTTTTAACAGAGTCTTGGTGGCTTGAACTGTCCCATGGAATACTGATATCTAACCAGCGGAGTTTGAATAATGGATGACTTGTTGATGCAATAATGGCATCTGTAACGCTGGCTTCATTTGCCAAGGTCAAATAAGATTCGTAGCGCTTTCAAAAGCCCGTAGTGACTGCACTTAGAAGAGGTTGGCAAAATTTCAGAGAACGTGACTGAAGTCTCTTCAGCTTTTTCTCCACAGTGAGCAAGGTAGGGGAAAATTCTCTATAAAACAGTTTTGTTCTCCCTGTAGTCGATCAATTGCCACTGCAATAGGAGCCAAAACTGAGACTGTCCCCAATAAATCAATTTCGTGACTTCTGAACACTGAAAGGTTCAAAGGACGTCATGAGTTGATGTAATTTGTCCTTGTGTTTTAAAAGTAATGACAATGCATCAGACAGAGAGTTCCACCTTGTAATGCAAGGCACCTTTAATGAGCAGTGGATAACAGTTTTGATAATCTCTGCTGATTTTGGCCGACCGCTTTTGTTCTATAATGCTGAGCATTTCCTCATCGCAGCATGATTGATATTTGCAAAAGAATATATTTCCAGTGCCTGTTTTGCATAAGTTGTGGCGAAGAGACTGAGTGTGTGTTAAGCACAGCACACATGCCTAGGTAGGCTGAAGCTGCATGGGTCAGACGAAAGGTCTTCTTCCTGATCTAAGGCACTTCTCATTAAGAAACTATCCTCCAGCTCTTGCTCACCCTGATCTTCTTCACCTACCTGTATTCCATCTTCTGAATCTGTGGACACATTTGCAGCAGTGACTGCACATTTCTTAAACGCTTTAACAAAATTAGAGCCGTTATCAGTGACGGTGCTCGTGATTTTCTGCAGCGGGATATCGTATTCATTGATGATATTCTCCATATGTTCAGCAATCTTGATGTAGTTATGTTTTCCTTTGAAGCGACAGCATGCTAATACTCCACTGTGACGGACAAAAGAAGCTTCCTCAAGCTGAAAAAAATAAAAGAAATAAGGGTTCAATGTTTGTCTCATAAATGTTTCCATAAATTTTACATATAAATATAATCGAGATAAATTCCACCAACAAATAGGTCTGCTTTCAGCCAAGAGCTGATAGCTCCCTAACTGTTAAGACATTTTAAATTTCATATTTCATGAAGGCAAAATCTTAACATACCCAATGAACTGTAACGCCCAAAAAACTACGGTTACGAGTTGACCAAATATCTGAAGTTAAACATAAATAAGAGGTGCTGTCTAGTTTATTATTCAGTAGAGCTCTTGTCACTTCATCTTCTTCTACAAGGTTTCGGCCTAGCGTCCACCTTAAAATGACGACAACTGAAGAATTTAGTATTTAGTTCTGCGGTAGTGGAATGTGTGATTATTGTGAGTGAAATGAGAATATATGGTATGCATATAAAATTTATATATATAAAATGTAGCTATATGAATATCCTATAGCTATATAGGACTGGTACATTAATTCATAAATATATTATTAGTCCTCTATATTAAGAATTACATAGTAAAATATTGACTTCCAGTATTGTTAGGAATATATACATTATCAAGCTTTATTTCCTAGATTTTTGACAGGCGGGCATGCATCGTTGGTTATAGGAATTCATCTAATAACTACATATAATCGATCAATAATTGTATTAATTATTCCTGAAAAATTTTATTCAATAATATCTTCAAGTAAATTATAACGCGCTTTAAGAATATATGTATGTAGATTCTTATGTAATTATTGCAATACATTAACCTCTGTTGTTTGTATATGTCTTCCATTATTTAACTTTGTTATATAGCCTACGTAGTGACCAATGATCCGAACGCTTTAACCTGTACTACGAACACTATAATTGTAAACAACATTTGTAACTCAGAACTCACCTTTAATTAATCTTACAAAAGCTATTTGCTCCATTGTTGATAGGGGATGCACACCTTATGATAGAATCTGCAATCAGCTTATTAACAGCAGATGGTTTGATCTTCTTAGTATTCACCGCAATACACTCCGGTAATGTCTTTACTTTAATACCGCTGCATAAAATACCATCGTCTAATACTGAACATTTTCTTTTTGAATCTTTTCTTTAAGCTGTCATGTAGTTATCCTCTTTTTGCACCAAAGCAGGATGCTTTCTATGTTGATAAATGTACATGATCAGATAATTGAAGGACATTTGTTTCACGTTGCCATGATTCAAGTTAAATCCAATCAGCATATACTATAAATGAAGGACGGAGACTTATGCTCAAGTAGGCAGTCGCCAGATGGGCTCTTAAAATTTTTTAAAAAAACCCTATAAATAAAGGTGTTGCAAAAGGAAGCAGATAGGTTTCGTGCATGGTAAACCTACGCTACTTAACATTATCCTTAGCTACTAGCAATTTTGTCATTTTTTAAATAAGAAATACTGAAACTTGTCAATTCAATTAGGTATCATATAATTAGCTTTAAGAAATTCTTACCTTCAAATGAATGCGTAGATTGGAAGTAGCATTGCTCGCCGCAGAGATTTCGCCATTGCATGATGTACATACATACACACTTCACTTTTTTCCGTCAGGAGATTTTACTCTAAAAAATTTACCATCTAATAAAGGATGACTATAATTACCTGATTCTTTATCTTTCTCGGCTCTATTATTATCTACTCTCTCCATTTCACACCCTTTCGAAGAAGTTGAAGTTGTCATGCAGCAGTTGAAATAACGCGAGCGCTCTCCCTATACAACAGAACACAACTGTGACGGTCTGTTAACTGAATTTTAACTGATGCAAGCAATCTTTCCTCACCGAGTCACGCAGTCAACCGTTTGTGCCATATAAGTTGTGACAAGCTAAATCATGCATTACACGTTTTTAGCTATATAGACCTATTATCAGTAAATTTTTCAAAAAGTAATTAAATATATTGCATTTAAATACTCTGCAAAGTATTTAAATACATGATCTGAAATGTAGCTACAAATACAATTTTAAATACCTGACTGTATTTAAATACTGCCGACTTCTGGTGATATTACATAAAAATAATATATTCTTGTTATAGAGTAATTGATTGATTTATTATATTTGATGCTAGTTTTAAACACACACACGCATATATATATATATATATATATATATATATATATATATATATATATATATATATATATATATATATATATATATGGTGCGGTTAAGGTTATGGCATTATTAGAGAACTGCTCTGCTTCAGGTCCAGCAGAAGATCCTATCCTCCTCGAACAGGAAGACTACATTTACAGGAAGGATAGCTCATCCCCCAGTCCAAAAAAAAACTGGTTTCAAAGTTACCCCTGTATGTTGCCTCTCTTTCCGTCACAGAAAACTATTATTATTAATATATTAACATCGTTGCCTTAGTCAAAACGCTCGAAAGATGGAAAAATATCAAAGACAAATTGGTGCGGTTAAGGTAATGGCATTATTAAACAACTGCTCTGCTTCAGTTCTAGCGGGAGATCCTCTTTTCCTCGAACTGGAAGACTACATTTACAGGATAGCTCCTTATGGAGCAAAAAGGAATTTAACGATACAGGGAGGGAATTTATACAAATGAATTGGCATTGAGGGAAATGGTTGTAGAGAGTAGAGAAAAGGAGCTTGTTAAACTCTGATGTTAAATGCTCGAGATAGGGTAGTTTAATGAAAACCTTCTGTTTAGAAACAGTAGTAAGTAAGGGTCGAGGATAGTATATTTTGGAGAGAAACTTGGATACTAACTGGTCAAAGATGAAATCGGGGTAATAATTAAATTTGAAGAAACCCTTTAAATAAGTCAGTTCTTCATGAAAGGATATCCAGTTAGAGCATATATGTTAGAGCATATACTACTGTTTCTATTCAGAAGTTTTCATTAGACTACCCTATCTCGAGCATTTAACATCAGAGTTTAACAAACTCCTTCTCTCTACCCTCAACAACCATTTCCCCCAATGCCAATTCATTTATATAAATTCCAACCCTGTATCGTTAAATTCTTTTTTTCTCCATAAGGAGCCAATCCCTTTGGGCTTGCGATCCTGTATAATTTACAATTATACATGTACGACCTGCCACAGTCGCTATGTAGGCCAAACTGGCTTACAACTCAAATGCAGGATAGCAAAGCACTTAGGTTTGTCTCATAGGATTGGTATTCCCATTTCTAAACTTGAAGCCTCTTCCATAAGGCAACATTCTGAGTATCACCATCATCCTCTTAATTCTAATTAATTTACCATATTATCTTCAGCCTTAACTTCTCTCGATTTGAAAATCTTAGAGTCACTGTACATCAATAAAATAAATCCAAACCTAAATAATTACTCCTCTTCAATTAAACTATTCACTATATAACCAACCAACACTTCAATAGATTAACTAGCCAACCGACCAACCGACCAAATTTCGTTAGTAGTTTAATATGTTTAGTTAGTTGATTTCTCAACTCCCACGATAAAGGTTTAGTCACTTTGTTCATTCTGATTTGTTTTCGAGGTTTTTGTTGTTTTTTACAATTTAATATAATAGGTTATTTTTTGTTTACTCCAGTAACTTTTAATATGTGATATTCAAGTCAGTTTATGTTATAATTTCACTTTCTATTATTTTTTTTAAATCACACTGGGTAGTATTATTTAATTCTATATATTGTTATTAGTGTTTTTCCTTTAATTGTAATAATTGTCAATTTTATTATTTTAACTTGCCTTCTTCCGCTTTTTTAGCCATTATTTAATGCATTCTTTTAATTGTTATCAATTAATGTTCCTTCCCCTTCTCATTAGTCGACATAGTCGCTGAAGATGGTCAATGATTAGTGTAATCACCTGGGTCTTGATATTCCTGCTACATATCAGAAGCGCAAGGAACAAATCAATTACCAGTATATATATATATATATATATATATATATATATATATATATATATATATATATATATATATATATATATATATATATATATATATATATATATATATTCAACAAGGTTGATTCTAAGAAGGCGTAATTTTAATTGCAGTACGAAGGATACGACCATCAGTGACATTCTTATTTATTCCAAGCAACGTTTCGGATTACACAATCCATCATCAGGCTTGAGGGATAAACACAACTTGTGAGGCGAACAAATGTTAACATAAACTAGATACAAATCAAAAGCAAAATAATTTAGATTGTGAACCTATAAAATTAAAAGTATTAATAATTGCAAGTACATATATACGGATAAGGAGAGGAACAAATTCATACCTGCTGTCAGCGAGTCAGGGGAATGACTAAGGAATTTACCCAGAATCGGACACGATTATGGGTAGTTTGTTGTCGGTATAATATAAACGGGTCTGAAGCTGGTTGCTTGTGGCTATTACCGATAATGGGTGGCAGGTCAAGTGTGAATTTAACATGGGCGAATGTGTTTTTATGAAGAGAGATTCTAGAATTCTGAGCTGGGTGATGTTAGAATTAGAGCCCAGAATCTCAAAATTATTGATGTTTGCATCAACCTTACACTTTATAATGTGATCTCTGATTGGCGAGACTTCCTTACTAGAGAGAGACTTTCCTGTTCGGCAACTAATGCCGAGGTGTGCGCAAACCCTCGAGTGTAACGAGGGAATAGTACTACCAATATATGTTCCCTGGGAACATCCAGGGCAAGAAAATTTGTATACAATACTATTGCGCAAATAAACCGGGATTAAATCCTTGGTGCAGAAGAAATTACCTATATTTAAATTGTTAATTAAGGTTATTCAGAAATGTATTTGCGGAAAAAAACTCTGAAGAACTTTTCGGTACCGTCTTGAAGCTTCCTGATTCAGAGGACCGAGATCAGGTAGGAGAAAATATCGCAAGTCCTTAGGGACATCTATCTTTGCAATCTTTGGATGGAAGGAGTCATTTAATATTTTGCCTTTGACTCTGTTAACCAAATCTAAGGGAGATGAGTTGGACACGGAAAAACTTCTTAGAACGTCAAATTCAAGGTGCATTGAAGCGTAGGAGGAGCAAAGCCGCATGGCTCTTTGTATCAAAATATACAAACTGTTCATTTTAAATTTTTTGTCACAAAAGCTAAAGAAATTTAGACCTAATCCAGAATATGTTGATTGTTACTCCTTGCCTCTAAAGACATATATTTAATTTCAATCGCTCCGTCTATCTTCAAGTGGATGATGTTTCGATGGGAAGTCCCCTGGGACCAACTTTGGCTAATGCCCTTATGGTATCCCTGGAGAATAGGCACTTTAAACAATGTAGGTGCTCCTTTAGGCCGCTTTTTTATAGGCGTTTTGTTAACGACACTTATGCGCCATTTAAATCTGAAAATGAAGCTTTAAGTTTTTTCAATTTTTGAATACACTTCATCCTAATATAAAATTCATAATGGAGAGTGAACATGAAAACTATATTTCTTTTCTCGACATTCTAATTAAAAAAAACACCTACTGGTTTCTGCACGTCCATCTTTAGAAAACCAACATATTCTGGATTAGGTCTAAATTTCTTTAGCTTTTGTGACAAAAAATTTAAAATGAACAGTTTGTATATTTTGATACAAAGAGCCATGCGGCTTTGCTCCTCCTACGCTTTAATGCACCTTGAATTTGACGTTCTAAGAAGATTTTCGTGTCCAACTCATTCCCCCAAGGAATTAACCCCAGCTTATTTGCGCAATAGTATTGTATGCAAAAAACCTTCTCGAGCGAAGGCTTTTGGCATCGCTCTTTAACATGGAGCGGGACCCTCCATGTCGTCCATGACGGCCCCAACAGTAGGAGCTACTTGAAACTACCAGGCCCTTATCGCGGAGGCGAGTATCTAAATAGACTTCGGGTCACCCATTCTGCCCTACCTGTGTAAAATGTCTAACAGGGTCCTCCTATCTGTCCTGATCACTTCGCCCCAGAATGGGGCCCCCTTCTTTGCGCCCCATACGAGGCTTCCTCCCGGGGTTCGGACACGTCAGAGGCAGACGGTTTCTATAGACCTTAATGGCAGAAAAGTTATTGGAATCAAAGATGTGCTACTGTTATGGGAACATAAAAGATGCAGGCGAGAAACTCCAATTCATCCAAAATTCACTCGGTGGCAGGGTTTCCACCCTCGCGGGTGTGCACGCGGGCGCGTGCAGACACGCGTATGTTCTTGGTAAAACCAGACGGTTTCCGTTGAACCCAAGCGGGCGTTCCTCCAAAAGCCGTAAAAACCTTCACCTGCTGAAACAGTGGAGAATTCCGAAATTTGTAGAAGTAGGACTTTGCTTGTAAGTAGAGGTAAAGTCTTCTTGTAATGCAGTCAAATAGTCAGACAATGCGAACCTTCCAATTTTATGTTTCTTGTAGCGCTTAGTTTCCCTTTAAAATTTCCAGCGCCATGACTTATTCGACTTATTCTTTCAAATTAAAAAGAGCGCGCGAGGCTCATTCACGCGAACTTTTGTCTGAGAGCAAGACTGACCATCGGACTATCTTTCGTCTCCTTTCTCCTCTTTCCTCGCCTAGCCCCATTTCCGCCACCTCTCCCCAAGCAACCCCTTTACTCTTTCACAATGTTCCTCTGATAAAGTTATTAGCCTTCGCGCCATACTACCCCAGTCGTCTGAACAAGCCCATGCTGTTCTCCCCAACCATACTCCATTGACACTTAACGTCCTCACTCTGGCGTCCTCTGAGGAGGTAACTGCCCTGATCTCACGCTCTAACAAATCTGGATCCCCTAAGGACGTCTTTCCACCCAAACTCCTCCACCGAATTCTCCCTGCTGTTGTCCCACTGATTCTTCTTCTCTTTAACACTTCTCTTACCACAGAGGTGGTTCTCTTTTCGATCAAACATGCTTCAATTCGTCCTATCCTAAAAAAAACACACCTTAACCCCTCTGAACCATCTAGCTATAGTCCTATCTCACAGCTTCCATTCCCCTATAAGAACCTCGAGAGAGTGGTTTTCTCTCGCATTAATGACCATATTTCTAACTGCAATATCGATGAAATTTACCAATCGGGGTTCAAAGCGAAGCACTTAGCTGAAACAGCTCTTCTTAATGTTCCAGACGGTTTACGTAGAGCAGCCGATAGGGTTTGTACGTCCATTCTATTCCTCCTAGACCTCTACTCTGCTTTTGATACCATTGGCCACACTGTCCTCCTTGATCGTCTTTACACTTTCCTTGAAAGTTTCAGTCACTGCCCTTGATTGGTTCCGCTCATACCTCTCCTCCCGCACTTAGTCGGTCGCGCTCAATAACCTCTCCTCCGAGCCCGCGCCCATTCCTTTTGGGGTGCATCAGGGCTCAATCCTTGGTCCCCTCCTTTTTCGCATCTACTTACTTCCTCTTGGCTCCCTTCTCCGTGATTTGGGCCTATCTTCCACCTCTATGCTGATATCACTCAGATATACCTTTCTTCATCCCCTGTGTCCTTCTCTCAATCAATTACCAAGCTCCTTTCAGCCTACACCTCTATAATCGAATGGCTGTCTGCCAACTTTCTCAAACTTATCCACGATAAAACTGAAGTTTTCCTTGTCGGTACCGCTTCGAAGGTGGAGAAATCTGAAGCTCTCTTCCCCTCACTTAAGCTTGGGGAAACCAATGTCGCCTTCTCTGATATCGTCAGTAATCTTGGTGTTATTTTCGACGAGCAACTCTCGTTTAAAGTGCACATCCATCGTGTTTGTAAGTCTTCCCTCGGTTTCCTCCGCAACTTTTCACGTGTTCGATCCCATTTTGATCGACGAAGCCTTGAAACTGTTATTCATGCCTTCGTCACCTCACGCTTATACTACTGAAATTCTCTTCTAGTGAATTTCCATTCTTCGTCACTTCGCCCCCTACACCTAGTTCAAAACTATGCTGCCCGGCTCCCCCTTCATCGCACTCGGTTCTCTCCTATTCGATTCCGTACCCACTATAAAATCCTCTTCATCACCTACAAGGCCCTAAACCTCGAGGCTCCACCTTATCTCTCGTCTGCCCTTTTCCGTCGTCAAACTACTTGGGGACTCCGGTCTAACCTCGCTCCCATCCTGAACACTCCTCGTTCTGTCCTCTGCTCGAAGGGTGACCGTTCCTTCTCAGTTTGTGCTCCTAGACTCTGGAATGCTCTTCCTGCCGAAGTCCGATCCTCTACCCACCTTGTTACTTTTAAACGTCTTCAACAAAATTTGCATATATATATATATAGCGTTGTTTCTAGACGTAAAAATACACCATTTAAATAATTATATTCTGTGCTCAGTCTATCGAAAGCCTACAAATTCAAATGCTTACATACATTTTCTCACTATTTTCTCCAAGCCTATAGAACATGCAACCCAATCTTCCTTCAGAATGAAATTAACCACCTTATCTGCAATTTAATTCAACTAAAATGTCCAATTCACCTCATAAATAGATGCCATTCCAAAGCACGAAAAAACCTCTATCCCACCTCCACACCACGAAGGAACGATTTAAAAAAAAATGTATTAGTTTCCCATACGCTCCAGCCTTGGCTCCTCTAAAATCATATGCGAACGTAAATAACATAAATATCACATTTAAATATTCTAATACCATTCGAAAATCCTTGACTAGACTGTGCCCAATCAATCTCGATGCTGGATAATTGCATCTTGCCGAAATTAGACCGATAGTTATAAATAAGATCTTGATTCAATATTTTATTTATTTATTTATTTTTTTGCTAAAGGATTTTGGTTGACGATATATTTGAGTCACTTCTGGAAATAATGAAAATCTTCTGACTTCCAGAATCAACAATAATTGTATTATTGGTGCTTTGTGAATTATTTTATTTGATAGTTTTTGTTTTAATTAATCACCTACCATTATCATATAGTAAAATAAATGATCTAACCTTGCCTTATTTTATTTTTTTTTTTAATACAAAAAAGGGTTAGGTTGCATGTAAAAATTTAAGGGTAAATCGATGTGAATTTTTGAAAGAACTCTTATTCAGATATCCTCTTTGAGATGTTAATTGTTATACAGGTGTAAATATTTCTCGTCAAATCTTCTCGATAAACTAGTAGTTGTTCGTATGCATGCTATAGATGCATACAAATGTAATAATAACCAATGAATCTTTGAATAAATTAGGATTAAGCTTTTTTTTAATAAAGCTTGAACCCTTTTTATTTGATCATCACATCTCCAACATCAGAAACAAATCGAATTACATCTTGAACTAGAACATTACTTTCATGAAAGAAATCGAGAATCAATTTGTAGATACCCTCTACTGTACTATTTTATACTACTAATAAAGTCAAGAACACCGTCTTGTTTATATATAAAACTTAACAATCATAAATTGTTTAACAGTTGACAAGCGTTAATTCATCAATTATTATAGAAAAGTTGGAATCCTTTAATTTGTGTTGCTGGAACCACCTTATAGAATCGTATTTGGCACAAAAGTACCTACTGGATGAGCATTTTGTAGTCTTATGAAATTTTATAATTCTTGAATGTGATTGATCATTTTTGTAACAATCCTTACGCTTAAATCAGCTAACGTGTGGGGATCGAACCAAGTAAAACATTCGAATGAAAAATTTCAACGTTTCACACATTGAACCTTATAAATAGGAAGACAAACTTACCGGTATGTATTATTCTCTTTCGTAAATAGGAAGATGGACTTTCCGCTTTGTATGATTCTCTTTCGTAAATGGGAAGATAGACTTCCGGGTTTGTAGTATTATCTCTTTTGTAAATGTAAAGTTAAACTCCCCAGTACGCAGTCTTTTTCTCTTGTAAATAAAGGAATGAAAATCCCAGTATACTCGGTCGGTGTTGAGCATTCCGAAACCGTTGCCTCCTGTGCAGGGTAGTGAGGTAAAAGGCCAATATGTTGATCGTTTATGGAGCACAAATCGTGCAGGTCACATATAGCGACATTGTGGAGTCGATGCTACTTAGAGCTTCTGTTATCCTCCTTGCAAGACCTCGTAGGGAAGAGTTCACGCCATCGATGTCGCTTTTCCGAATCTTTACCTCCTTTACCGAGAATACACATTCGGTAGCGTAGCTGGATTCAAGCTCTGATTGAGCGCTTAAAAATTCGGATAATGATTGATTGATTGACTGATCTACAAAGAGTGAAAAGGTGTAGAAGATAAATATAGGTAAAAAAGATAGTGAGTTTTGCCTTGGTATAGAGGGCATCTCTAAGGTACTTCTCTTTTCTAATTTTGTCTCATTTGCCTTCTTTGTGTGCATCATCAGTGGTTGCTTCTGGTGCTTGTTTGACCGCATTGCGACCTTTACTTTTGGCTTTACCTCTCTCGTTGTTCTTTGGACTATATTTATTTATTATTTCTTTCTATATTTATTTATTTGTGTTTTTTTTTGTTTTTTGTTAGTTTTATTATTATTTTTTATTTATTTTTTTAATATATATATATATATATATATATATATATATATATATATATATATAAATTAATAAATAAATAAACTCTATTTCCTCTGTCACGGCATTGTAGCCTTTCAAGTGTTATATCTGCTATCTCTTAATGTATCTTTAGTTTTTCTGATAATTTATAATTAGTTGGTTTAAGATGGACATTTCACCTCTTATGTTCTTGTTTTTGTGGTGGATTTATTGTTATTGCTGTTGTAGTTACCTTTTCCTCTTTAGGTTGTCGTATTTATGTGAAGAATCCAATTAGGTTCTCTCGGGAGCAGATTCTTCCACTTGGGAATAGGGCTTGCTTGGTGGCGTGTACCCTACCCGCTCTCGGAATGTCAAGATCAATTTCCATATTTGGAATTATTACTTTTTCGATTTTGTCGCGGGTCTTACTCCCTAGCCCCTGGAGTTCAATATTCAATTGCTTCAGACCTGCTGTTGCGTGCAGATCTGTCTGCCGAATATGGTCCGCCATGCGCGCTCCCGCTATCAGAATAGCTGTTTTGTTCTGCACTCTCTGCATTTGCCTGATAGAGGTGGAACTCGCAGCCTGCACGACCACTGCCGGGTACACTAATGTCGAGCGTACCAGAACAGTGTACAACTTCTTGAGATTCTTGGAGCTGAGGCTTCGGAATCTATATAGTTTCCCAATCTGTGTTTTGGCTAGGAAGATTCTGTTCTTTATGTGCGCTCTAAACCCTTTTGAGGTGATGCGCAGACCTCGGAATTTGCCCTCGTTGGTGTACGGGTACACTTCGTCGTTCACTAAGACATCGCCAAGTTTCCAGCGGTTTATTGAAAAGATTTAGAACTTTCAGCGGTTGGTCTTGATCTTCCACTTTCTTTCGTATCGATTGATGTTGACGATTTCGGTGGCTGTCTGCCTTGCTTGAACTCTAGCATTTTTGTGGGTACTGGGGATGATTTGGGCAATGTCATCCGCAAACTGTAGATACATCACATCCTCTCCTAGTGGAGCAGGCAGGTCCAATATGTACACTAGGTATAGCGGGCGTTCCTTGTGGAACGCCCGCCTCAAGATCGAATTCGGGTCCATTGTAGCCCCCAATCGAGATTTTGGCTTTCCTTTCTATGACCTAGTCACAGAGGACCCTCTACAGGATAAGGTTTAGCTGAAGGCCAAAGATCTTGAATTGGAGACCTCTCTGCCAAACCTTGTCCAAGGCCTTTTAGACATCTCGCACCACCACGTCTATGTATTCCCCTTCAGCTTTACAGCGGGCAAGTTTCCCGGTGAAGAGAGCAAGGGCTGTATCAGTCCCCCTTACCTTACGGAACCCGTGTTGCTGAGGGTTGTGAGCTTCTAGCTCTGTTAGCTAGTCTTGTAGCCAATTGGCTTCTCGTAGACTTTTCCTATGAACTCGATGAGGGATATTGGCCTGTAATCCACCAGTTGATCGAGGTCTTCATCCCTTTAGGTATAGAAATGAATTTCGCTACTTTTAGACTGTTGGGGAAGTAGCCCCTGTTCAGGGAAGCGTTGTAGATATCCCTGATTTCCTGAATGATCTGTCGGGGCATGTACCAAGTTGTTTTTGGTAATTCCTGTCCACCCTGGTGCATTCTGTTGAAAGGTTTTCACAGTTTCCATGACCTCTTTTGTTGTAATTGCTCGACCATGGTCTGCCATCACCCTCCCTTCGTCGACATAGGCATGTGGGTGCGTTCAAAGTATTCTTTGATTAAGATCTTCAATCAACTAGTCTTCGAATTCCTGGTCGAATTCCGCCTTGTCCTCAAATGTAATTTTGAAGACTTCCTTCCAGAACGTGGGGAATCTCTCTTCTAAAACCGCCGGATTTCCCAAGTAGTCATTGCCCTTCTTAATGCAGGTCTTTTATCTACTTGGTAGGCCTTTTATCTTTCTCACTAGTCGCCAGAACTTGTCGGGTCTCACCTCGCTGTCTACTTGTTCAATCAGGCTACCCCAGATCACAGCCTGTTGTTGATTCATGGCTTGCTTCAGCTCTTCACTCAGGCGACGTGACAGCGAGCTTCTTTCCCGATTTGTACCTTCTCTTTTGGCTTCTTTTTACACCTTCCTGTACACCCTAGCGATCTTACTCATTTTTCGGTCCATCTGGGCTGTGTAAGAGTTTTATACAGTACCTTTTCATTGGTACACAATCACGATCCGTCTCGATGATGTGGGCAGTTATCTTCTCCAGTTCCTCGTCGATCTCCTCTAGTATTGTTTCGCTTAGGTCCACTGGTTCGTATCTGGCAAGGACTTTCCTGTAGCGTCCCCAGTTGACCGAAGCGTAACTTTTGCAGAGAGGGATCGGAAGCTGGATCGGCGTGAGTGAGATGGTGGCCAAGATCGCTATGTGGTCGCTGGGAACTGTTGGGTCCGGCTCGCTATGTTAATTGAAGCGAAAGCCGTCACTTGACACATTATGTTGGGATTTGTTGCTGCCCGAGAGGTGACTTAGGTCGGAAAGTTCGGTCCTATCCTTTGGATGTTTTTTCGACGCATAATCATTTTCAAGTTGTGGCCTCCGTTATTCGTGTTCCCATAGCCAGCAGTTCTGCCTCTGGCGTTGAGGTCGCCCCCAAGGAATGCCATTCTGCCGTGGCTGAACAAGGTGTACAAATTTGTGAGGGGCAGGTACGTTCATCGAGGTGGTTGGTATGCCGCCGCGATTACGAGATTGCCCACTAGTACGTGCAACTCTACCGCCGCAAAAGACTCGTCCAGTTCTTGAAGGTGTCTGAACGAGAGATTCCTTCTGATGGCAACGGCAGCACCGTTGAACCTCTCCTGAGAATGGTTTTTCTTAACTACTCTGTAGCCCGGTATCTTTAGTTGCCTGGTAGTAGTATCGATACCGTGCTCCGTGATTAGTATGATGTTGGGGTCAAGCACGCAAAATGTTTCCGTATGCCACGGCTTTTCCTTCCCATCCCTTCACGTTGAGCGTCAATATCCTTAACCTGTTGTTCAGGTTTTACATTCTCTGTCCTGGATTTTTGTGTGGCTTAGTGCTTGCGACTAGTTGATTTACATTTCCCATTCTTCTTCATTTTGTACTCTGCTGGGGATAGTTCTACAAATGTTTTTCGGTAGAAGGCGACGTTCTGGTTGTATAGGGCCTCTTCAACCGACTCTTCGTCGCATTGAACGTCGAAGTCCCATTTGTAGAATTTCTTTTTGATTCCTACGCAGATTTTGTTTGCGTCCCAGTCCTTCGGAAAAGGGATTTGCTCGGTTGCGTAGATATAGAGGTTGACTTAGTCAGCATCTAGCTTTTTCTTGGACCCTATTTTACCTTTTTTGCGCCGTACTTCATTGTTAGAGTTCTCTGAGTCCGAGGTGTCGGAATTATCTGTGGTGTCAGAGGATTCTGTATCTTCTTTCTTCTCATCCTTTGGGTTGGTCGTGTGGGCTGCTTTTGCGGTTGCCTCCATCTCTTTTTTTGCCTGAATCCTTGGGTCGGGCCGTGTGTTTTCGTTTTTGCTTTTCGTCTCGTTATCTTGACTTTTTCCTGACATCTGTGTGGGAGTCAGCTGCAGTTGGAGAACGTCCCCCTGATGGTGGGTTATCAGGAAACCACATCTCACTCATGCCGTTCTTAGTGAGCATTTGATTCAGCTTATTTGCAAATATTCCCGGTTGGGTTAGGTTCCTGACATGAGCATACAAGATGCAGGTCAGGATTTTCGCCGAGTTTTCGTTTTCGATTCTTAAGTAAGTCTTTTTGGCTTCCGCCTCTGTAAGGACTGCATTTGCCGCCTGTACATATGTTGTATGGCTTTTCCATATTTGCTCGTCTTTCTTTTGCTGTACCTTTTTTGATAAGCTCTTTTTTTTCAGTGAGCAGGCCATGGACATAGAGCGATGTCCCTGGCCACAGTTGGCGCATTTCTCCCTGGGACTGTTGCAGTTCTTCCCGTGGTGTCCTGGCTCACTGCACCGTGAGCAAATTTCCTGCGGTTCACTACATTTCTTTGTTTTGTGGGTCTCCATCTTGTAACATTCGAACAGAATTGTATAAGAGTAAATTCTTCTCTCTCTATCTGCTCCCCACTGACTTTTGCATTAAAAAGCAGGAGTCCCTTTTCTTCTGTCTTTTGTGCAATCGTAGTATCGGAGAAGACGTTTGTGTATTTAAAATTGTCTCTCTTGTTCCAAAACTTTATGATTTCGGAAACCCTGGCTAATGGTTGGTTCTTCATGAGTTTATCTTTGATTTGCTCCTTTGTATGTTGCCCAATCCAGGGGTCCAGTCGCCGGCAGACGACGCTCCTCTGCGTTAGGATCTGCGGTGGAATTGCCGGTTGAAAACTTATTATAGGGAGTGTTTCAACTGCCTCTACTTTAGTTATGCTTTCCACGTCCTTCTCTTTCTCGTAGATCAGATCGTCACATAACCCGTGGGGACCTCGAGCGTGGGGAGCATCGCGATTTTAAATTTACCATACACAATTACAAAGACCTTATCTCGGCTGGGTCTGCTGCTTCCGCTGATGGTGCGCAGCTGGATCCGAGTAATCCCATTTTGCTTCATTTTCCCAAGGGGGTGCCCCCTCAGGCTGGCATTCTCCTCGCTGTCTCTTCTGTGAAGCTTCTAGTTGTTCGTCGATATGTTAATCCAATGTATCCCCCTTACTGTAGAGTCCGCTTCTTCTTGGTAGAGCGCTTTGAGAGCAGTCCACTCCTAGTTGCAAGTAGGTTTCCCTGAACGTGAACTGGCGGATGGGATGGATGAATGATGATGGGTGAACCCGGTGAGGTCCCTCAGAACGGTGACATGTGGCGGACTTAATGATGGGTGGTGATTGAATCAACTACCACCACCCGAGGATGCCACCCCTTCTGGGGTTTGGTTATCGATGCTGCTTCCAACTTACACAAAGCCGGTTACGTGTCCTCCTGTGGTTCTGGCCGGAAACTACCCTTAGGGATTAGAGCGAACTCTTCCCCAAAGCTTTCAGCATCGCCTCTTAATCAGGCTGCCTCTGACGCAGAGTTCCACAGTGGGCTAATCCTCAAACCTGCTTTCCTCAACGCCTCTAATTATGACTATGAAAGAGAACGACTCAGTTGGATCGAGACTAGATGAATGGAAGTTCAGTTCACTTAAGCTCCCTTTCCCCGATGAGGGGGCCGGGGTGGGGGATAGCCAGACATAGGTCTGCTATGCGTGTCTCCGTATATTATCTTCGTTTTGAAAACCCCGTAAGGAAAAAGTGTAGAAAGTTCACGTTTTTAAATTGTCTTTTCCTTTTCTTTTCCTCCTTTACCGGTGGTGAACTTCTTCGGAGAGCTTAAGTTTCTTCATTTTTTTTTCTCCAGTCTCGGAAATTTGGATATTGGACATATAACGTGAGGAATATATTAGTAGAGGGCTTTAGTAGGAGAAATGGTTGTGAAAAATGGGGAAATTGATAGAAAAGCGTAAATGAAAAGTAGAATGAAAGACAGGTCCCTAGTGATAGAGCATCTCTGGCTTTCCCTGCGTTTTGGAATATATTTTTGGTTATATATATAAATATATATAAAAAGCATTCGAACCTTTGTAGCAGGGTTTTTTTTATCCCTACTGCTTTTGGTGAAGAATTTTCTGTATTTATCTAGATTGTTTACACCCTGATTTTGAGTTGTTTTTATTATTTGTTTATTTTGTGTTGTTTTTGATATTTTTTGCGAGTTCATTGTGCTAAAATTTGGGGGGAAAATTCGAAAATTAGCAATTGACAAATTTAGTAAAAAGGGATTTTGTTTGGCTTTGTGTTGGTTTGGTATTGTGAAAATCTATGTGAACATTGGGTCTACGTCGTGGTCAATGAGTACCCTGCTGCTTTTAAAAGGTTTTGGGTGTCCTATGTCTTCAAAGACCATGTGTTCGGTACAAACTCAGCAGGGAGGTGCCGGTGTACTTTGTCCCAGATCTTGCTTGCTCTCAGGTGAAGCTCCACGTTTATCGGGGTTATTCTCAGTTCACCACCGAGGTCACTCTGGTTTCTCCGCTCTCTCCTTCGAGTTATCGTTATAGCATATACAGCCTTATTTTGGACCTTTTTCAGTTTAAGGACTTGAGTCTTGGGAATCGCGTTTATAGGGAGCGCCGGATACAGGAGTTTTGATCGAATGCATGCATTATAGATCTTTAGGTGGTGGAGGTACTCAAGTTTAAGAACTTAAAAAGTTCCCCCAAGTCCCTAAGTACATTCGATGTAAGTATTAGCTACATGACTCCCATATCCACGAGTCGCAATACAGAGTCGCAGAACCGTACCCTCCGTGTGGTATGGGCTGCGTGCACCCCCCACACGGATGTCTGCGAGGGTCCGTCGGAATAGTGGATTTACACGGAATTTTCGGGCATCAACTCGAAAGAGTTGATGTTTTCGATTTCTACCGCTGTATTCTGTGCCATGTAATTCACATTCCGATAAGGCGTCGTACAGATCATCGATATACCGTCAGCATTGTCGCACCTCCGCCTCGAGCTCGAACTCGGTTTTTTTGTTTACAAAAGCCCTCCTCTCCATTACGTAGTCGCATAGAATCCTTTCAAGTATGGGATTGAGGACCAGTTGTAAGATTTTGTATTGCAGGCCTCTCCTCCATACTTTGTCAAAAACCTTTTTGACGTCGCGGAGTACCAGATTTTACTTTTGCCAACTTCTCGATGATCGCGGCTAGCACATGTCCGTTCCTTGCTTCCTTCGGAAGCCATGTTGTTGGTTATTGTGAGAATTATTTTACTCGAGGAACGTATTCACTCTGTTGGCCAAAATTTTCTCCAAGATTTTCCCTGCAAATTCTAAGATAGATATAGGACTGAAGTTAGCTGGACGTTCAGGCACGCATTCATGATATTCATGAGCCCTAAAAGGATGTTAGGCGGGGCTCGAAAAAAATTCTCCCTTGTCAGTCTTGTACGCCGTGGGGCTCGTTGACGAAAGGATTTTAAAGTTTCCGAGAGTTCTTCGGCAGTAAATATACCGCTGAGTCCCTCCATGTCACTTTCCTGCGATACATAATGGTGAGAATGGGAGTTGTGTATCTGGTCGTTCAAATCGTTTATTATTCTGTCTTCGAAGTCTAAATCAAAGTTATACTCTTCCGGGGATATCTAAAATATAGATGCCCAAAATAGTCTGCATTCCTCTTCGATTTCTTTCTCGTCCATATTTTCGGTATTGTCACGTGTAAGTTTTATGGTCTTTTGTGGCTGTCCGCCTCTTAGTCTTTTTACTGTCTGCCAGAATGTACGTAAGTCGTTTTCTATATCCAGTCCATCTATCAAATTGTCCCAAAGTACATTCAGTCGGTCCCTAATAAGAGTCATTAATTCGTCGCGTATCTGTCTTGTTCATCTGTGCGTAGTGATATTGGGGCCAGTGAGATTTACTTCATTGATCTGTTGCCCGTATTCCCTCGCGAGGGATTTCATTCAAGGGTTCCAAGAAGAGGCAGGAAGAGTTTTATATTTAACTCGAGAAATGGCTTCCTTATCGGCTTTTTAATAAATTATCATTAATTTGATCCAACTCCTCATCAATCTCTTTTAGAGTTGCATTAAATAAGGGGTCAGGGTTGTAATTTTAGAGGAGTCGTTTATAAGTATCCCAGTTTGCTCGAGCGTAGCTCTTGCGTTCTGGGATAGGGACTTGAATGGGAGAGGTTGTGAGTTTAATAAGGATAGCCTGGTGGTCGCTGAGGATAGGAGGGCCCGGTTCAATGAAGTAGTTGTAGTGGAACACAGTACTAGTGAGCACGATGTCTGGTATTGTGGCTGCTGTGTGTGTAATGTATGTGAGAAAGTTTGGTCCACTTCTTGTCATAATTTGCCTTTCAATAAGTGTCTCAAGATTCCTGCCTGCTGGGTTGGTCGACGTGTAATCTGAGGCCTCACTCTTCGCATCGAGGTCGCCGGCAAAAAGAATGGTTCTGCCGTGACCACAAAGTTGCAGGAATTTGTGAAGGAGCAAGTACCCTCTTATTGGGGGCTGGTACCCTGTTGCCAGGTGACCACTGCCGTATGGATCTCAACAGCGAGGTATGACTCATCGAGTCCACTTATTGATCTGAAGTCAAGACCTCTTTTCACAGCTATCGCGCATCCGTCGAAACGTCCTCCGCTGTGATTTTTGCTTAACACTTCCTAGGGGGAAAGTTTTTATCCTGTCTGTGTCATTCATCCCATGTTCTGGGATAAATATGTAGTCTGGGTCACATTGTCGTATTGCGTTACCGTATATTATTTTTTTGTTCATCCAACCGTCTGAGTTAAAATGTAATATTTTCAATGTCTCCATTGTCTTGTTCACTAAAGATTCCTGTGTCTGGCCGTATTTATTTTTGGACTTATACTCTTACTATCTTAGGTCCTTGTAGAGTGTTTGGTAGCTTGATTGTTTTTCCAGTGCATTTTTGTTTTTGAATTCGCCGTCCGTTAAAATAATTAAGGTTTCAGGTGCCAGTTTGATTAAGCCTTGGAGTAAAGCTTCCTCGACTTGTCTTTCGCTGCAGTCGTCCGAGGTGAATCCCCATTTGTATTTTCCGGATATTACTCCTTCTGATATATCAAGGACATCTATCTCCTTAGGGAAAGAGGACTTATCGACAGCGAATACCTTCAAGTTAATTTCTCGACTGGTAAGCGTGCGTAGATTCCCTCTTACAAGAAGAAGGCGATCGTGGACGTCTCTGAGGCTGTGAGGTTTTCCGTGAGCGGGGCGAGCGTACCCCCTCAGGTCTCGCTCTCTCGGTCACCATACCCTCATTATCCATGTGTGTGTGTGTGTGTGTGTGATTGAGTTTGTTTGTTGTACAATTTGTGTGTCGTTCTGCTTCTCAGTGCGTATTTTTGCCTCCTTTGCTGCCTGAGCCTGGATCCTAGGATCCCTGGAGAGAGCTGGGGCACTGCTAGAGGTGGGGAGCTTCTGGCAACTAGTCTCGCACTGGGGTTTGAGACTAACCTTAAGAATCTCCCCCGACCGTGGGTTTGGGGGAAACCACATCTTCTCCATTCCATTATACGTCAGCATTCTCTTAAGTTCATCCGCAAAGCACCTCGGGGAGGAGAGATTTGCAATGTGCGCATATTAGATGCAACACATAATTTTTGTCGAGTTTTCGTTCTCGACGTGGAGGTATGTTGGATTTACCTTAGACTCCGCAACGACAGCATTAGCAACCTTGGCGTAGGTACTGTTCACCTTGTTTTCCTCTTCCTGTTTCTTTTGACTAGCTTTTCTCTTCAAGAGTTCCTTTTTGACCGGGCAAGCCATGAAGAGCGTCTTATGTTCTCCGGGACAGTTCAGGCACTTCATAGAGGTTCTATTACAGCTTCTCCAAGAATGTGCATCTGACGAGCAAATAGAGCACAAAAGAACGTTCACTCTGGGGAAGGTGACCGTGGTGTGCTCCTCGTACTTATAGCACTTGAAAAACATCTGGAGGTTGATAAACTCCTCACGATTGATCTGATCAGTGCAGACACGGACAATAAAGAGGAGCATACCTCCCTCCGTAGCCTTAACTGCCATTGCAGTATCACAAAATACTATTTTGAATAGGTGTGTGTACTCTTTAAATTTGATAATTTCAGCTAACTTTGCCCAGGTGTGTTTTTTTTCCACCTCCGCATGAATCTCTTCAATGGTGTGCCTCCCAACCCATGGATCGAGGCGGTGAGGGATAATGCTTCTGTGTGTCTTAATTTGCGGTGGTGTGTGAGGTTTTAGGTTAAGTGTCTTTAGGCATTATGCTGCTTTAGGAGAGGTGAGTGCTTCGCAATAACTCTCCTTTGAGCAAATAGCCGCGTATCCATTATGGGTATCAATTAGTCTCACGAGCGCAATTCCTAGATCCCCATCAATTTTACCGTAAAGCCCCTCCCCCGATCAGTCTTGGGACCATCAGAGGGTCTTCAAGGGTATCCGTCGGGTCTCCATCATTTATCCTTCCATATCCTCACATGTGAGGTTGGACAAAATAAACTCCAAAAGGAAAATCCCCACGGAGTAATTGTGGGTGTTTGTATGTTGCGTGTGTGTAGTTTGAGAGAGACTTTATCACCAGGTTTTAGCGAAAAGAGAGTTTCCAAGAGAGGTATCCCAGTCCCAGCCCCACCCCCCACCCCGCAAATAATATAGCTTTTCAAATGGCACTTTACCTTCCGTGTAGAGCGGTTTTCGAATGCCTACAGGTTGCCAGACCAAAGAGACTCGATGAAGAGCTGGGAGGGGGAGGGGGAGCGGGGAAAAAAGTTCACCCCTCGCCACGGGCACACGAAAGCGAGTGAAAAATTTCACAATTTTAAATGCAAAAATTCGTAAATGAATTTCTTAATAACATTGCCAAAACTTATCCAAAAGGATTCACCAAACGCACTGTACTAACGTACAAATCTCAGTCCGATAAAAATTTAGGCACTAACACGGTCTTCACGAGAGCAATGGGAATTGTACGAGCTAAGGCAACCAAAGCAGTCCTCGGAATTTTTTTTATTTTGATTTGGATGTATGGTAGGTGTGATAGGGCTGAAGAAGTTTACTACTTTTTGTTACTCTGGTTGCGAGGGTATCGTCTTCGTTTTACTACCATATTTTCCCTCTTTTGTTGTCTTTTTTGCCTCTAGTGTTTCTACCGTTGGCATTTTAGACCCTCAGAGCCGGTTTGAATCTTCCGTTTAGATATATATATATATATATATATATATATATATATATATATATATATATATATATATATATATATATATATATATATTCCCCCGTCGTAGCTTTCTAGCCTTTCACGTTTGTCTTTTGTTGACTTTAATTAGCCTAATAATATTTTTGTGTGCATTTTGCATCTTTTGTTTTCATTTTTGTCTATTATTATTTTTATTTCGTTTCTCTTTCTTTTTATGGGCACTTCGCCTCTTTTTTTCATTTTTTATTTTATTTGTACATTGGTTTGTACTTTTTTATTTCGTTTTCTTTTGATGGGCTCTTCGCCTCTTTTATTTCTTTTAAATTAGTTTGTTTGGTTTGGTTTGGTTTTCTTGGTTCGTTGTTGTGGTTTTTTCCCATTGATGGGCTATTTGCCTCTTTTCTTTAGTTTTATTTGAAAAAAGAGGTATTTCGCCTTTTTTTATTGTTTGTCCTTATATTTCTTTATTTTATAAGGTCTTATTCGTTATCTCTTTTTTGTTCGGTTTTCATTTTGGTTGTTCTTCTGTCTTTATGTTCGTATTTCTCGATCTTGGTTATTTATATATTGGGTTTATTACATCTTCCGCGCAGCTTCTTCCGCTTGTGAATAATGCTGCCCTTGCAACTTTGTGTCACTTCTGCTGTGGGATTGCAATGTTGAGGTTGTCGAGTGTAGGTATAATAATTTGATCTATCTTATCTTAAGTCTTTCTCCCTAGCCTTTGAGCTTCCGTATTAATTGCGTGCAGATCTATTTGCCATATACGGTCGCTTCTTGTAGCTCCAGCTATTAGCAAGGTTGCTTAATTTTATACTCTCTGTATCGTCCATAGAGAAGTAGAACTTGCTATCTGCGGTATCACTGCCGGGTACACCAGGAAGGAGCGTACCAAGGTAGTGTATAGCTTCTTCTTATTTGAAGCGTTAAAGTTGCGGAACCTGTATAGTTTCCGAAGTTACCTTTTGGCTAGGGAGACTCTGGTGTTGATGGGGGTTTTGTACCCAAACCTGGTGCACTGTAAACCAAGGATGGTACAATTTTCCGAGTACGGGTATAGGTCGTCGTTTACGAAGACGTCATCTATTTTCCGGCGGTTCATTTGGAATATTTTGAATTTTTGGTGGTTGGTTTTTATTTTTCACTTCCTTTCATATCTATTTATGTTATTTATTTCGGCAACTGTATCCCTTGCTTCAACTCCGGCGCTCCTATATGAGCTGGGGACGATTTCTGTGATGTCATCTGCAAACTGCAGATACATAGTGTCGTCGGGCACCAGAGCACGTAAGTCTATTGCGTACACGAGGCACAGAAACGGACTCAGACAGCTGCCTTGGGGAACTCTCGCCATGAGTTCGAATTCAGGTCCTGAAAAGCCGTCGATGGATATTTGGGCCTCTCTCTACATAACATAGTCACAGAGGACTCCTTCCAGGAGTGGGTTTAGCTGAAGGTTCAGGATCTTGAATTGAAGACCCCTTTGCCAAACCTTATCGACGGCCTTATGTACATCGCGCAGCACCACATCTACGTATTTTCCCTCTGCTTTACAGAGTGCTATTTTCTCCGTTAGGAGGGCCAGGGCAGTTTCTGTTCCTCGCCCCTTTCGGAACCCGTGCTGCAGAGGGTTGTGAGCTCCCAGTTCGGCTATTTGTTATTGAAGCCGGTTTGCTAGGATTTTTTCGTAGATTTTACCTACGAACTCGAGAAGGAAGATTGGTCTGACATTCACCAGTTGATCTGAGGGCTTACCATCCTTGTGTATAAAGATGATTTTGGCCACCTTTAGACCGTCGGGGAAGTAGCTCGTGTTCAGGGAAACGTTAAAGATGTTGGTGATTCCCTGAATCATCTGCTGTTGGGCATTTTCCAGATTTCTTTTGGTGATGCCCTTCCAGCTTGGTGCCTTTTGTTTGGAGGATTTCATAGTAGCTATGACGTCCTTTGTTGTTATTGGACGACCATGGTCAGCCATCTCCCTTCCCATGTCCGCGTGGTGGTGTGGATGCGTGCGGTATATTATCTGATTCAGATGGTCAATCAGACAGCCTTCGAATTCCTGGTCAAACTCCTCGTTGTATTCTTCGGTGATAGAAAAGACTTTTCCCAGTATGTTCTGAATCTTCTCCCCAGAACCGCCGGGTCCTCTATATATTTCCCATTCTCTTTGATCCGAGCCTTTTCCTTTCTTTGTAAACCTTTCAGTTTCCTGATTTAGTGCCAGAATTTGGCCGGGCACAACTCACTGTCTATTTCGGCTATAAGGCTGTCCCAGATCTCAGCCTGTTTGATGTTTTTTCCATCCTTTAGCTCGGAGCCTAGCCGGCGTAGTAGCGCGCTTCTTTCCGGATCCTCTTCATATCATCTGTCCATCTGGGCTGAAGTAACGTTTTATATCTATTTCTGAGAACACACTCGCGGTCAGCTTCGAAGATAGAAATCGTTACTCTTTCGAGTTCATCGTATATCTCCTCCAATGTAGCCTCGCTCAGGTCAGCTGGGGTGTATTGTCGGAGTAGAGTCTTGTATTGGTCAAAGGTCGGTGGAGGCGTAGTTCTTACGTAGTGTAACTGGTAGCTGGATCGGCGCGAGTGAAATTGTTGTTAATACCGTAATGTAGTCGCTGAAAATTATTGGGCCAGGCTCGCTTAGGTAGTTGAAGGGAAAGCCTCCGCTTGCCGTGATAATGTCAGGTTTGGTTGCTGATCTGTAAGTGATGTAGGTCAGGAAATCCGGCCCTATCCTCTGGCTGTTTTTCCTGTCCATTATCATTTCCAAGTTTCTGCCTCTTTCGTTGGTTCTACCATACTAGTCCGACATTCGGCATCTGGCATTGAGGTCGTCCCCTAAGAATGCCATTCTACGGTGCCCGAAAAGTGTACAGAAGTTTGTGACGGGTAGATAGGCTCGGCGAGGAGGTTGATAGGCTGAAGCTATCATGAGGTTCCCCACCAATGTCTGAAGTTGTATCGCCACAAAAGATTCGTCCAATTCTGGGAGACGTTTGAACGTGAGGTTACCTCTGACAGCTATTGTAGCACCATCGAACCTTTCCTCTGAGTGATTCTTCATGAGCTCTCTGCATCATGGTATTTTGAGTTGACTACTTGTGGTGTCAATACCGTGCTCTATTATCAGTATTATGTTGGGGTCAAGCACACGGAATATGTTTCCATATGCCGTTGCTTTCCCCTCCCACCCATTAATGTTGAGTGTCAGAATCCTAATCTATTGTTTACGTTCTCCATGCTGGTCTTTCTATAGGGGTGTTTCTGGGTGAAGTTTCTTTTTCTTCCATTCCTCTTTTTTTTTTAAATTCTGTGTTGGAGACCTGCTCACACGAATCCTCGTATAGAGTAACGTTACGGCGTAGTAGGGCCTCCCCAACCACTTCAGCCTCGATTGATGCTTCGTACTCCCATTTATATATTTTCTTATTTACCCCGTTTAGAATTTTTTTTCGTCCATATTTTCAGGGAGGGTGATTTTTTTTTAAGTATAAATGGTGAGATTAATCTTGTCTGCGTCGAGCGGTTTTTTGGTTTTCTTCCTTTTTTTGGTTTTATTATTTTTACGGTCTTCTGAGTCGGAAGAGTCTGAGTAGCCAGTAGATTCCGTTGATGCCGGTTCCACTGTTTCGCTTCTCTTTGTGAATTTACTATTAGGTTGAACCTGTGTGGGTTTTCCTTCAGCAGCTTTAAGTTCCTGGGTTTCATTCTCTATTACTTCCTTGTTGGTGTCCATATCATTTGTACTTTTATGAACCATTTGCCGCTGGAAGATGTCTCCTGATGGAATGTCGTCCGGGAACCACATTTTGCTCATTCCGTTTTTGCCAGCATTTGGTTAAACTCTTTTGCGAAGCAACCAGGTTGGGTTAAATTCCTAACGTGACCACAGAGGATGCACGTCTTGATTTTTGTGTACTCTTCGTTCTCTATCTTCAAATATGTTTTTTTTGTTTCTGTTTCTTTGTACGCGGCTTTAGCTACCTGTGCGTAAGAGGAGTTTGATCTGCGTACATCTTCCTGTTTCTTGTCATTTTTCTTTCTGTTTATTATTTCTTTTTAACCGGGCATGCCATAGCCATTGATTTGTGGCCTTGCCTGCAGTTGGTGCACCTCTCGTAGTTGTTGCGACAGTCCTTCCAGTGGTGTCCCTTCTCGCTGCACTTGGAAGACGTTTCCTCAGGCTCTTTACAGTTTTTGGTGCGTGCTGCTCCATTTTATAACAGCGAAAGCAAAACTGGACTGGAAAGAATTCTTCTCTCTCTATCTGGTCTCCACTCACATTGGTGTTGAACATAAGAAAGTCTTGTTCTTTCGCTTTTTGGGCCATCGAGGTTTCTGTGAAGACAACCTTAAATACATGGGTGTAGTCGGTATTGTCCCACCTGTTCTTAAATTTGATGATATCTGCTACTTTCTCCCATTTTTGTCAAAGCTCAATTTCTTCCTTTATTTCTTTCCTATTATGTTGTCCGATCCAAGGATCGAGTCTCCTGCAAACGATACTGCGATGAGCTTGTATTTGTGGAAGGGTAGCAGGCTGCAGTCCAATGGTTCTTAGTATTTTTAGAGCTTCTTCTTTCGTAATAGCTTCTACGTCCTTTTCTCGTTCGCAGATCGCGACGTACCGAGATGAGACGTCTAGAAGCCTTACAAGAGCGATGTTTAGTTTACCGAACATTAGCTCAAAGTCCTTATCCCTGTTGGGCTTGTTCTGCCCGTTGATCACCCGCATGGGGATTCTTGTGGTATTCTCTTGGGCCATTTTGCACTTAGTGAGACCCCACGGGGCCTTTCTGATTTTTGCCTCTTCTCTTTTTCTTCTGGTGTTTAGACGATGGTTGAATATCTAGATTCTTCTTCTTTGAGGCTGTGATATCTCGTTAAATGGGTTGAGTCAGTGACTAACCCCCTCCAAGTAGCAGTGCAGCGTTAGTGAACAGATTGCAGGATGGGGAGATGATGATGATGGTTGAACCAGGGAGGGGGGGCCTCACGAGGTGTGATTGTATGGCGAACTTTTTGTTGGTTAGGGTGGAATATACCAATGCTAACCGAAGGTGCTGCCCCTCGCGGGTTTGAGTATCAGAACTGCATCCTGGCATATCATAGAGACGGGTGTATTTCCCTCTATGGTCCTGGCTGGGGCCCCCGGAGGTTGCCGTTCTGCCCCTTGTCCGGGTGCCTCAGACGCCGAGTTCCACAGTGGGCTACTCCTCAAACCTGCTTTCCTTAGCGCCCCCAATCATGTCTATCACAGAGAATGACACAGTTGGGAAGAGATTAAATGAATGGCAATCCAGATCACGTCCGCCTGGCTGCCCCTCAGAGGGGGGTAGTAGGGAGGTATAGGCAAACATGTGTCACCTATTCACAGTTCCAAATGTATTTTTCTCTTTAAATTCCCCGTAGGGAAAGGGGAAAAATTCCACGTTTGTGAATTCATTTCCCTCCCCTCTACCTCCTTTATCGGGTATGAACTTTCTTCTGAGTTAATGTTGTATATTTAATGAAGTCTGAGCAGTCCTCGGATTATTTTTTTTAAGGGGACGAAAGGTACGGGTCGTGGTTACTCCTCCCCTCTGTACCCATCCCACGATCGGGGGGGGGGGGGTAAAAAAAGGGGGAGGCCCGCAGCCGACTTGCTCCTGGAGAAACTGACCACACTTCTGACTCTCAATTCAAGTGCACCGATAGAGAAATGTTTAATGGGAAGTCCGGAACAAGCTTTAGAAGAGAGTTTATAGTGTGAGACGTAAAGTTTTGAGTTAAAAGAAGACAGATTAGCAAGGAGGCAGATTGAGCAACCTCGGTAGTCAAAGGTAGAATACCCTTGCCCGAAGGACAAGGGGGCCCTGCTGATTAACGTAGATTCCGAACCACCGTCATGCATTTACTCATCATTCTTACTTACTTTCTCACACTTTTCGCACCTATGTTCCTCATACAGAAGCGGGAGGACCACCTAATCTTTGTTCTCTTATTCTCTTCATCTTTCATTCATGTGTTTATTGTAGCATTTATGCCGTTTTGAGTTATCTTAGCTCTGAGCTTTGTTTATGTATCGTTATGTTACTTGTTTTTACCTTCCTTACTTTGTTTCACTTTCTCTTGTTGTTATCCCTTTTTTCGTTATTTCACTTTAGTTTCACTATGTTTACTTGTTTTACTATTAACTTTTACATCATTATCATTTTTTTTAAACTTTTTAATAATATAGTTCACTTATTACACTTTTAGTTCATTTTATTCATATTATTTCTCTTTACACTTTTAATCTGTATTGTCTTCTTATTTTAGTTGTTTAAATTCGGTTATCTTATTATGGTATCAATTTGGTTGGGTCGGTATATAGTCGGTAATATCTTTATCGTTATGCTTATTCCTTCTTTCTTTTTGAATTTCTACTTAAGTAAACATGGGTACCTCCTTGATTCTTAGTTGTTGTCTGCCGTTGGGAAATTGAGTGTTAAATGGGGACTCCAGCTCTGGTGTTCGTGTGCTCTGCAAATATCGGTGGTAGATCGTCTATCTTCCTCTATATTTTCTCCGCTCTGTTCCTGATATTGATGTTGAGCGTTTCTAATCCTGCTTCTTAGTGTAGATCCTATAGTCTTCTCCTCTCTCTCTCCTACGGGTGTTGGTGATTAGGTAGAGAGCTTTATTTTGTATTCTCTGGAGTTCCAATTTTTTGGTCCTTGTTTCACCGTTGATAGGGGTTGGCGGGTATAGTAGTACCTCTCTTTCTAGTGCAAGATAGATTTTTCTTTTATTTTTCATGCCTAACCCTTTTAGATTGTACAGTAGGTTAAGCATCAGAATCGCCTTGTACTTTCTTTCCGTTATATGTTGTTTGTAGCCTCCTTTTATTATTCTGAGTGCTAGCACTTTGCACTCACTATTATATCTTTAGTTCTGATCTTCAACTACAATTTCAGCTGTTTTGTTCCTGGAGATTGGGATTATTGTAAATTTCCTCCTGTTCGTCCTTACCTTCCAATCTCTCTCGTAGTTGTTGATGTTGCTGATTTTTAAAGCTGTTGTCCTTGCCTAAAAACGTACGTTCCTGTACGGAGTGACGACGAGTTGGCTTATGTCATCCTCGTACTGTATGTTTAGGCAACCAGGCATTATTGATGGTGGCAGGTCTGTTGTGTATATTGAATACAGCGTGGGGCTGAGACAACCCCCCTCCCCTGCGGTAGTCCAGCTCCGAATTCGAATTCTGGTCCTGAATAACCATTGATCTTTACATATGCTCTTCCGTATGTGACATAATCGGAGAGAATTCTCTGGGTGAAAAGAGAAATAAATGTGGTAGGGCGCGAAGAGATGCTAAGAGCCTGGGGATCAGGCCTATCACTCTTTAAATATATTTTTTTTGTGGTTCTTTTGTTGTATTTTAGTTAGTTTATATAATATGGCGCTCAAGCCATTTGTCTTAAAAAAAATTAATGTTCTCAGGTATGATATACTTATTTGATGTTATGGTAATAAATTACTCTAATCAATTTAGTGTTGTGCTTAGTGTCTTCGTTTTTTGTATATTATGTAGTGAGTGTAAATCGTGACTTTTGTTTTTTCTTGGATCTCTTCTTCGGTATTTTGAGGTCTTCATCGGTGAATTCTTGTAGAAATCGGTGAGGTTTCATAATTGGGTAATCTTTTTTCTTGGTTGGGTTCTTTGGTCTGGGTAAAAACATTTTTATTTTCATGCGTAGAAGGGCACTTCTGCTCCGCCAGCTAAAAGCCCAGAGGAGCTTGGAATTCTAGCGCGACTTATGCCTCTTCTGTTCTGGTTAATCATTTGGACGATATGATCGTACAATTGTCGATTAACCATTCCCTGCATATTCCTTGTCCGTTTTTCTCCTGGCGTGTTCTCTCTCGCATGTATGTACCAGTAATTAGACACATACATTTTTTATTCTACACCAGTTGTAGTTTCCTCTTTTGTGTCTTCGAGACACATGAGAGGGCGGAAGCGGGGTATAACAGCATCGATCTTACAAGTGCATTGTAGATCTTTCTTTTGCTGCTTTCACGGAAATTTCTATACATATACAGAGTTTTGACTGCAGCAGTGGCCTTGGTAATTTTCTCTTGGACGTGCTACTTGTAGCCGGCTTAAGTAATCTTCATTCCGAGTACATTGCACTCCGTGGTGTAGGGATAACGTCTATTCCGAACCCTGACGTCGTAAAGTAGTCTCCTGCCTATGGGGACTACTTTGAACTTTTGCTGGTTGGTGCGGATCTTCCACCGGGCCTCGTAGGTGTTAAGGTTTTCAATTTTTGCTGCTGTCATACGAGCTTGCCAAGGCGCATTCCTCCATGGAGAAGTGACTATCAGGGTGAAATCATCGGCGAATTAAATGTTAAGGCAAGTGGGGTTTACAGGGGCTTGGACATCAGCGGTGTAAATCAAGTAGAGAGTGGGAGACGAGCATCCCTCCTGCGGGAGGCCCGCAATAAGCGGAAACTTTGGTCCGTCCGTGCACCCTAAACTGATGTATGCCGCTCTCTCCATGACATAATCACAGAGAGTTCGTTCTAAGTTTTCACTTAGGCCTAGTTGTAAGATCTTATACTGCATTTACCGTTGCCACACCTTATCAAACGATTTTAATACATCCCGACAGACAATGTCCACGTAACTTCTTTCCCGTTTTGTTTGTGCTAGCATTTCCGTGATGACATTAATCCCCATCTTTGTACTTCGCTTCTTCCTAAACCCGAATTGATGTGGATTGAAGAGCAAGTTCTCCTCCAGGTGAGACACTTGTCTTCGGTTGAGGATTTTCTCGAAGAGCTTCCCGCCAAATTCTAGAAGTGAAATTGACGGTAGTTCTCCTTCAACCTCTGGTCTTTCCTATGCTTTGGCAAGAAGATAATTTTTGTCGTTTTGTAAGCATCTGAGAAGTATCCCGTGTTTAGATAGGAGTTATATGTTTTTCTCATCCCTTCGATGACATTGTCTGGTGCCTTTTCAAATATTAACTTTGTAAGCCCCGATTGTCCTGGGACTTTTTGTCGGAATGAGTGGAACGCGCCGAGTAATTCTTCTTCGGTAATCTCGGCGTCTCCGTCAAGCTGTCTATCTACCTGGTGGTGGGGATGCGTCTTGTGTTTATCTGTTCATTAAGCTCGTATATGATGTTGCTTTCAAACTCTAGGTCGTAGTCTTCGTTTTCCTCCTCAGTTATGTTGAATATTTTTCCTCAATAACTTCGGAATATCTCTTCAATATTTCCTTCTTCCGTTTCGATGTTTACATCTTCCTTTTGTAACTTGATCTTATTCTTTGCAGTCAATCCTTTGAAACTTCTGATCTTTTACCAAAAGTCTTCTGGAGTTGTTTCGTGATCGAGGCTATCGATCGCATCATCCCATCGTCTCCATTGTTGTTCGAGGATCAACTGGTTCGTTTACTCTCTGTTTTACTGTTAACTTTAACTTCACAATCATTTTTGCTAAACTTTGATTTTTTTATTTCTTTACTTCGTTGCATTGAGTGAACTGATGCATTCCTGATGTTGATTTAATACAATAATTTCAGCTCACGGTATAAATCCTTCATGTATTCAGTCCATCCGTAGGTAGAGATGGTCCTATAATCGGATTTAGGGATACAAGCCTTATCTGCGTTGATGAGATGGTTATTGAGGTCGTCGAGTGCCTCTTCGATCTCCTCGAAAATTGCCTCGTCCAAGTTGGGCGGATCGTAGGCCTCGAGAAGGCGCGCGTACCGTGTCCAGTCTGCTCTTCTGTAGTTCTTATGACTACAGCTGGAACTTGTATAGGGTCTTTGTTGATAGTGAGTACGATCCCTATATGGTCACTACATGGTACCTGGACTGGTTCCATGTATTAAGTGAACGGCAGCTGACGATTCGCTAAACAGATGTCTGGTTTTGCAGCACTTCTTGCTCTAACAAAGGTGGGGAAGTCGGGGCCTAATCGCTGGGCAATCTTTCTGTCCAGCAATAGATCGAGACTTGTTCCTATACCGTTGAAGGTCCTGTTACCGGATTCTCGGCATATGGCCTTCAGATCCCCCATTAATATAGTAGGGGCTCTTCTGCAAAATAGGCCAGCGAGAGTGTGAATTGGTAACACGTCTCTCCTTGGCGGTTGATATCCGGTAGCAATTACCAACTTTCCTATGTCGAGTTCGGCCTCAATCGCGAGGTAAGATTCTTCTAGATTTCTTATTTGATTGCATTTAATCTCTTTCTTTACTGCAATAGTGACACCGCCGAACCGCTCCTGCGAATATTTCGTGATCAAAACGTCGTAGTTCCAGATTTTCCATTCTGCATTACGCGTGTCAATCCCGTGTTCCGAAATTAAGATGATGTCTGCATCGATTTCTCTGAAGAAATTTCCGTTGTTCAACCGTTGGTATTAATTTCCAATATCTTCAGTGCGTTCCGTAACATGGTGAATTGCTTTTACCTATGCTTCTTCTTATTCTTCTTTTTCTTATTGGGGGCTAGCTGGGCGGTTTTACTGTGCCCAGGATTTTCCTTCTTTGGAGGTGGACTTGGTGTTATGAACCTGCTCTTCGTAGCTCGTATACGGGTGCAGGGACCATCGTCGTCGTCAGAAGAGGAGGATCCCTTCTCATTTTCAGCCTTTTTATCTTCCTCTTCATCGTTCTCTTCGGATTCCTCCGATGAAGGAGCTTCTACGATCTCCTCCACTCCAGATTTGAAATTGTTGTTTGTGATGACTGATTCCTTGAATACCTTGGAGCATTCAAGGTCTGCAGGCATGAATACTGTCGGGAGATTGTTGGCTTTTAACACTGCAATGAGTACCTGGTTGTAGCAGCCAGGCTTCACTGCATTAGCCTTATTTGCGTAGGTAATGCTGATCAGTATCTTTGCACTTAGATCTCCTGCGATATTCATCTGTGCAGGTGCAGACTTTTTTGACTCCATTTTTCTTAGTAGCATTCGCGTAGGTCAACTCCTTGGCTTTCTTCACTCCTTCCTCCTTCCTTTTGATAATGTCTCGGCGCTATGGGCAGTTCAGGGCCATTGACCTGTGGTCCCCTTTATAATTGAGACATTTCTTCTTAGTTTCTTGAACTTATCGATTCAGTGTCTCTCTGTGGCGCATTCACTGCACCACAGTTTGTTTTTGTCAGCGCATGTCGTCGCTATGTGGTCCTTGAGTTTATAGCATACAAAGCACATTTGTATGCTACTAAATTTCTCTTGTTGTATGTTATCTCCTGGGATTCTCATATTGAAAACCAAGATTCGGTCCTTCGTCGCTTTTCTGGCCATGTCAGTGGTGGTGAACGTTATTTTAAACACGTGGGTTTGTCCCCGGAACTTAATGACCTCTCAAACTTTTGCTCAAGGGTTGCTCTTCTGGATCTCTTCTTTCAAGTCTTCGGTAGAGTTTTCACCGACCCATCTCTCCACTTTTCGGCAAATGGCGCTGCGGTTTGCTGCCACTTGTGGGGGGGAGGGTCTTTGCCTCCAGCCCGATGCGTTTTAGTGTGGTAGCTCCTTCTTCAGACAGGAGCCGGTCTACATCTCTTGTCTATGTAGGGATGGCAATGAGTCCTGATGAAACTTCAGTCAGTTTCACCAGTGCCACCTTGTGTTCGAAGTAGAGGGTTTCGCAAAGTTTTCTCTTTTCCGGGGCCTTTTCTCCTTGTATGGTCCTGACGGGGACCCTCAGGACCAACTATATAGAGACGGGTGTTACTTCCCTCTATGATTCTGGCCGGGTCCCTCGGACGATGAGGATCTCTCCTCCGTCCAGGACTTGCAGTTATTCCCCAGTTTAGAGATAATTTCTGACTTATGCTTCCGCTGTGGGCTAGTCCTCAAACCGGTTTCCCATGAGTCCTAAATTATGTCATTCCAAGTGGCCAGCATAGTTAACACGAAACCAATGAATGGCAGACATCCGAGCAGGTTCGCACGCAGGGTGATGGACGGGAGCAGTGAGGTGCTTAAGCCCTCGTCAAGAAAAAGTATTCTCTTTTTTAAGCTTAAAGCGAAATTCACCAAAAGACTTCCAGAATAGGCTCTTTTCTATGTAGGCGGTGCTCAAAGTCTATCACTAAGCAAGAAAAAATGCTTTATCCGTAGGTAGTCAGCAGAGTGTATGAGTCGAATATTCGGCTGTCTCTCGGAAAATGGATTTCAGCCGTATTTACATGCGAAACGGTTTGAGCGTTATTAACCTTCTAAATCTATTGTGATACTGATTGGACAATTATTATAGTGCTTATGTCTAAAAGCTGATTGGTCACTTTGTTAATGCTAAGGTGTTATTTCAAAAATGAACATAAGTATGACAATTAAATGTATCTCAATCCTGATTGGTTGAATTTTGTAGAATTATAAGTAGATAGAATGACTATTTATATAGATGTATTTTTGTGGAGAAAAGGTTAGCAATCAAAATAAGCCATACCTGTAAACGCAACTCTTATGTCTGAAAAATCAGTTAACGTAAACTTTTCCTTAAAAATTTGTCATAAACATTAGTTTGCCCTTAAAAATTTCCTTAGCGATGATTGGTCAATTTTGTATCGCTTGTGTTTAATCAGAGCTGGGCGTTGCGGCAACGAGTTGCGACTTTGCGATTTTGCCGCACTATGAATTTCGAAGTCGCAACGTTTTGAAAAAGTCGGACTAAGCAAAGTCGCACCGCCAATTTTCCGCAACTTTTGCAGCGACTTTGAGCAGGAACAAAAACGACTTTTTTTAAAGAAATTGCCGCAGCTTTTAAAGCCAGTTTTAAAGCCCGATTTGGCTGAAAATGTCAAATTTGAGTTGGTAACAGCTAACTTTATTTTTATCTGATTTTGTAATTTCCTTTGACAATAAATTAAATTCTTCCATTATATGGGACTGACGTTACATGAAACTACCTCAACGTACCCCCCAAAATGTTTGTCACTCTGAATTTGATTATAAATTAGTAAAATTACATACACTTTTCCGGCGTGAACCAAGTTTTAAGCCTGTCTTGTCAGTTAAAAACGTTAGAGAACGTGTTATGCCTTGTGGCGTTCATCGTGCGAACTAATTTCATTTTCTCGCATTTTAATATGTGCTTATACTTTTCTTGTGGCTAAGACGAAAAAAATACTGTGAAGTGTAAGAAGTAATTAAAATCTAACAGCATTCTACCTTTAACATGCCTAAAATTAAACAATATAAGTAAAAATTAGACCATCATACGTAGAATAGGCCTTGGTTCTAACTTTAAAGATCATATTGATATTGCCTATTAAATTAAAATGGTTTTATCTTTCTTTAAATTCATTAGGTCACTCTATGAGCTTAGAAAATCTCGATTGTTTAGTAACTTAAACCGGTAAGGGTTAAGAGTGATGTCCTTCGCAGGCCCTCCTCATGGGCTATGAAAAGAGGTTTGGCCACCTCTTTGAGGATGGCGACTTTCTTATGACCACAGTCGTCCACCCCACCCTCATGCCCAAGGCCCTGGAGAGCATTGCCCCTGACAAGGTGGACAAGATCAGGGACACGATCACCAGGGAGCTAAGGGCCGTCACTAAGCCCGGGGAGAAGGAGCAGCAGCAGTGTTAGCCTGGCCAGCCAGAAGTGCAGGAACCCAAGGACTTGGATGCCCGCGTATTTAACAAGTTGTTTGCTAGAGGCCCGGCCAACCAACAGCAGGGTGTGATGGAGGTCCTGAAGAAGTCTATGGGGGAGTGGCTGCCCTCTAAAGGCGAACTGGCCTGGTCTCTCTTCCCCTATCAGCAAAGGGAGGTGTAAGTGGATTTATTCATTAAGTACAATACCCCTCTTCCTAGCTCTGCAGCTGTGGAGAGGCTATTCAGCATGGCCGGGGACGTCCTCAGGGCCAAGAGGTCCTCCCTGGATGAGGTCAACTTTAAGGAGCTTCTGCTCCTCAAAGGGAACATGGACCTCCTGGAGGAGAAGATGGGTCAGTAGGACATGGAGTAGGAGGAGGATGACCTGTAGATATTAGTTTAGGCTATGTTTTAACTAAAAGTATTATAATAATAATAAATATGTTTTTCTGCCTTATATAAACATGTATCTGTTATCGCGCTAAAGTTTACTTTGGAATTTAGCGGAGTCACAAAGTTGCAGTCGCACCAGATCCGGCGGCAAAGTCGACCCTAAAAAAAATTAAACTCGCGCCCAGCTATATGTTTAAGTAGAAAAACTATATATAGTGTAGCACTTTGTAAGATATTTTCTGTTGACGGCAGAGCATACGATTTTCAAGCATCGTTGTTTTACTATGGATTTTTTTATTTGTTTAGGAACGGACTTTGAGCAACGTTGACCTAGAATTTTGTTTCACCCTCTAGAGAGAGCTTAATACTTTTTTCGTATTCGGAGATTTATAATTCACTGACTGCTTAAGTACCTCACTGCTCTCATCCATTATCCTGCGTGGGAACCTGCCTCGGATGTCTGCCATTCACTAATTTCGCCTTAACTATATCGGCCACTTGGACTGACATAATTAAGGGCTTATGTGAAAGCTGGTTTGAGGTCTAGCCCACAGTGGTGGCATAAATTGGAAATTTTCTCGAACCTAGGGCTAAACTGCAAGTCGCGGACGGAGAAGAGATCCTCATCGCGTGGGGTACCCAGCCAGAATCATAGACGGAAGTAGCACCCGTCTCTATGTAGTTGGAAGCGGTTTGGGCGGAAGTACACGAGAGAATGGGTGGCAAAACTTTAGCGGTCGTTGATTCGGCCGCTATTGCCATCGAGTCCACCATGAGACATTCCTCTTCAGGTCCACACTCGAGATCCATCCCACCATCCATCACCCATCACCTGTCAGCATCTGAACGGGAAACCAATTGGAAAATGGTCAGGAGCGCTCATCTCACGTTTTCGTACCCACCTACATTAACCGTTACCACATTTACCTACCCATCACTTTTTCCATTTTTCATACATCAAAAACACGATAATTACACTTTATTTTTAGAAAGAAAATTAATACAAGAGGACCCCAAAAGAAGGACAGCGAAGACCATGGAGACCTTCACTAAGAGGGTCCCCATCATGACCATGCGGGGAATGAAGGGCCTCGAGAAAGAAATCTTTGCGAGACCCTCTACCTCAAACTAAGAGTTTCCCTGGTTAAACTTATTGAGGTGTCATCCGAATTCATCGCAATCTGCAACGAAACAAAGGATGTAGACCCGCTCCTATCGGAAGAAGGAGGCAAAGTACTCAAGACTATTGAACTAGAAGCCACGGCCCCCTACCCAATTGGCCGCAAACCGAAGCGTGATCTGCCGCAAAGTGGAGAGTTGGGTGGGCGAGAATTCAACAGAAGATCTTAGAGAAGAAATTATGAGGAGTAATCAGTGAGCTAAAGTTCACAAAGTGATTAAATTCCGCGAACACACAAACGTGTTCAAGATTACCTTCCCAACCACCGACATGGCACGGAAAGCAACGACGGACGGGCTCCTGGTTTTCAACATGAGGATTCCAGTGGAGAATATCCAACAGGAGAAATTCAGTAATATACAACTGTGCTTTGTATGCTACAAGCTGGAATCGCACACCACTGCGACCTTCCCGGACAAAGATAAGCTGTGGTGCAGCGAATGCGCCACATAAGGTCATATACATGATAAGGGTGAGAGCACAAAGAAAAAGTGCCGAAACTGCAAGGGAGATAGATCATCGAAACCTGGTTCTGAACTGCCCTAAGCGCCGGGAAATTATTAAAAGAAAAGAAGAGGAAGAGAAGAAAGCGAAAGAGCAAACATACGCGAGCGCAGCAAAGAAAAACAAAGTAATGCGAACGACGCCGAGGCAACTCGACATTTCAGGAGATCTTAGCGCAAAGATCCTTGTCTGCATTACTCACGCGCAAATGTGGCTAACGCAGTTAAATCTAGCTGTTACAACCAGGTATTAAATGCTTTGCTAAAGGCGAACAAACTACCTTCCATCATCGTGCCTACGGACCCCGAGTGCTCCAAGGCATTCGAGGAGTCCGTCATCAGGACTAACTTCAACATTAAATCTAGATTGGAGACTATAGTCGAAGCTCCCTCATTGAAAAAATCCGAGGGGGACCAAGATGAAGAAGAAGTAGAAGAACAAGAGCAAAACGATGAGGAAGGACTTACCTCTTCGTATAGTGACGAGGGCCCGTGCACTCGTACACGAGCTACAAAGAGCAAGTCCAAAACACCGAGTCCTCCGCCGAAAGGCGAAAGGCCTTGCCAAAGTAAGCAGCACCGGTAAAAGCATTCCACCATGCATCGGAACGCACTTAAAATACTGGAAATCAAACTAACTGATGGCCGACGAAAATAACAATCTATGAAAACGTGTTTAGAGAGATTGCTGCAGACATCATACTGATTTCAAAACACGGGATTGACACTCGTAATTCTGAAATGAAGATCTAAAATTTGGACATGCCGGTCACAAACTATACGGAAGAACGGTACGACGGTGATGCTAGTTCGATCAAAAAAGGGATCAAATACAAGCTAATAAGTAACCTAGAAGAATCTTATCTGGCGATTGAGGTCGAGCTCGACTTAGGAAAGCTGGTTCTTGCCGTCGGGTACCAGCCGTCAAGTAGAGATGTTTTACCTATTCACTCTCTCACTGGCCTATTTGGCAGGAGAGCCCCTACTATATTAATGGTAGCCCTAAACGCCAGATGCCAGGCGTCTGGCTACAGGAGACACAATGGAATAGGAAAGAGCCGGGAGCTCCTGCTGGACAGAAACATTGTTCAGCGGATAGTCCCCGACTTCCATACCTTCGTCAGAAGAAGGTGTTCCACAAAGCCGTTTAACTACTACATGGAACCAATCCAGATTCCGTATAGTCACTATATAGGAATCCTGCTTAGTATTAACAGGAATCCTATACAAGTCCCAACTGCAGTCAGAAAGAACTACAGAAGAGCAGACGCGTAAGAGTATGCGCGCCTCTTCGAGGGATACCATCCGCACAACTTGGAAGAGGCAATCCTCAAGGAGATCGACGAGGCACTTGAAGACCTCAATAACCATCTTATCAACGCGGATACATGAAGGAACTCTACCGTGAGTTGAGAAAATTGTATGGAATGCATCATACGACTCAGTCCAAAGAAGCAAGGAAATCAAGGAAGAACTGAACCAGAGATCCTTGAACAACAATAGGGGCGATGGGACGATGCGATAGATAGTCTCGAACACGAAGCATCGCCCAAAGAATTCTGGGATAAAATCAGACGCCCCAAAGGATCGATGGGTAAAAAACAAAAGACTGAGCTATTAAAAGAAGACGGAAACATAGAGACAGAAGAGGAAAACATCGAAGACATATTCCGAAGTTATTTGGAAAAAGTCTACAGTATAACTGAAGAAGAAAACGAAGACTACGACATAGAGTTCGAAAGCAACAGCATAGGACGCACCCTCACCACTAAATGGACAGACAGCGCGACGGAGTCGCCGAGATTACCGAAGAAAAGCTACTCCACGGCGCACTCAGCTCAATCCGACTAAAAGCCCCAGGACAATCGGGGCTTACAAAATTGAACTTCAAAAAGGAAGCAGCTGACATCATTGATGGAATAAAAAAAAAAAATTCAACGACTGTCTGAGCACGGGATACTTCTCATATGCTTACAAAACGGCAAAAATTATCTTCTTGCCGAAGCATAGGAAAGACCAGAGGTTGAAGGAGAACTACCGGCCAATTTCACTTTTAGAATTTGGCGGGAAGCTCTTCGAGAAAATCCTCAACCGAAGACAGGTGTCTCACCTGGAGGAGAACTTGCTCTTCAATCCACATCAATTCGGGTTTAGGAAGAAGCGAAGTACAAAGATGGCGATTAATGTCATTACGGAAATGCTAGCACAAACAAAACGAGAAAGAAGTTACGTGGACATCGTTTGTTAGGATGTATTAAAATCGTTTGATAAGGTATGGCAACGGTAAATGCAGTACAAGATCTTACAACTGGGCCTAAGTGAAAACTTAAAACGAACTCTCTGTGATTATGTCATGGAGAGAGCGGCATACATCAGTTTAGGATGCACGGACGGACCAAATTTTCCACTTATTGCGGGCCTCAGGCAGGAGGGGTGCTCGTCTCCCACTCTCTACTTGATTTACACCGCTGATATCCAAGCCCCTGTAAACCCCACTTGCCTTAACATTCAATTCGCCGATGATTTCACCCTGATAATCACTTCTCCATGGAGGAATGCGCCTTGGCAAGCTCGTATGACAGCAGCAGAAATTGAAAACCTTAACACCTACGAGGCCCGGTGGAAGATCCGCACCAACCAGCAAAAGTTCAAAGTAGTCCCCATAGGCAGGAGACTACTTTACGACGTCAGGGTTGGGGATAGACGTTATCCCTAAACCACGGAGTGCAATGTGCTCGGAATGAAGATTACTTAAGCCGGCTACAAGTAGCACGTCCAAGAGAAAATTACCAAGGCCACTGCTGCAGTCAAAACTCTGTATATGTATAGAAATCTCCGTGAAAGCAGCAAAAGAAAGATCTACAATGCACTTGTAAGATCTATGTGTCTCGAAGACACAAAAGAGGAAACTACAAGCGGTGCAGAACAAATACGTGTACCTAATCACAGGTACACGCAGGCGAGAAAGAAGACGCCAGGAAGAACTGCACCGGGACGCGGGGCTAAGTCCCATTAACACATTGTCATCGAAGAACCGACAAGAAATATACAGGAGCTGGTTAATCAGGAATTGAATGATGAAATAATTCAAATGATTAACCGTAACAGAAGAGCTCCAAGTCGGACCAGATTTCCGAACTCCGCTAGCCTATTAGCTGGCGGAAACGAAGCGCCGTTCTACGCATGAAAGGGATTGTTGTTACCCAAATAATGACAAACCAAAAAAAACTACGATATCAAGAATATGGAAACCCACCGATTGAAACAAAAAGCACAAAAATATACGCACTACGTAGAAACAATAACAAAGAAACTAAGCACAACACTTAAAGTAAAAATAATTTATAAAAAACAACAGCAAATGCACACAACATCCTAAAGAACATTAATTATATATAAGACAAATGGTTTGAACGTCATGATAATATAAACTCTAACGAGAACAACAGAGGAAACAAACAATTTGAAAACGATAGGATTGATCACCAGACTCTAGCATATCTTTGCCGATCTTCCACACTACTTTCTCTTTTCATAGCTTGCCTATTTTCCCTATCTATCCACACCCCTTTTTGTCCCTTACACTCAACTACACTTAAACAATTAGCAAATATTTTCTGTTAATTCCTTGAAAACCAGTCCACACTCCTGCCGAATAAAGACCTTTGAATCCAGCTCTAAAATTCCTTTTACCTTTTGAGGAAGCTTTGATCACACATTCAACCATCCAACTAAGCAAGAAGAGAGCTTTCTTTTTGGAGTCGTAGCTTTGTGAATACACAACATTCACTGAAGAAGCAATCTAGGCAGCCGCCCAGCCGAGTCAAGCAAACCATTTGGCTGCCCCAAGAGTGGTGCCAATATTCAATGACAAATCACCCCTTGGTAATCGTACCACTCTCGAATATGCTTACCTCAGTTACCGTTGCCCCAACCAATTTACCCCTCTATAATTTCACTTGTAGTAACTTTAACATATTTGCCCTATATCATTTTGAAAAATGTCAGTTGAATTTGTTCTGCGGCATTTCAATTTGGTTAAGATACGTTACATATCGACACCTGAATTCAGATAAACATTAAGATTTTACAATAGAATCCCAAACGGAACAATTGTGAGAGACCTGGGAATGTTTTTTGACAATAAACTATCGATGAAGAACCATTTACTTCATATTGTCAAAACATATAACTACCATATTAGAAATATAGCATTCATTAGAAAATAACTAAATGAGGATACACTGAAAACTATCATGTACTCTCAAGACTAGAATACTGCAATGTTTTGTATTATGGCCTTCCAAACTATTTACTAAAAAAAACTACAAGGAGTACAAAACAAAGCTGTGAGGCTAATAAAAGGATTGAGGCCAAGAGACAGCTTTCACTGGCTTCCAGTGTAAGCGAGAGTGGAATATAAAATACTTCTTTTAACCCCAAAAGCAATAAAGTACAATGAACCAAAATATTTAAGGAACTGCCTAAGCATATTTGAGCCAGATACAAATGTTACCATCAGCCATGCAACTGAGATAAATCGACTATCTGAGCCAAGAACAAACAGTAAATTAGGCGAGAGAACATTTAAGCACTGTGTACCAAGTTTGTACAATTTAATACCCCTAGAAATGAATAACATACCAAACGAAATGGAATTTAAAGGAAAATTATAAACACTTCAATTATTAAGAAGCTAAAATATTAAAGACAAGACATTAAATGAAAACTACAAGTTATAAAAATTAATCTACAAGGGCCCGCCAGAGAGGACTCTATCCCTGCGGAGGGCTGGACAAAAACACCGACAGGTAGGAAGGTAGGGTTTAAGCTTTACATTTTCGAGCCAGATAGATTAAAAATAACTTATGCTAAACGATCGCTGTGTTTTGTTTTTGCGGTTCGTAGTTTGCCACTTACAATCAAAAATACAATTATTTAAACTACACTGTTGAGCACATAAAGGGCAAACAAGATCATTAAGAAAATTCCATGTTTTTCAAAAAACTCTAAAACCTTAACGTTATTATCGTAAAATAACTGAATCCCTTGAATATAATTAACTGTACATCAATCACAGTCCATGGTAATTTGAAATTAAAAAAAAAAGCAAGAAGTGACGTCATTAACAAAAACAAAGGACGATCGAAAAGCAAGTCACATGATGCAAGTATTTGTAAATAGCAGAATTCTATGTATAATAAAAAACTTATAATTATTTTATATTATACATTCACACAGGAAACAAGGTATGTATCAGTAAAGAGCGCAATTTTATTCCTAAGAAAAAACTTCATGCTAATCGGAAATCAGGTGTCCAGATATAGCACTTCTTAACCGGGTTTCTACACCAACAGGGTAGTGTTAAGCAGGATACTATCTTATCAGAATGCATAAAACTTGCCTTTAATGATGCTATTTAACCTGAACAGCCCGTATTTTTCCAAATGGTGTACACCCTTCTGAGGCAAATCTCTGAATTCCTCTTCCTACGAGGGGCGGTCAATAAGTTTTGCGAATCGGTAGGGCAAAACAGAGGAAGGGGGGTGGCTGTTTGTGGGGGTGTTAGGACAAGTTATGACAAGTCAGCACCTGCAACCGCACACTCCTGCCTCGTCTATTTAAGAAGCAGTAGCTGATCGCAGATCGTCAGTCACAAATTTTTCAACAATGGAGAAGGTTGAGCACCGCGCAGTGATTAAATTTTTGACCAAGGAAGGCAAGAATGCAAAAGAGATCCATGAACGCATGGTTGCAGTGTACACCTCCCCTTCTTATGCAACCATTGCTCGCTGGAATAGGGAGTTCCGCCATGGTCGTGAGTCCGTGGAAGATGACCAACGAAGACAATATGGCCCGTGTGGAGAAGATGATCCTCGAAAATTGACGGGTGAAGGTCGAAGAAATCGAACGAGAACTTAGAATATTACATGGAAGTGTTATCAACATCATCCACGACAATTTAGGTCCCTAGAAACCTCACGAAACCTCACACCCCATGATCGACTTAAACGTCGTCAAAGTCCACAAGGCCAGAGTTTCACAAGCAACCCTGCCCGAGTGCGGATTCGAGGAGCTCAACCATACCCCATACAGTCCAGATCTGGCCCCTAGCGACTACTTTTTATTCCGCCAGCTCAATGCTGCACTGCGTGGACGCCGGTTTGGGGACGATGAAGATGTCCAGCTCGCCGCCCAGGAGTGGATTGAGCAGCAGTCGGGAGATTTCTGGTTGTCAGGAATTCGAAGCCTCAGGGACAAGTGGCGCAAGTGCATTGAAGTCGACGGTAGTTATATTGAAAAATAATAAAACACTTTTCCTTATATCTCGTTTCCTTATATCCGAATTGCAAAACTTATTGACCGCCCCTGGTATCATCTCAATTGTCCTTCACTTTTACTTATGAAATCCTGGCGCCTTTTCATTCTCTTTTGCAGGAACCCTCGCCGTAAGCGGTAGATAATCATGCGTGAGATTCGTCATCTCTCGCTTTCCCGTTTTCGGCAAACAAGTCTCAAATTGATCCGTTTTCGCCAGTCAGCAGTTCAGGAGAACTACTTACAACATCTTTAGTTGGACCATCTTTTTATACGTCAGTACCTCCTGTTCATATGTGATCACTCTCAATTCATACAAATAACGGATGACTCCATGGCGCCATGTGTTGTAATAAGCTTTCTAAATATTGAAGAAGACAGCCATCACATAGCAGCCGCGAGCAAAAGTCTCACGGAGGGTGCCCTCGATGTGGACAAGATCTGCCGTACTCTGTTTCTTACGGAAGCCACATTGGTATGGGGTTAGGAGGCCATTATATTCCAGAAACCAACAACAAGCAAGCATTCACCATTTGTCCAACAACTTTCTACTTGGTTTCTAAAATGGTAGGACTAACGCCATTCTCCAAGTAGTAGGGTGGAATCCCTATATCCAAATTCACTTAAAAATATCTAGTAGGAGTGATTCCGTACGAGGATGGAAATGCCCGAGAAAGTCGTATCATACATTGTCTATGCCAGGAGACATTGGTGCCCAACGAGACAGCTCTGAGCGGATCTCAGGGTAGTGAACACAGAGTTGTATGGCTCCTGTCCACCGGGCGAGAACACAGGGCTTCGTCTTCCAGCCCCGGTTTGATACGTCTACACGGCCAAAAGGGATGCCAATATAGCGGCGATGCTGGCGGGGTCACAGATGATTGAGCCATTCTTCTCAATTTCAGGGGTGGAATGACTAACATACTGACCTCTGGTTTGGTAAATTTTCTTCCACACTTGAAAAATTTGTGACTGACGATCTGCGATCAGCTACTGCTTCTTAAATAGACGAGGCAGGAACATGCGGCTGCAGGTCCTGACTTTTCATAACCTGTCCTAAAACTCCCACAAACAGCCATCCCCCTTCCTCTGTTTTGCCCTACCGATTCGCAAAACTTATTGACCGCCCATCGTAGCTGAATCAATACCTACAAAATTTCCAATTTGTTTACTAGTGAAGGGAACGTCATGGAACTTTGACCAGTTGACCCTTACAATATTCCATGGGAAAGTGGTTTCTGCCCTGCAGGTCATCTAAAACAGGCCACTTGAAATAAGAGATACAGTCGACGGAGCCAATAGATAGATCCACAGAAGTGAAAGAATCAGGTTAAATATGGTAGGAGGTAACATGGACAGAGTTAAGAATTATAGCAATGCCCTCTGGTCATTCCTATAATAAAATCCTCTTGGGAAACTTAAATATATGTATATATTATGCATAAAATTCAAATCATTCATTTATTTTACTTAACTTTTGTCAATTAAATAATTCATGTAATTTATGTATAACTTAACAATTCATTCATTTATTTTACTTAAGTTGGGCAATTCAATCCATTTAACTTATGTAACCTTTAATAATTCAATCATTCCGTGACGAGAAACTGATTTCATTTAACGCACAAATACAAACAACATCTCTTAGAATTTCACGCTTATACAAACACACGCATTTCACCATTTATTTTTTAAATAACGCGAAAAGACTCACTTGTATTCTCGTCGGCGTCATATTAAAGTCAGTTCCCTCTTCACTTATTCTCTAAAATCACCCCATACTAGAGAGCCCCAATTCACTAATTATATTCGCTACATCAAAATCATTTTCCACATTTTACCTCATTTACAAAATTTATACGTCACCTTTCACCTCGTTACGCGAAGTTATTTTCAACTCAAGTTCAACCTTGCCTAATTTAACGTAATTCAACTTATTATAATCTGTTTTGTTAATCTCTAATATATATATATATATATATATATATATATATATATATATATATATATATATATATATATATATATATATATATTAAGAAAAATTATTGCAGTAACGCAATTAATTATGCGGTTAAAAGGCTATTTTTGGCAAACCCTGAGAGAACGCCTATTTTAAGTGCTACCTTTTCGTGTATGTGAGAAGAGCTCCTTCCGAAGGCTTTGAGGAAGACTGGTTTGCCAAAAATAGCCTTTTAACCGCATATATATATATATATATATATATATATATATATATATATATATATATATATATATATATATATATATATATATATATATATATATATATATATATATATATATATATATATATATATATATATATATATATTACTCGTGGCATTTATTTTCCATCCCACGTGAGAAGCGTTTCCTTTGGCCTACATTATTCATAATTCAAAATTCCCTTCAATCAATCAAAATTTATGCGTGAAGAATATTGTATCATATACCCTATCTGGGTCCACGATATAGTATTCAACATTTGCATAAAATGGTGCCCAAAATTTAATAATCTCCCGTCAATCAATAAATAACTTCAAACGTTAAAATAATTTTCGAACTCAGCTCGTCATTTCCCTGCTATTCTCGCTAGAACAGAGTTTTGATTTACGTGTTCATTTTTAATATCGCGTGTTATCTTCAGCATCCTTCTTCCAATTGTTATAATTCATATAATTTTAACTTGATACTATCCCCTATATACAACATTTGCATAAAATAATGCCCGGGAATGAATATAACTCCCGTCAATCGATAATTCTAAATTTTAACGTAAAATGATTTCCAATCGTCGCGGCCATTCACGTTTTCCCAAGATCGCCCATTTTCATTCAGGCATTTCAATTTTGGGGGCATCACGTTTTATCCAAAACATCATCCTTCCAATCACTATAATTCATATTATTTTCAATTCATAATTTCCCATAAATACAACGAGTGAGTTTCTTATTTCCGAGAGTTTTTTGTTTCAATTTTACGTTCCTTCGTGTGACTGAAGTTCACGCACACACACACACACACATCCATCCAAGTACTTCCATAAGTGGCTCACCGTATGAAAGGTCCTCATATCTCGATCACCCCACCATCAGACAGCCCCATGCATATCTCCCGCTGCCCACCTTTGATGCTTCAAATCCCATAGTATGGCTGGAGGTATCGTCCATTCTACTCAATCCCCAGCACATTACAGAAGAAGAAAAAACTGCTGCAATCATACAGTCTCTCCCCATGAGTATATTAATTGAATTTATGGAGATTTTGATTAACGGGGAACAGGCTGGTGTTCTGGACCGCCTGAGAGAGGCATTTAATACGAAGTACAGCAGGTCCCAAATAGACAACCTAAGGCAGCTCCTGAACACTCAGGAGATGGGAGATAAGTCCTTTGGCTTTCTTAAAGCACCTAAAAGACCATATCAGTGTAAAAGGTGCGCAAACCGCCCTTTTCAGCCCTCCCCTCACTGAGATTTTCCTGAGGGGAGTCACAGAGGGAATCAGGCCGCTTATTTTAAATTTAAACCCCTCGGATATAGAGGAGATAGCCATAGCCGCCGATAGGTTATTTATGAATCTCTACGTGAATTGGGGCAACGGCCCATCTAATAATATTACTATTTCTCAGGTTCGAGGAACGTCGAGCTCCTCTGACGACCGGGCCGAGCGCTTAGAGGTCCCATCATATTTATCGAAGTCACTCGAGGCCTCAATACAGAGGATGGAGGCCGACATCCAAAGGTTAATGCTGCACCAGGAATCACAGAGCGTGCACAGGCAGAGTTTGGGGAATCAAAGGCGTAGCTCCAACTCTGGTTTACAAAAGAGAAACGAACGAGGGCATCCCGATGCAAAAGGTAAGAGACAGCAATATTTTCAAACTTCTTCCAACTATTTTCACCATCATCCACACCATCAAGGCCTATGCTGGTACCATCAAAGGTACGGTCACAACGCTGTACGCTGTACACAGCCTTGTAACCACCATTATGCTTTTTCCACACTGCGCCTAGTAGTCTCTCAAAGCACAATGGGACTTTCACACAATCTAGTCAAAGGTGTTGGTATCACAATAAATATGGCGCACAGGCTGTAAAATGCCTACAACCTAGCACATATTTGCAACCAGTACCTCCACCTTCACCTAATCTCACCTCTCCACTCCTCGCACATCACTCTTCATCAACGAATCCTCGATCAAATCGTCATTCCTCAACTTCCACCTAAAATTCTCGTTCTTTAAACTAGAAAGGCGTGCCTTCCCTGCATACACCTCATTTCCTCAGCTAGGTCCTCCATTTCGTATTTTTTACCCACTTTCTGGTTTTTCATTCCTGGTGGTCACTGGTGCTGAATGCAATGTCATACCAATTTATAAGCCCGATAAAGCTTCTGCCCCTTCAGATTTAGTTCTGAAGGCGGCCAATTCAACCAATATTAGGACCTATGGAAGGCGTAACCTTCAAGTCTCACTCGGTCTCTGTCGAGTTTTCCGATGGACTTTCATCATGGCCGAGGTAGATTGTCCAATATTGGGCCCCAACTTTCTTTCGGCTCACGACCGCTTCGTCGATTCTCGTCAACGCAAGCTTGTCGACCGCAAAACCCTCGTCACTGTCTCAGTTTCGTACTCACATTCTCAGAGTTCCCTCCTCTCTATTCGTCTCCCATCCACCGAGCCACCGTTTTAGCGCATTCTTCAGGAGTTTCCTGAGGTCACCCTTCCACCTTCGAAGGACAGGCCCATTAAACATAGTGTGGTGCATCGGATCGAGACAACAGGAGGTCCTGTATCCTCACGGCCACGCCGTCTAGCACCTGATAGACTCTCTGCTATGCGTGACGAATTCCAATTCATGATGAATGCTGGCATTTGTATGCCTTCCTCTTCTCCGTGGGCCTCTCCATTTCACATTGTGCCCAAATCCATGCCGGTGAAATTCAGAGCAGTTGGGGATTACAGAGCCCTTAACGCTGTGACGATTCCTGAGCGCTATTCTTTGCCGGACTTAGCCGATTTCACCTCGTCTCTCCATGGCTTTACGATTTTTATTGCTTGGATCTGGTTCGTGCTTTCAACCAGATCCCTATTCACCCAGATGATGTCGCAAAGACTAACATCACCACTCCGTTTGCCATATGGGTGTTCCTTTCGTATTTTGCTACATCGATGACCTCCTAATATCGTCTTCTTCACTGGAGGAACACCTTTCTCACCTTCGCCAAGTTTTTTTATCGTCTTCAGGAGTACGGTATCGTACTAAACGCCTCCAAGTGCCCCTTTGGTGTCCCTCAACTCTCATTCTCTGGGCACCATGTCTCGAGTGCAGGGATTAGCCCATTCGAAGATAAAGTTACCGCGACGCGAAACTTTTCTCGTCCTACAACACGCAAGCATCTCAAGAGTTTCTGTGGCATGGTAAATTTCTACGATAGATTCATCCCTAAATGTACCCAGGTCATGCAACCTATCAACTCTATGCTCACCAAGACTAAAAATAACTCTGCTCTTGAATTGTCTGCTGAGGCGTGCAATTTGTTCTCTTGTACCAAAGAGGCTATTGCCCGCGCTGTGGAATTGGCTCATCTTTCTCCAGGAGCCCCCATCACCGTCGTCTCCGATGCATCTTCAACCAACGTAGGTGCAACTTTGCAGCAGAAATTTGGTGACCAATGGCAATCTCTTGCTTTCTTCTCTCGTGCTCTTGCAGACCCTCAAAAGAGATATTCAACGTTATCTTGATAACTCCTCGGAATATGTCTCGCTGTCCGCCACTTCCGCCATCATTTAGAAGGGCGGGAATTGGCCATTTATACTGATCATAAGCCTTTGGTCCGTGCATGTTCGACTCGTAGTACTTCGTCAGTACACACTGTAGTTGACACTCGTCATCTTGACTTCATCTTGCAGATGACGAACGATATTCTCTACGTTCCTGGTTCTTCAAACGTCGTACCGGACGCGCTCTCTTGCATTTTATCGATTTCGGGCACGCAACTCTCCCAAACTGCGCCCATCGATCATGCAACAATAGCGCTTGCCCAGGAACAAGATGAAGACACGCAAACACTGCGTCACTCTTCTCAACTTGTCGTTCGGGAGATCGACTTGCTGGATAGTCCTTCCAGGCGCATCCTGGTTGACTATTCATTTCCTGACTGTCCTCGTCCTCTCATTCCTCTTGCTTATCGCCGGTACATTTTCGAACAAATTCATGGTCTCTCTCATCATGGCGTCAATACCACACGCAAGCTCGTTGCACAACGCTTCATTTGACTAGGTATGAATGCCGACGTAGCCAAATGGACTCGCTCATGCCTGCCATGCCAGCGTGCTAAGGTCCACCGGCACACAAAAGCTCCTCTGATCCGTTTCATTTTCCTTCGTCACGTTTTGACACCGTTCAAGTCGATCTAGTAGGTCCTCTTCTTTACTCCCGTGGTCGCAATTATGTTCTCACCATGATCGCTCGTTTTACTCGCTGGCGAGACGCGGTTCCTATCTCGGACATCAGAGCTTGCACTGTCACTCGAGCTTTCGTCTCAGCATGGGTTGCTCGTTTTGTTGTTCCCTCAACGATCATGACTGATCGTGGCAGCCAGTTTGATCCGACCAATGAGGTGCACTCATGTCAGTGCTTGGCTCCTTTCGCCTTCTTACTACAAGCTATCTTCCCCAGAGTAACTCTAAGGTAGAACGATTGCACCGGACCATCAAAGCAAGCTTACGCTCCACCGATCCAAACATCACTTGGGTGGACAAGCTACCTTTGATTCTCTTTGGCATTCGCTCGTCCTTGAGGGTGTACAACCTAGGTCTAAAGAAAGGGTGGAAGTAGTAGTTCCACAGGGTTTCAAGGTGACAGAGCTAACAGGAAGGGGAGATGTTGTATAGTTTTGGTCAGAAGGTAGTGGTATGTGTTTTGGTGACTTCGAGAGTGGGGGTATATCGCTATGGATGGGTATACCACCCACACCTGAGGGGAGGATGGAAGTTTCGGTTGCATATGTCGAAGGGGCTGGAGTAGGGGAAAGGGTATACTTCAACTGAGAAAGAGAGAGTTTTTATTGAGGTAGATTGCCCGCCCTCTTTGGGAGTCAGCTTCCTAGAGGGAGGGGAAGAGTCAAGAGATGCCTTGCATTTGGACCAAAGGTTTTCAGCCATGACGACATCAGATCGGGAATTTATATGGGCTTGGATATCGTCCAGTCTCTGGATTGGACACGCTTTGCCACCGAGGGCGCAATAAGAGGGGGAGGAGATACTAGGGGACTAGACTTGGGTCTAGTAGAAGAGGGTAGTGCTTCTGCATCCCGGGATGACTGAAGAGATGTAGTAGTGTACAAAATTCTTGGTTGAGCGGGTCAAGTCCGCTGTCATGCGTACGACATCGGAGAACCTGCGCCGGGAGAGATGAATTTCTCTCTGACTAATCGACGGGCTTCCCGCATATCAACCTTGACAGAATGACGGGCAACTAAGACCTCTTTTTCAAATAGAAATATGTGGCACTTCGATGAAGAAGCACTATGGGGCTCTCCGCAGTTGCTAGGCCTGCGCACAATCCACGTAATCACGGAGGTGGCGGCAGGCAGTGCTCACATGACAGAACATTGTCAATTAAAGCATCACCTCGGATGAGATGTAGAAGGTTTGACTGGAATTCGTAGGTAACCCGGCTTGATATGCGTTGGGAGATCCCGTCGATCAAATGTCAGAAACATCATTGGTGTGTTCACCCGGGTCTCACCAACGGTTCACTGTGTTCTATAAATATGAATAATCCGCTGGCTAGCCTCCTTTGACTGAAGCATCTTGAGGTCATAGTCCATTAGAACACATCAACGCCCTTCCCTGTGTTGAAGGCTGTGTGAGATGAGAGGGTAATTTCAGAGCGAGCAAGGGTCTTGAGGGCTTGTACTGAATCATGTAGGAGACGGGAAGCGACCTCTACTACAAGAGCTCCATCATTACAGGACCGCATGACCCGTGGTTCTCCGCAACGTCCATCGAAGTACTACCTGACATCAAAAATATTAAGTTTTGATAGGGGAATGTCAGATTTCGTTCTAGGGACCAAAAAAACGATGGTAGTCTAACTCAAGTGTTAATATCTGGCGAAGTAATAATAACGCGCAATTGTACGCTGGTGCTGTTCATTTGTTTATGGCGTGGCGTGGCGTCACAGCCGATGGTGTAATGAGGGCCAGGTGCTCACTCCGCAGCGTGGCAGCAGTCGTTATTCGGATGTAAGCGTGCGCAGACGTTCTTAACTGTGGTAGCAGAGCATGGTTTCCAATACTTCGTTGTGTACATCACCCATAAACATTGATAATTGCACATCAGGGTCTATCCTCTGAGGAAAGCGGATATGTTGCGAGAAAGAAAGAACTGGAACGAAATCGAGGAACCTACCTACGCATCCACGTCACCCACTGCGCATCCTCAAGAGGGTGAGAGACACGTGCACTCCTCAACTAGCACCGTCGTTATAAAATCGGGTGGCTGTCTTCAAGATTTTCCCTTTAAGGACGCAAAGACCATCGCTCTAGGTGGCCACGGTCTTGCACTCACAACATTCAACTCAGTGGTTAGGTCACGGAACGACGCACCCCGGTGAGGCAGGACGGGTACACCGAAACCTCAAAAAATCCAAACTTAAACCTAGAGCACGCACTAGCACCCACACATTCATTCAGTCATACACTACAACCGATCACAGATACGCTCAGGCGCAATCAATCACACTCGAGAAAGTAAAAAGGGGAAGGAGATTTAGGCGAACAGTAGGAGACCATAAATATAGGTAGAGGAGAGAAGTATAGTAGAAGTCCACTTCGCAGTCCGTTCTAATGAGCGGGCTGAGTCCCCTCTCCAACGACAAAGCATTTAAGTTTTGAAATGATATTCAGAGGTTGGTGAGAATAAATTTGGTCAACGCGCCCTAAACCCAACTATCGAGCCTCTGGAAATACCGCGAGCGTGTAGGGATGCGGGCGGTATTCCTTCGTAATTTCAACTGATAATTTTATACATAATTTATTTACATTTGTTGTCGACCTTTTTAAAAATGATGCCTATTTTTTATTTTTTTTAGAATAATTTACTATGGAAAATCTTTGAATGCCCAAATTGTGGGAGAGGCATGGTCCTCCTTGGAAACAAGATTTCAGACTTGCTCAACTTCAGCAGAAAGATTCTGGTATAGGGCACACAAGCTAGAAGATTTAAAATTCGACTACGAGGCGCTCACATAGGAAAAACCATGGATTCGTCACAGAAATCCAGAAAGTCGATACGTGTCATTGCAAAAGAGAAAAGTGCGAATGAAAAGCTCATTAGCTGGTGGTGCATAAGGACATTCGCTACTTTTGTACGCAAGATGAGGTAGAATTTCTGTCCAAGGTGATGCAGGAAAAGCGATTCAAGAAAACAAAGAAACTGATCAACAAATTGAAACACCAGTTGGAGCCAGAAATGCTGGGGGGTTTTCTCCCACCGTATGAATATTTGCCAAGACCAGACCAACAGGTAGTTCGCTTTTGCACTCAGTGTAATGCAGAGGAAATTTCGCGACAATTATGGTCTTCGGTGTCGTCATGCAACCCCACTTCTTCTCTAAAGCGCTCAGACTGAACACCGACGGCTAGCTCCGTATTTTGAGCGAGAGGGCGAAGCCCTGGATCCACCGGGTAGCTGCAGGTAGACATTAGGTTTGGCAGCAAGACCCAGAACTGGCTGTCAGAAAATTTCTTCCATCATCCAGTACCTGATATTTGGCCTTCCAACTCGCCTGACTGCACCCCTAGACTTCTTTGTGTGGGGTGAAATGGAAAGAGAGATCAACAAATCTGGTTGCAACACAAAAGACGAGCTGAGGGACAGGAATACAAGAGCCTTCAGAGGCTTAAAACGGGAGATTGTGAGGAAGGTCTGTGGCCAGTTCCGAGGTCGCATGAAGGCTGTCATAAAGTGAGATCGACATACCATGCTATTAAAACAAACGGACCCCAATTTGACGAATATGCTTCAGAAATATAATTTTTTGCCTTGAAACATTCATTATTAGAACGAATACCATCCGCACCCTGTAAATTCAAAAACAACAAACGCAACGGAATGCACCCAGTGTCCTAAATAAACACCCACTCATAAACTACCATCTTAACTTTCCCTAAACGCAATTTCTGCATAATACACAGAACCCAACAAGCACCCATGCACAACCTACACCATGCTACATGCGCGAAACTAAGGACATACAACACATAAATGCTCTAAGATGTAAACAGCAAACCACTATCCTAAAACAGCCCCCTCCACTGAACAGATCCAATATCTAAATTACATATTGAATATCATTCTCCTTTTGATATCGACTCAGAAATATTGTTTTAATTTTATTTTTTAGATGACCAAAAGTCTTGTCACCCCCTATTAATATTGTTTTAAGTATCAGATACCTTACACTAGCTCTTGCAATTTGAAAAATAGGCTGATTGCAAGTGTATGGGCGCATGACCGTGTAAAACACAGACCTTCTCGATGTGTGGCAGTGTCAATGAAAGTGAATACACTAAAACCAATACAAGTGTTTGATATTATTTTATTGTCCTTATTACTTTTCGGTAGGGAGTAACAGGACCTTTTAGGACCACCCTGTACAATGGATGAAGCCAGCCTCCTTTAGGAAGTATGAATCCAAATTCCAGTGTGAACGAACTTGTTCCTAGTACAGGCAGTAGCGACCTTGCTCGTGCCCGAAGATCCCCAAGACTGGGAAATTGGGCAAGAATATATTGGACAGTCTGTGGGACCAAGCAGTCGTCAAATAAGGTTAGGAGAGCTCCATCAGAGTGTGTCTGATTCAGAAGCGACAGAAAATGACCAAGTAGGGAGAAAAGGGGAGCAAGCGAGGACACAATAAAAGTCATCTTTTCCCAAGAAAGACTGCGGACGGGAGGGACTCAGAAGAAACCCGCTCGTACATCACAAATGAATCGGTTTGGGAACTCCATTATGAAGCCACCGCCCTCACTAACATGTGCAAATACCACAAGAACTAGCAGAGTTTGTTTAAATTCTAGCCACCTTGTAGGGCAAAAAAACAACAAATATAGTTGTCGATTGGCCAATCATGCCAAAATGCACAGGACACGACCACCCGACTTGGATGTATTTCAAAGAAGTTCAGTTGCAAAAGAACTTCCACTTCTTAACTATAAAATTCCTACAGCATGAAATAAGCCTTTCTCCACTCTAACCTAGTCTCCTCAAGACAGTCTCACAAAAAGCGCGACCCCACTTAATTGTGATATATATATATATATATATATATATATATATATATATATATATATATATATATATATATATATATATATATATATATATCTTTTTTATCCCACCTAGCGACTGCCTACTTGGGCATAAGTCGCTGTACTCCCGGCAGCCTAGTAATAGGCTACATTAAAATAACAATATATACAACAAAACAATAAAAAATGGAAAAGGGCAACAATAAGCAGGAAGCAGGCTCTGGCGTCGAGGAGAAGCCCACCTCATCTCGGCGCAGGAACGTGCGACTTACAAAGAAACAACAACAAAACAGTTAAATAAAGTGGAAGAGGCAAGCCTCCTCCAAAACCTCCGCAGGTCCCTGTGCGCGAATTGTCCCGAGTACAAGGGACCAGCGGTACCGACCCCGCTCATCCCGGTACCGGGACAGGTAACGTGCGCGAAGATCACTCAGATTGGGACATTCAAGAAGAATGTGCTGAACAGTCTGGGGGAGAACGCAGTCATCACAATAAAACGCAGGCGAGCGTTCCATCAAATGGCGGTACGTCCCACGAGTGTGTCCAATTCGGAGACGACAGAAAACAACCAGTAGCCGTCACAGCATTAGGGGATAGGTCCATGGGAACAGTCGTGGCGCAATGGCACGCAACTTTAGGTTCTCATCGACCGTCTCTCACCTCATTTGCCAAGCAGGCATGAGAGCTGCCCGTATTTCTGCCAGGTAATCGGTATGAGAAAGAGCAAATCGCTGGTCTGGTCTCCCAGTCATCGCGGACTCTTTGGCACCCTCATTCCATATATGTCTAGGAACCCAGCTGAAGATAATCTCGACATCCGCCCCGCTCGCTAAGACAGTGGGGTCACGGATATCACGGGGATGCGGAGATTTCAATGCCCGAGAACACTCAGGGCGTTTTGTGAGTCGCTATAAATCACAATCCGGTCTCCGAACCGGGCACGTCGCGTAGTTTCCCGTACTGCGAGGTGTATTGCTACGAGCTAGGCCGTGAAGACAGACGCAGCGCTTTCAAACAAAGGAAATATGGCGTGGAAACTGCCCTTCTCTTGGGACTTGGAGCCGTCTGTATACACTGGCACGATTCCAGCGTGTCACGAAGTGTGCTCCAAAAAGGTCGAACGCAATACTCCCGTCTCTGTAGAAGCTTTGGAAGCAGAGGCGTGGCGACAAATAGTCAAAGGTGGTACCATCTAGGATGGCGTCCTGGGAAGAACCAGGGGTGCCTCCGAACCGAGAACTATACTGAGCTCTCGAAGGAGTTGCCTAGCCCTAAACCCAAAGAGCTTAGGGTATGACTGGCGTCACTCGGCAGCATAGGCACCGTCGAGATCAGCTCCAGATTCACTGCTGAGAGCTGTTGGCAACTAAGGGAGGCGCCGGGCTCGCGCGTACAGGTGAATAATGCACTGTGCACGGCACAGAGCCAGAGGCATCTTCTTAGCATCGACAAGTAGGATTTCAATGGGGGACATGCTGAAGGCACCGGTCGAGCGGCGAAAGCAGGTGTGGTGGATCGGATCCACCTTTCGCAATACATGTTCGGCTGCGGATGCATAAAACTTGCATCCGCATTTGAACTTCGAACGAACATAGGATAGATAAAATAGTAAGACAATAGCCCAATCAGCGTCCCAGGCGCTGAACGTCACAGAGAGAAGAATATCTATGGCGCGGGTACAAGAGAACCTAAGGCTGCGAATATGAGTCTTTCAGGTGAGGCGTCGGTCAAATACAAGACTAAGAAAACGGTGCGTCTCCACCACTTCCACCGTGACACGAAGTGTGCTCCAAAAAGGCCAAAAGCAATACTCCCGGCGCTTTAGAAGCCTTGGGGGCAGAGGCATGGCGACAAATGGTCAAAGGTGTTACCCTCCAGGGTGGCGTCCTGGGCAAACCCAGGGGCAGACCAGGGCCCCTAGAACTACACCTAATTCTAAAAGGAGTTTGCTAGCCATAATCCTTCGGGTTTAGACCTTCGGGTTTAGGGTATGACTGGCGTCTCTCGGCCGCATAGCACCGTCGAGATCAGTTGCGAATGCAGTGAGAGCTGTTGGCGACTGAGGGAGGTGCCAGGCTCATGCGAACAGGCAGTAGCCCTATCAGCACCCCAGGCGCCGAACGTCACAGATCGAAGAATATCCATGGCGCGGGTACAAGAGACCCTATGGCTGAGAATATGAGTCTTCCAGGTGAGGCGTCGGTCAAATACAAGACTAAGAAAACGGTTAGGGCCATCACTTCAGGCAAACCACATTTAGAAACAAGTCTGGGTTTGGGTGGAGCTGTGGATGGCGGAAGAAGTGCACCACCTTAGTCTTGGCCAAGGAATACCGAAGCTTGCGCGGTTCCGTATTGCTAGAAACCTGGCTCAATGACTCCTGGAGTCAACGCTCCAGAGTTGGCATCTGGTCCGCGCAAAAAGAGATCGAAAAGTTGTCCATGTAGAGTGTAGCCAGACCATCCTCGGGCAGCTCCGAGGCAATGCCGTTGATGCTCAGGACAAAGAGCGTGATACTGAGGATACTTCACTGCCAGACACCTTCTTCCTAATACATTAGGCTCGAGAGGGCTCCCCTTCCCTACCCGTACGCGGAATCGACGATCTTCCAAAAATTCAGATATAAAGATTGGGAGGCGTCCCCTCGCCCCATCGTATGTAGAGTGTCCATGATACCGTATCGCCCTGCGATATCATAGTCCTTCTCCAGATCGAAAAACACCTTGACGTAGTGCTGCCTATAAAGGAAGGCCTCGCAGACCGCATTTTCCAGTCGGAGCAGAGTATCCAAGGAGTAGTGGAACTTGCGGAAGCCATATTGGTTATAAGACAGATGGCTTCCCCTGTCCAGAAAAAAGGCAAATCTAACATTTACCAATTTTCCCTTCAACTTGCACACGCAGGAAGTTATAGAGATTTGGCAGAAACCGGCCGGGATAGAGTTATCTCTCCCCGGTTTGAGAAACCGAGCACAGTAGCGATTTGCCAGGAATCTGGGAGGATACCCTCTACGCAGATCTTGTTGAACAAATCTAACAGAAAGGCCATGCCTCGCTCACCCAGATGTCGAAGAATGGCGTACGGGCCATCGTCCTGACCAGGGGCAGTCTCCGCGCACGAAGCGAGAGTGGAACCCAACTCACTCACAGTAAACCTGTTGGTGAAGGTTTCTTCTCATATGGAGGTAAAGCACAGTCGGCAGCCTTCGGCGTCATCACGACGCACAGTGAATGCTGGTGGAGCTGCATCCCGTCTAGAGAATGCGGTCGCGAAGGATTCCGCCACGGACGCAGGAACGCGATTGCGGTCCTATTCTCATGGAGAGCGGAAGGGGGGACGGGGCCTTCCAGAAATTGCTCCAAATCCTTTTGACTCGATTCCACACCTCTGCTAGAGGGGTTTTCCCGTTAAGCGAAGAACATTATGCCCGCCAAGAAGAGCGGCGGACGTGCTTCGAAATATACCGGAACCTAGTCTAGCTCGACGAAATTCACCGATAGTGAAATCGTTCTGGCGGCGCATATAGCGCATGTAGGCAGAACGCTTGTGTTTGAGGGCTGTCTCACACTCGGCTGTCCACCATGTGAGTGGTCGGCGTGCAAAACGGCCAGACGTTCTATCAATAGTAGTTAGGCCCACGTCGATGAGATTACTGGGTAAGAACTCAACAGCCTCATCGATCGACCTAAACTTCTCGACTAAGACAAAGAAATCATTCATTTCCTGAAATACGGACCACCGCCCCCACGCCAAGCGCCATCTGGGTTAGCTCTCGGGAGGCAGCGGTCCAGAAAATTATATTTATATAGGAAAGTGATCACTATCATGAAGGTCATCATGGAGAACATAAAGATAGATTTCGGGTAGTGATGCGTAAACTCATAGGCATTTAGGACACCTATCTCCAGCTCGTCAAGGACTTGTTCTCTCGGATTAATCGATTCGTCTCCTGAGAAGGGGTGTCTACCGTTAAGATCTCCGAGCAAGAGAATAGGCCTCGGCAACCGTGCCACGAAGCGGCGGAATGTACGCGGAAATAACAGTATACCTCCTATCAAGGTGCAGCTGCACAACTACTGCTTGAAAGGAGGTATCTAAAGCGAAGATAAGAACGGAGACATCATGCCGGGTGTAAATCGCGCACCCTCCTCCCCGGCCCCCATTCCATGGTGGTGGGCTCGCAAAACCCTTATACACTAGGAGGGTAGGCAGGGGGCATACGCCTAGCATGGTCTTCTGCAAAAAAATAGTTAACGGGGAACGGGAGGAGACGAGCTTCCACAGCTCATCCCAGTTGGCCCGGAGTACGTGGCAATTCCATTGAAGGAATATGCCCGCCCCCCAGGCCTAGCTCGGATGAGACGCGGGCGCCTTCTTCGAAGAAAAGAATCTCACGGGAATGGCTGTACACTTCCCCAGGCAGAATTGAGGGCGCTGTTGCCTTCGAGGACTTATCGGGAGAGTTTCGGCTCGCCATGCGATCGTTTTCCTCCCTCCGCCTCGAAACTTTATGCGAGCGGGGTAGTTCGGAGGCCGGTTCCCTCTTTTGGAGGATCCACCGTCTCCGAGCCATCCGGATATCACTGGGTGTGGGCACACGAGCCGAAGCTCCTTTAGTGCTGTCCTCCTTTCGGGGGGCAGCTTTTAGAACCCGGAACAGGCCTCACGACCAACTTCATGGGTGCTGCCTCCTGTGAGTCAAACGACTCGGTGCTGGCGAGGGGCCGTTATGCCTTAAGGGAAACGGTCACGCTGGGGGAAATTAGAGGGAGACCTGATTTTTAGCGGTGGCTGGGTGTGAATTCTTTGTGCTACCAGTTTTGCCAGGGGAGCGCCCGGGGTGGGTAGAACACGCAGAAGTGTTCCGAATGGGCGCGGGAACGACCGTATTCGTAAGCCTGGATCAGAAGGTGTCTTTCTTAACATTCCAGCATAGGATGTCCCAGTCAGGGCCGGGCCCGCCAGGAACAAGTCCTTAGCTTCACGAAATGAGAGGCAATCCTTAGCCTGAATAGCCAGGATTTCTTTCCCAAGGAGATACGCCCCACATTGCTTCAAGGAATAACGGTGCGGCTCTCCGCAATTGACACGATTTGGACTTATCGCGTGTGGCCTTGGAGCAACTTACACAGACTTCGGGTGACCCCGACTTTGCGCGTCTACAGGAGCGATTAGTATGGCCAAAGCAATGACAGTAGTAGCACCTCTACGGCAGTGGCACGAATGCCTTCTCGCGGTAGCGATAACAACCGGCACGCACCGACTAGGGAAGCTTTAACAGTGGAACGTGACGAGGAGTGTAGGGATGAGTCTCGAGGTCCCTCCCTGTTTTCTCATTACATGGTCGGCCAGTTTTAACGTGATGTCATATATGGAGTAGTAGACGAGTTCTCTCGCATAAACTACTACTTTCACAAAGTTCATTGTAGAGTGCGGCGTCACACTCACCGGGGTGCCATCTAGTGTCTGAATGGCACTAATCATGCCGCCTCGAAGGGATTCGACGCATTAGACAAAAGGCTTCCACCGAGAAAGAGGTCACCTTCAGCTCTCTACCAATCACACTAGCTAGAGCTCTCCTCTGATGGATCATGTTGCCCTTAGCCAACATGCTGCCATCAGTGGAGCGAATAACAAGGAAGCGTTTGAAGCCAGTGGGCTCGAAAACGCCAGGTAGACCTCTGAATGAGGAGGCCTTGACGTAATCGAGGCTCCTCTCTGCGCAGTTTTGGTCCTCGTCTGGGACTCCCCACCCAGGGGAGCAAGGGGGCAGGACGTGCCGATCTTGCCTTGGTCGCTTACCGAAATGGCAGCAGACCCGTCCGTTCCTATGTCTTTCAGTGAGGGAGAGGAGCCTCGATTTGTTTCCTTTTTTGGAGAAGAGGGCGGGGGAATGAACCCGCTTCTCTCATCCGCCGGCAGGAGCCCCTAAGCCAGATGCGCCAGCCTCGGCAAGATCCTTCTCTGAAATGGAGAACAGCCGGGGGGGGGGAGGAGGAGATCCGTCTGAAGAGGTGCTAGCATAGGGGCGGACACGGGTTCTGTGTTTGGCACCGAGCCCGGGTTCGACCCCAAGGAAGATCCTAGCGTCTGAGGCGGGGTCACCTCAGGAAAAATGTCCATCTCAGTGGAGGCCTCGTGTGCCTCGAAATGTCAGACTCAGATAATGTCATTCCTTCACTCATGCACTGGAGAAATTGCTTTGTGAAGGAGTTGCTGACCTTAACTCGTCTCATCATCCTGATAAATGAGTAATACTACCAATAGTACTCTGCAATGGTTACGTGACAGTATTGCAATGCATATATTAACGAATTTTTAAGTATAAACTGAAAGTTAAATGTAAAAAATCTCTAGCTTACGACGCAGCATTTCTTCAAATCCCATTACTTTCCTCATAACTTATTTATTCGCTGTTCTATGAAATGAATATTGTATATCATTAGAGTCAAACTTTAAAGAATATTCTTTGATATTTTCATTTAGCATTGAATTTTCTCTTTCTGTTTCTAACACACTCACATACTTCCTTTGTAAGTTACCCATTATCACCTTATTGTTTAACAGTTGCTCTTTCAGTTAAATGGGAGTAGGAAAAGGGGCAAATAAAAAATAATAGCGTAGGCGAGTTGCGAACAGCTTCCCGCGTCGCTGGACCACTGTTAGCCAGCGGCGAATCCACTCGGCCGTCCTGATTCTCAAAAAAGACTCATTCAAACGAAGCTTCTGCCGCTCGCCTGCACTTCTCATAAAGTATACTCCCCCTCCCCGCCTAGAAGCGGAGCGTATTTTGAAGAAATGAAGAGAGCCCGTTTGGAAATGTTATCCAAGGGCTAACGCTCCCCCTCCCGGGTCTGGGCACCATTGTAGAGAGAGGCGAGTAGGAAAAGGGGCAAATAAAAAATAATAGCGCAGGCGAGTGCGAACAGCTTCCCGCGTCGCTGGACCACTGTTAGCCAGCGGCGAATCCACTCGGCCATCCCGAGTCTCAAAAAAGACTCATTCAAACGAACCTTTTAAGCCGCTCGCCTGCACTTCTCATACGGTATACAACCACCCTCATAGAAGCAGAGCGTATTTTGAAGAAATGAAGAGAGCCCGTTTGGAAATGTTATCCAAAGGCTAACGCTCCCCCTTCCGGGTATGGGCACCATTGTAGAGAGAGGCGAGTAGGAAAAGAGGCAAATAAAAAATAATAGCGTAGGCGAGTGCGAACAGCTTCCCACGTCACTGGACCACAGTTAGCCAGCGGCGAATCCACTCGGCCATCCTAGGTCTCAAAAAAGACTCATTCAAGCGAAGCTTTTAAGGCGCTCACCTGCACTTCTCGTATAATACACCCCCCCCCTCCTAGAAGCCGAGCGAATTTTGAAGAAATGAAGAGAACCCATTTGGAAATCTTTGGCAAGGGCTAGCGCTCCCCATCCCTGCTCTGGACACCATTGTAGATAGAGTATGGAGTGGGGGGAGGCTCCTTCTTATTATCGATTTCATTTATTTATCTATATTATTCTTCATCTTGAGATTTCTACATTCGAATCTATGTATTATTTCTAGACTGAAGATGCCCCTTCCAACATTTCTTAGTAATCTGACTCTTAGGTATACTTGTAGGCGGAGATTACTTCTTCTTTATGTTGGCTGGGTTTTCTTGATCTTCTTTTTCTTGATGTATCTTACTTTTAAACGACGCTGTTGATGAATCCTTTTAATTCTTATGACGTGATGCTTCTTGACGATTTTGATAGGATGAGATGAGTTGAGACGAGTTAGCCCTTGAAGTCGTTTTCTTTCCGTTTTTCCTCACAGCGGTTTTCTCTTGAGTTGTCCTTGAAGCGTTTTTCGTGCTCTCCGTTTTCTTCGAGAATTTTCTTTGTAAAAATTGTGTACTTTGGGGTTCGATCTTGGGTCTTTTGAATCCCGAGGCTAGCACTCTACCATTATGCTATGGCGAAGTCCGTTCTGACTTGGTAATTTAATAGGCTATTTATATTCTCGCTTTTGGAAGGAAGTTTTTCTCTTATACATCTTCGCACCCCTACAGAGGAGAATAGGAAAAGGGTAAAATAATAGCGTAGGCGAGTTGCGAACAGCTTCCCGCTACGCTGGACCACTGTTAGCAAGCAGCGAATCCACTCAGCCAACCTGAGTCTGATAAAAGACACACTCAAGCAAAGTTTTTAAACCACTCGCATGCACTTCTCGTACGATACACCCTGTCCCTATCCTCATACTAACTTCCTTTCACGTGATCACTGTCATTCTTACACTTTAGCCAACATACCTTCAGTTCTGATCCTCCTTTTAAGACCGGTTTCATCACGTGTTTCCAATTCCCATACACATATCGACCACTTTACCTTATGCAGCATAGTTATGCTATCATATAATCTTGTATTCATGTCTCGCACAATTTTCATATAAAACACATAAATCTTCCCAAGTGCTCCCAATGTCAAATTATTGCTGATTTCATTTTCTTTTTATTGTGTTATTTAAATCCACATCAGAATAATAAATACAAAAAAATATATAATCAAGTTGATAAAAGGGTTGCTCATATTACTGTATTCTCACGATTTTTTAAAAATATGGATAATATCTGGTAACTTTTGTGTTCGTGTGTCTCAATCGAAAGGGAATCCTTCTACGCACGACAAATGTCTTGTGTAAACTTAATCTCATCTACCTAAAAAAAAGAAGTAAAAATAATCAGCTGGATTTGAAGCGATACATTAAAAGTGCAAGCATTTTCTTTTGCCATTCAAAGTGTTCGATTGTTCCTTTTCTGGACTTCCTTAGCTGCGAACTTAACCTTTTCTGTTAAATTCAATCCCGAACACCGATAAGTAACCTACCTTTTTAAATAACAAACATGAAGCACCCCCATACTAAGATCCACGACGGTCCGATAGGGCCCTTGAGAGGAAAAAATGTGCTGGTGCGAGACCTTTTTGCCCCCATCCCCCTTATAAATTATAAATGATTAAGAGCTTCATCAGCTCTTCAATATTATAACTATGAAGTATATGACTGCCTGCTATTCTGTTTAAAAGAAACAATGTTATTATCAATGCTGGGATTTAAATTAGTATCGGGGCAATGAGGTCTTCCATTACCTCTATGGAACATCTATGCTGCCACTTCAGTTTCAAAGAGATTTTGCCAGCATCAAATACTTTATAAAAATATTATCATCACCAAGGAATCATATTTTGAAAGAAAACTTTAATTCCTACAAAGAAACTGTCACTGAAGTTATGTGGACTACCAACAATATAATAGGTAGGGATAGAACAAGTGGCAGGTTGATAGAATGCTTTGAGGATAATTTTTTGAATCAATTTGTTAATGAGCCAATGAGGGGGGACAATATATTAGATTTAGTATTTTCTAACAGTGATCATTTAGTTCAAGAATTGACTGTTGGGGAAGCATTGGGAAATAGTGACCATAAGAACATAAGAAAAGGAGACTGCAAAAGACCATTCATGGCCTACACTTGGCAGCTCCTGTTCCAGTCAACACACAAAAGATTTCTTACCAGAGAAAAGTCATCAACATTGTTACCCTTTACAGGAGTTCGTCAGATCTAATCTACAATATACAAAATGCATCCAGAGGATTATGTCCATTCATGCAACCGCAAAATATAATCTCCCCACTCCTTAGAAAAATATATACATATGTACATTAAAAAAAAGTCAGTCCCATCTAGCAGCTTCATCCATATATTTATCTAATCTATTCTAAAAACTACCCAGAGAGGAGGCTTCTATCACATGTCTAGTGAGCCTATTCCATTCATCTACCACACGATTTGTAAACCAATTCCTCCCAATCTCCTTCCTAAACCTATACTTATCAAGCTTAAACCCATTGCTACGTATCCTGTCATCTTCACTAAGTATAAGAACCTTACCCAGATCCCCTTTATTATATCCTTTTACTCATTTGAAGACTTCAATCAATTCCTCTCTGACTCTTCTCCTTTCCAATGTATGTAGATTTAGTTTTCTGTGCCTTTCACCATAAGGTAAGTTCCTTAGCCCACCAATCATCTTTGTCATCCTTCTCTGCACAAACTCAAGCAAATCAATATCCTTCCTATAATATGGTGACCAAAATTGTACTGCATAGTCTAGATGAGGCCTAACTAGCGCCAGATACAGTTTTAGAATGACTTCAGCACTCTTATTGCTTACACTCCTCCTAATGAATCCCAATATCCTATTAGCTTTAATCTTAGCATTTAGGCATTGCTTTCTAGGACGAAGGTCTGAACTTACCAAAATACCCAAGTCCTTCTCACAATCGGTCCTCCCTAAAATTCTCCCATTTAATTTATAACTATTCAATGGATTATTTCTACCTATACTAAGTACACTACATTTGTCTATGTTAAACTTCATTTGCCATTTCTCGGCCCAATTGGACAGAATGGTCAATTCCTCCTGCATTACAACAGCATCAGAATCAGCCCTAATGGCCCTACCTAACATAACATAATTTCACGGATGACAAAAGCCACAAGGGCCTATCAAAGGTCATCCGTATCCGTCAAAACCCACCCTCAAAAAGCACTATCACCAGGGAAAGACAAAATCAAAGTCCCCCCACAATATAATATAACAGATGACAAAAGCCACAAGGGCTCATCATAGGTCATCCAAGTCAAACGGCCTCTTTTTCAAGGCACCCAAACTCCCAGGAAAACTACATCCAGAGGATTGCGTCCAGAAACAAGGGTATCGCCAATCAAGGCTTGTCAAGAAATAAATCATGCAGCTATAGATATATACAAACAACATTAATATATACAAAACTTAGAAAGCATCACAACCTTCCCTTCCCATAAACTCATCCAACCTACCCTTAAATACATTTAGACTTGGACTACCTACTACCCTCTGCGGCAATTTGTTCCAGAAATCTACCACTCTATTGGTGAAAAAATATTTTCTTAAATCCAACCTACACCCTTGCTTTTTAATTTTCAAGTGGTGACCTCTAGTCCAATTTCCATCATCTAACTCAAAAAACTTGCTAACATCCAATTTATCTATCCCGGAAATTTTTTTAAAGAGCTCAATCATATCCCCTCTCACACACCTCCTTTCGAACGAGAACATATTTAATACCCTCAGTCTATCTATATATTCAAGGTGCCTCAGGAAAGGAATAATCTTTGTTGCCCTCCATTGCACTCACTCAAGAAGGTTAATATCATGTCTAAAATGTGGGGACCATGCCTGTATACAGTACTCTAGATGTGGCCTAACATAAGAGTTATAGAGTTTAAGAATAACCTCCTTACTTTTGTAACTGACATTTCTCTTAATGAAACCCAGCACTCTATTTGTCCTATTTCTTGCTTCAATACACTGCTTAGAAAATCTTAATGACTTATCTATTACTACTCCTAGATCTTTCTCATCCTCTACTGAGCTCAGCCAATGCCCATCCATTTCATAGTTAAATTCTCTATTATCTTTTCCCATGTTAATAACTTTGCACTTATCAAGGTTGAAAGTCATTTGCCACTTATGTGCCCAGGATAACAATTTATTTAAATCCCCCTGCACTTTAAAATTATCCTCAATATCTTTAACTACAGCTGCTAATTTGGTATCATCCACAAAAATTGACACTTTATTATTAACTGCCTCCCCAAGATCGTTTATATAGATGACAAATAATAATGGCCTAAGAACTGATCCCTGAGGAACCCCACTGATAACATCCCTCCACTCTGACTTTACACCATTTAGCACTACCCTTTGCTTCCTGTCTTTCAGCCACTCAGCTATCCAATTTGAAACCCCCCCCACATATCCCAATCATTTTTAATTTATGAACTAATCTCCTATGTGGTACCTTATCAAATGATTTACTAAAATCCAAGTAAATTACATCCACATTCTCTCCCTTATCTACTTGATTTGTTACGAACTCTAGAAAGTCTAGTAAATTAGTCAAACATGATCTACCTGATCTAAACCCATGCTGAGCATCGCTGATTAACCCCTCCCTCTCTAGATGTTGGCAAATTCCTTTTTTAACTATTTTCTCAAGAATTTTACAGACTACAGGAGTTAGGCTAACCGGTCTAAAGTTATTTGGGTCCTCTTTACTACCCTTCTTGAAAATGGGGACTACATTCGCTCTCTTCCAATCATCAGGTATTTCTCCATATTCCAGTGACCTAGTATATAACTTCTCCAGAGCTATTGAGATACTTTCTACCCCTTCTTTAAGTATCCTAGAATGAATATTATCAGGGCCGGAGGCCTTGGTAGTATCTAACTCACCTATTAGTCCTTTTATCGTCCTCCGATCCACACTAATGGTAGTAATAGTCTTATACATAAGACTATTTAGTTTCTCCTTTGTAAATACTGATGCAAAATGACCATTTAGTACCTCAACTATTTCCTCATCAGTTTCTCTCACAACCCCTTCATATTTGATAGGTCCTATTTTAACTCTGTCAGACTTGTTATTAATTTTATAGTAACTAAAGAACTTTCTAGGATCTTTGTTGCTATCCTGAGCTAATTTAATTTCTGACACCCTTTTGTTCTTCTTTATAATCTTATTTAACTCATTTCTAGCCATTCTATAATCACCTAAATTTTGAATATTATTTTCTACCTGTAATTTTTTATATATTCTTTTCTTCTCTGAAATTTTTCTAGCTATCTCCTGATTCCACCATAATGGTTTCCTATTTTTGTTCCTAATGGCCTTCATTGGGATACATTGTTCTTGGACTACATTTATTATATGCTTGAAAGTATCGCATATTCTATAAGCATTTTTACCTCTGACTTCTACATCCCAATCTACAAAATTTAGCAAGCTTCAGAGTTTTACATAATCTCCCTTATGAAAATTTGGAACTTTTACAGCATTCTCGGTTATTTTACCCTTCTCAATTCCCAAGTTAAAATGAACTATCTGATGGTCACTATTTCCCAATGCTTCCCCAACAGTCAATTCTTGAACTAAATGATCACTGTTAGAAAGTACTAAATCTAATATATTGTCCCCCCTCGTTGGCTCATTAACAAATTGATTAAAAAAATTATCCTCAAAGCATTCTATGAACCTGCCACTTTTTCTATCCCTACCTATCATATTTTCCCAGTCCACAGAGTTTAAGTTGAAGTCCCCAATAATAACTGCATCTGTTTCACATCCCTTACTTATTTTCCTTATCATTAGTTCATCCATATCATCAGTCTGCCCAGGTGGCCTGTAAAAAGCTCCCAAATGCACCATTCTATTTTTACTGAACCTAATATCTTATCTATCCAAAGTTACTCAACTCCATCCTGCTTTATTGAATATTTAAAATTGAAACAATGTTGTTTTTTATATAGATAATTATTCCTCCACCAATCCTACCTGTCCTTTGACTAATGTACATATTATAGCCCTGTAAATCAAATTCACTTATAGTGTCACTAAATTCTATTTCATTAACCCATGATTCAGTAACACATAATATATCTATATCCTCATTGCTAATATAACTAAATAGCTCATCCTTGTTTCTAAGACTACGAGCATTTGTATAGAAACAATTTAACCCCCTTATCCCTGAAGCACCTCTTGAAACCTGAATGACCTCACCTCTATCACCTTGGAACCTATTTTTGTTATCTGCCAAGTCCATTCTACTTTCAGTACTATAATGTCCTCTCATAATTCCCTGACCACTATTAGTATCTAGTTTCCTGCCGTCAAAGACCTAATAACATGATCATACTCCTCACACAGCACATCTACCCCCATCCTACTCAAATGCAGTCCATCCATCCCATACATTTCTTTCATTCCAACAAACCTATCACACACATCCACAAACATGACACCTTCCATCTCACACATCCTCCTCACATACTCATTCAGCCCAATCGCACAAGACATCCATTCTACCCCAACATCCATTCTTGGAAGCACACCTGTCACAACACCTTTCATTCTACTTTCTTTCACCTTTTCAATCAACCTCTTGTACCTCTCACGTAACTCACATGCACCCACTTTCTTCACATCATTCACTACCACATGTGTAATCACAACCGCATCCCTTGCACAGCCAGACACCAGCTCCTCATACCTATCAGACAGATCTCTCACTCCATCACCCAGCAAACACACCCTCAAACCATTCAATCTACTTGCATTCAACTTCCTATCTAAATATCTAACTCACGAATCATCCATCACAAGCACTTCAGTCAGACTCCTATTCCTAACCCCCACAGACCTAACTCCATCCCTACTCCTATTCTCATTCAAACTACCAGTAACTCTACCTCCACCCCCATCCCCATCAGTCATATCACTTCCAGTTACTTCCTCTCTTAGGGCACTGAATAACATAACATAATTACACGGATGACAAAAGCCACAAGGGCCTATCAAAGGTCATCCGCCTCCGTCAAAACCCACCCACAAAAAGCACCATCACCAGGGGAAGACAAAATCAAAGTCCCCCACAATATAATATAACGGATGACAAAAGCCACAAGGGCTCATCATAGGTCATCCGAGTCAAGCGGCCTCTTTTTCAAGGCACCCAAACTCCCAGGAAAACTACATCCAGAGGATTGCATCCAGAAACAAGGGTATCACCAATCAAGGCTTGTCAAGAACTAAATCATGCAGCTATAGATATATACAAACAATATTAATATATACAAAACTTAGGAACCATCACAACCTTCCCTTCCCATAAACTCATCCAACCTACTCTTAAATACATTTAGATTTGGACTACCTACTACCCTCTGCGGCAATTTGTTCCAGAAGTCTACCACTCTATTGGTGAAAAAATATTTTCTTAAATCCAACCTACACCCTTGCTTTTTAATTTTCAAGTGGTGACCTCTAGTCCGATTTCCATCATCTAACTCAAAAAACTTGCTAACATCCAATTTATCTATCCCGGAAAATTTTTTAAAGAGCTCAATCATATCCCCTCTCACACACCTCCTTTCGAACGAGAACATATTTAATACCCTCAGTCTATCTTCATATTCAAGGTGCCTCAGGGAAGGAATAATCTTTGTTGCCCTCCATTGCACTGACTCAAGAAGGTTAATATCGTGTCTAAAATGTGGGGACCATGCCTGTATACAGTACTCTAGATGTGGCCTAACATAAGAGTTATAGAGTTTAAGAATAACCTCCTTACTTTTGTAACTGACATTTCTCTTAATAAAACCCAGCACTCTATTTGCCCTATTTCTTGCTTCAATACACTGCTTAGAAAACCTTAATGACTTATCTATTACTACTCCTAGATCTTTCTCATCCTCTACTGAGCTCAGCCAATGCCCATCCATTTCATAGTTAAATTCTCTATTATCTTTTCCCATGTTAATAACTTTGCACTTATCAAGGTTGAAAGTCATTTGCCACTTATGTGCCCAGGATAACAATTTATTTAAGTCCCCCTGCACTTTAAAATTATCATCAATATCTTTAACTACAGCTGCTAATTTGGTATCATCCGCAAAAATTGACACTTTATTTTAACTGCCTCCCCAAGATCGTTTATATAGATGACAAATAATAATGGACCGAGAACTGATCCCTGAGGAACCCCACTGATAACATCCCTCCACTCTGACTTTACACCATTTAGCACTACCCTTTGCTTCCTGTCTTTCAGCCACTCAGCTATCCAATTTGAAACACCCCCACATATCCCAATCATTTTTAATTTATGAACTAGTCTCCTGTGTGGTACCTTATCAAATGCTTTACTAAAATCTAAGTAAATTATATCTACATTCTCTCCCTTATCTACTTGATCTGTTACAAACTCCAGAAAGTCTAGTAAGTTAGTCAAACATGATCTACCTGATCTAAACCCATGCTGAGCATCGCTGATTAACCCCTCCCTCTCTAGATGTTGGCAAATCCCTTTTTTAACTATTTTCTCAAGAATTTACAGACTACAGGAGTTAGGCTAACCGGTCTAAAGTTATTTGGATCCTCTTTACTACCCTTCTTGAAAATGGGGACTACATTCGCTCTCTTCCAATCATCGGGTATTTCTCCATATTCCAATGACCTAGTATATAACTTGTCCAGAGCTATTGAGATACTTTCTACCCCTTCTTTAAGTATCCTAGAATGAATATTATCAGGGCCGGAGGCCTTGGTAGTATCTAAATCACCTATTAGTCCTTTTATCATCCTCCGATCCACACAAATGTTAGTAAACACCTCTTTTCCTGACCTATGAGTACTATACATAGGACTATTTAGTTTCTCTTTTGTAAATACTGATGCAAAATGACCATTTAGTACCTCAACTATTTCCTCATCAGTTTCTCTCACAAACCCTTCATATTTGATAGGTCCTATTTTAACTCTGCCACACTTGTTATTAATTTTATAGTAACTAAAGAACTTTCTAGGATCTTTGTTGCTATCCTGAGCTAATTTAATTTCTGACACCCTTTTGTTCTTCTTTATAATCTTATTTAACTCATTCCTAGCCATTCTATAATCACTTAAATTTTGAATATTATTTTCTACCTGTAATTTTTTATATGCCCTTTTCTTCTCTGAAATTTTTCTAGCTATCTCCTGATTCCACCATAATGGTTTCCTACTTTTGTTCCTAATGGCCTTCATTGGGATACATTGTTCTTGGACTACATTTATTATATGCTTGAAAGTATCCCACATCCCATAAGCATTTTTACCTCTGAATTCTATATCCCAGTCTACCAAATTTAGCAAGCTTCGAAGTTTTACATAATCTCCCTTATGAAAATTTGGAACTTTTTCAGCATTCTCAGTTATTTTACCCTTCTCAATTCCCAAGTTAAAACGAACTATCTGATGGTCACTATTTCCCAATGCTTCCCCAACAGTCAATTCTTGAACTAAATGATCACTGTTAGAAAGTACTAAATCTAATATATTGTCCCCCCTCGTTGAATCGTTAACAAATTGATTCAAAAAATTATCCTCAAAGCATTCTATGAACCTGCCACTTGTTCTATCCCTACCTATCATATTTTCCCAGTCCACAGAGTTTAAGTTGAAGTCCCCAATAATAACTGCATCTGTTTCACATCCCTTACTTATTTCCCTTATCATTAGTTCATCTATATCATCAGTCTGCCCAGGTGGCCTGTAAAAAGCTCCCAAATGCACCATTCTATTTTTACTGAACCTAATATCTATCCAAAGTGACTCAACTCCATCCTGCTTTATTGAAGTATTTAAACTTGAAACAATGTTGTTTTTTATATAGATAATTATTCCTCCACCAATCCTACCTGTCCTTTGACTAATGTACATATTATAGCCCTGAAAATCAAATTCACTTATAGTGTCACTAAATTCTATTTCATTAACCCATGATTCAGTAACGCATAATATATCTATATCCTCATTTCTAATATAACTAAATAGCTCATCCTTCTTGTTTCTAAGACTACGAGCATTTGTATAGAAACAATTTAACCCCCCTATCCCTGAAGCACCTCTTGAAACTTGAATGACCTCACCTCTATCGCCTTGGAACCTATTTCTGTTATCTGCCAAGTCCATTCTACTTTCAGTACTATAATGTCCTCTCATAATTCCCTGACCACTATTAGTATCTAGTTTCCCGCCCGCAAAGACCTAATAACACGATCATACTCCTCCCACAACACATCTACCCCCCTCCTACTCAAATGCAGTCCATCCATCGCATACATTTCTTTCATTCCAACAAACCTGTCCCTCTGACTCACACATCTATTCTCCCCCTGGCTAACCACCTCAACAGAGGCAACCCTATTCTCACAAAGAACAGGAGAAGCCTCCCTAGCTACACATTTCCTAACCACTCTCCACTGTCCCCCATTCTCACTAGGCCTATTTCTAACTAATCTAAGGGGGCTAACTTCACTATCCCTAGAACTATCATATCCTACCTCCTCCACCGGCCCTCTACATTCACCTGAAACATCTAACTGGCCTACCTCACCACCTAACCTATTCCCAGCCCTAGGCCTAACACTAAGTTCCCTCCTGAGCTCAGCAACTAACCCCTCCAGCCTACATATACTGTCTAAATCCTGCATTCTCATCCCCTCTAAATCTACAATGCATTCACGCAGCCCACATACAACACATGTATACCCCTCACCAACTATACCACACCCAATGCATACATTCCGATGCTCATGCTCACTTTCATCCCCAAACCCCATCACTTATTCAAACAAAGAAAAAACTTAAGTAGTAATAGGAAAAAAAGAGCAACTTAGCTTTCGCTGATTCTGTGGTGAACAAGACTGTAGAAAAATCCAAAAAATAAATCAACAAACCGAAACAAGATTTAAGGCCCAACACAGTCCAAATCAGTCGCTAATTAAACCTTTGACCAAGAAACGAGGCTTCTATTACAGGGGTAATTTACAAGTGCTTGCTTTTTATCTTTTCAAATTATGGCGCCTGGAAAAAAACAAAAAACATCTTATAATAACATGCTAATCAATAAAAAACAAAACAAAAAAAACAACAAACCCATTCCCATTCACACACACATTCTTACAGAGGGAGGGAGAGGGTATTGAGAAAAGGGGTGGGAGAATGGCCCCTTATACACACATACATTCGCTCCACCACAGGGTTTCATTAACAGAAATGTCAGTTACAAAAGTAAGGAGGTTATTCTTAAACTCTATAACTCTTATGTTAGGCCACATCTAGAGTACTGTATACAGGCATGGTCCCGACATTTTAGACACGATATTAACCTTCTCGAGTCAGTGCAACGGAGAGCAACAAAGATTATTCCTTCCCTGAGGCACCTTGAATATATAGATAGACTGAGGGTATTAAATATGTTCTCGTTCGAAAGGAGGTGTGTGAGAGGGGATATGATTGAGCTGTTTAAATTTTTTTCTGGGATAGATAAATTGGATGTTAGCAAGTTTTTTGAGTTAGATGATGGAAATCGGACTAGAGGTCACCACTTGAAAATTAAAAAGCAAGGGTGTAGGTTGGATTTAAGAAAATATTTTTTCACCAATAGAGTGGTAGACTTCTGGAACAAATTGCCACAGAGGGTAGTAGGTTGTCCAAATTTAAATGTATTTAAGGTTAGGTTGGATGAGTTTATGGGGAGGGAAGGTTGTGATGGTTCCTAAGTTTTGTATATATTAATATTGTTTGTATATCTATAGCTGCATGATTTAGTTCTTGACAAGCCTTGATTAGTGATACCCTTGTTTCTGGACGCAATCCTCTGGATGTAGTTTTCTTGGGAGTTTGGGTGCCTTAAAAAAGAGGCCGTTTGACTCGGATGACCTATGATGGGCCCTTGTGGCTTTTGTCATCTGTTATATTATATTGTGGGGTACTTTGATTTTGTCTCCACCTGGCGATGGTGCTTTTTGTGGGTGGGTTTTGACGGATGCGGATGACCTTTGATAGGCCCTTGTGGCTTTTGTCATCCGTGAAAAAATGAAAGGAAAAATATGAAATGAAGGCCATTGGGAACAAAAGTAGGAAACCATTGTGGTGGAATCAGGAGATAGCTAGAAAAATTTCAGAGAAGAAAAGGGCATATAAAAATTTACAGGTAGAAAATAATATTCAAAATTTAAGTGATTATAGAATGGCTAGGAATGAGTTAAATAAGATTATAAAGAAGAACAAAAGGGTGTCAGAAATTAAATTAGCTCAGGATAGCAACAAAGATCCTAGAAAGTTCTTTAGTTACTATAAAATTAATAACAAGTGTGGCAGAGTTAAAATAGGACCTATCAAATATGAAGGGGTTGTGAGAGAAACAGATGAGGAAATAGTTGAGGTACTAAATGGTTATTTTGTATCAGTCTTTACAGAGGAGAAACTAAATGTTCTTATGTAGAGTACTCATGGCTCAGGGAAAGAGGTGTTTACTACCATTAGTGTGGATCGGAGGACGATAAGAGGACTAATAGGAGAGTTAGATACTACCAAGGCCTCTGGCCCTGATAATATTCATTCTAGGATACCTAAAGAAGGGGTAGAAAGTATCTCAATAGCTCTGGACAAGTTGTATACTAGGTCACTGGAATATGGAGAAATACCCGATGATTGGAAGAGAGCGAATGTAGTTCCCATTTTCAAGAAGAGTAGTAAAGAGGATCCAAATAACTTTAGACCGGTTAGCCTAACTCCTGTAGTTTGTAAAATTCTTGAGAAAATAGTTAAAAAAAGGATTTGCCAACATCTAGAGAGGGAGGGGTTAATCAGCGATGCTCAGCATGGGTTTAGATCAGGTAGATCATGTTTGACTAATTTACTAGACTTTCTGGAGTTTGTAACAGATCAAGTAGATAAGGGAGAGAATGTAGATGTAATTTACTTGGATTTTAGTAAAGCATTTGATAAGGTACTGTCACAGGCCAAAAAATTTAGACTAACCCCAATTGATCCAACCCGCTTCCTACACTAATCCGGACGCGAGAAATCAAAGGAGAATCAAATGGATTGTATGTACAGTCCTTTACTAACAAAAAAAATACAATAATATTTACAATCAAAAATAAATAAGTCCTACTTAGAAATATTATTGATCGATCCTAAGAACAATGAAAAATAATCAAGTAACCCAAATGAAAATTGGGACTCTACAGTCAATGAATAACAGAAAAAAAAAAATGGCCTCACGTGGTACAACAGAAATCTTTGTATTGAAAACTAGCGCCTCCGAGCTTGGACTGAGATAACTGACCTGTTACAGTTGTGTGGCTATTTTAAGCCCTCCTTCCTCAAAGCTAAACTATTTTACATTCTCAAGTAAGACAGAGCACAGCCTGGAACCTTTGTCCTATACTAGTGGCCTTAGGCTTTTATAATATTCTATTGTTATAGTTAGCTTCTACTACAAGGGTAAATTTACAAGTGCTGGTCCCTATTATGGCGCCTGGAAAGAAAAACCATCCTATAATAACATGCTAATGAATTTTTAAAAAAAACAAACAAACAAACCCATTCCCATTAACACACACATTCTTACAGAGGGAAGGAGAGGGTATTTGAGAAAAGGGGTGGGAGAATGGCCCTTTTTGCACACACTCACATTCGCTCCACCACACCCCTCCTTCCTTAGGCCATTCGACCACAGTCATTCACAATACACTCTCAATCCTTACTCACAGTACCTTTTATACTTAATCGCACCCTTCTGCACCCATTCACACTCATCTACTGGTACCTGGCTATGCGTAGCAATCAGTCGGGGTTGTTCATCAGTCTTCCTGTCAGTCTCATCGTCACTATTAATCATCTCATCAACCATACTCTTAGCCCTCATTACCAGTTCCCCCATCTCACGACAGAATTCTTTCATACTCTTCCATTCAGAACCTTCACTCTTCATACCCCCATTCATCAGCTCCTCACTCACAGCTCTCATCCAACTCAGGGTACACTCTTGCGAAACAGACAGGTCACTCACATTCCCTGTATTCTCAACAGGCATACCAGAAACCCCTTCGACTGGTGTCCACCAGAAACCCCCAAAATCAGCCACTTCATCAAACTCATCACCCCTACTATTACCATTCATAAAACCCGAAAAATCAGCCACACTAGGTTCATTCTGCCCAAACACACTATCATTCATACTGTTCCCAAAACCAGAAAAATCAGGCACAGGAAGCTCACTCACTCGTCTATTTATACCAGCCAAATCACTCACCTGTTTACGCAAAAACTCAAGATCCCCCATACCAGAAAGACTGCTCGGACTTACTTTCATTCATACTTGCATCCTTCCTTTCACTCTTCTTTGTACGCTTTCTACTCCTCGAGACTAAGACTAGCTCTTTGCCAGACAGATCCATACTATCACATTCAATCTCATCATCATGCACTTTACCTCTCTCTCTACACAGTTCATACACTGGATGACTCACCAGGTAATCAGGAGGTTCTCTCCATCTCCTTAACTGACTCTGATGAGCCCGCACTCTCTCAGTCATACCATCATTCAAACTCTCCAAAACATACGTCACCCCATACATCACTCTATAAGTTCCATCAAACTTCTCACTCATCTTTGACACATTCAACCTACCCTTCACTTCTTTCACCTTCAATACTTTTGCACCCAATTCAAATGAACGGAACCTTTCATGTGCCTCACAACATACACTCTGCTCACTTCCACTTAAACGAAACCTATCTTTCACTCGCCTTTCAAAATTCATCACAAACTGACATGGGGACATTCCAGTTGCACTATGAACATTCAAATTATACGCCCACAACACTCTCCCCAGACATACATCCCAGTCATTCACTGTCGTACTCATCATTCTCAACATCTCACACAAGGTTCTTATAGTACGTTCAGCCAATCCATTTGAAGACGGTATATACAGAGTTGTTCTCACATGCTCCACACCATTCTCTCTCAACATTTGCTCAAACACTTCTCCTACAAATTCAGGCCCGTTATCACTCAGACATCTTCTAGGATTCCATACACACAGGAAAAAACAACTGCTCAACCACACGCGCAACAGTCACACTCCTTTTATCTCTCACAGGCGCTGTATACACAAACTTACTTTTATGATCAACCATCACAACCATACCAACATTCCCAGCACTTGTACGTGGCAAAGACACACAATCAATCACTACCAATTCAAACGGTTCTTTCGCATCAACTTTCAACATCAGTGGTTTCACTTGCACACCTTGCACCTTTCGCTTCTGACACCTTTCACACGTAGTTGCAACATCATTCACAACAGTTCTCAGAAACGGGTGGAACACACGCTCCTTCATACACTCCCACAGCTTAAACTTACCCATATGCCCATAATTATCATGCACAACCTTCACCAGACCAATCATACCAACCAAGGACATCACAGGTACATACATATCATCACCACCCTTCACATGCCTCACAAAATATACAACATCCATACAAACAACAAAATCCTTAGCATACCTTTTAAAATCACTTAGAAACACTCTGGCCATTCATTCAAATCAACACGCGTCATTACACACCTCTTCAACTCACTAACAGAAGGACACATCTCTTGCATCTCTAGAATATCATCATCACTTAAAATCTCATTCTCATCATCCATGACCAATTCAATCATACCGCAAAACTTGACAACATTCTTTGCACACTCATTCAACTTCATCACCACACATTCACCTTTCATAATACAATCCTTATCAGCATCCAAAGACAAATCATTCAAGCTCATAAAGTCCACACCAAGGAGAAAACAACATGGCATTTGCTCATCTTCCAGAATCACAAAATCATGCTTCACATTCACACCATTACCCAAACTCACTTTCAGACTAACCTGTTCCCATGCCACTATCATGCCATTCCCTAATCCACTTATCTGTAACTTCACAGGTTTATGCTCGCAACATCTAAACTCATCATACTTACTCAGAATCCTCTCATTCACTAAAGACACTTGCGCTCCAGTATCAATCAAACCACAGAAGAACCTTTCACCAACTTTCACTCTCGCTTCCATCATATCAGGTCCACCATGTTCGCAATGCACAGAAGGAACAAGCACACCAACATCAGCACTGATATCCACACTGTCATCAACTCCCATATCATCACTCACCACACACTCATCTTTATCCAGACAATCATTCTTCTCTCTCATAGATGAACACTTTTCAATCACCCAATTGTAATGCACACCGCTCAAACATTGCAGATGTACAACATTAGGATTCAAACCCTTCATCTTCTCATCCTTGTACACAATCGGCCTCTCACCACCAAAGTGCACATAAACAATCACTCCATACAAACGACTCACTTCAATCAACACTTCCTGAAATGGCGGGACCCCTTGCATACACATCGCTCTCAATTCTTTCATGAAGTTCCGCACCTTTGCCATACCAATGCTTCAGGCTTCCTACATACTTCATTCATTACCTCCTTCCTTAAATCATCCACACTATCAGGCACTCTCACATCTACTCCATCACTCTTCAAATCTTGCAAACCATTCCATACACTCTCAAACAAGGAATCACCACCACCCTTACTCTCTACTCTCCTTTCCATTCATAATCCCTTTCAGCAAATACTCAGGATCACTCACTCCACACACATTTTCATCATTCGTACTAGGATACCTTGACATCAAATCAGCCACTCCATTTCGTTCACTGGCACGTACTCAATCACATAGTCAAAGTCGCTCAAATCTTCCAAAGTCCTTGCAATCCTACTATCAGCCCACTTCATACGCTGCAGATACACAAGAGGTTGATGATCTGTTTTGATCACAAACCTCACACCATACTAAAACGGACGCAACACTTTCAAACAATACCTTATCGCAGCCAACTCTTGCTCCACAGTTGAATACTTTCGTTCTGCAACATTCATAGCCTTGGATACATACCCAATTATTCGCCTGACATTCTCTCCATTCAAACGCTGCTCTTGCATCAGAAAACCTCCCATACAATACCCATTCGCATCTGTATACAATTCAAGCATTTTAGCATTTACACTATAATCTGGGTAAGCCAATTCAACATCTTCAGCTGCTGCCTCTTTCAGTCTCTCATACGCCTCATTCATCTTATCATTCCACCTGACAACCGTACTACCTTTCTTGCCCATCCACTCAGTCAGAGGCTTACTCACACCAGAACAATCACATATGAACTTTCGCTAGAACTCAATCAAACCCCAAAACGACTTCAGTTGCTTCACAGTCACCGGTTTAGGAAAGATTCGCACCTTCTCAACATACTTCGGCGACTTTCGTAACCCATTCTCACTCACCATATGCCCAAGGAATTCCACTTCTTTCGCAAACCATTCACACTTCGCCACTTTCACCTTCACACCTACACTCTCCAACGTTCTCAACACATCATTCACCAATCTCATATGCTCCTCAAAAGTCTCAGTCATAATCAAAATATCATGTATAAACGCAATCACATTCTTTCTCGCAAACTTTCAACACAACATTCATTGCCCGCTGGAAGGCTCGGGGAGCATTAGCCAACCCAAAGCTGAGGTTCCGGAACTGGTAATGCCTCTTTGTGGAAGAGTAGGCAGTTACTGGCCGGCTTTCCTCAGCAATGGGCATCTGGTAATACCCCCGTACCAGATCCATTTTTGTAAACCACTCCATTCCATGCATACTATACACACACTCAGATACCACACACATTGGAAACCTTTCTTTCACTTATCGATAATCCATACACAGACGCAATCTTCCATCCGGCTTATGTACAGGCACAATTGGACTATTCCATGCACTCTCGCTCTCTTCAATCACCCCCAATTGCTCCAATTCCAAACACTGCTCCTCAATCTCATCAGCAACCGGACGTGGGAAATACCTCGGCCGCTGATAGATTGGGGAGTCCTCCTTCAGGGCAATCTTGAATTCCGGGAGCTTTGCAACCCCAAAATCCAGATCACCCTTACTGAGGGCTTCCTTTCATTCAAATATCATTCGATACACATCCTCCCTTTCATACTCAGTCAAACATCCATCCAATTTCATCATGCCCTTCACCTCATTATACATCCATTCACATGTCTTTTCATTTGCAACATTCACCCTGATATCCGTGCTATTATCCATACCTACTTCATTGACAGTGGAGAGGTGACCCAGTACATCTCCGACTTGGATACCCCTCAACTGTCCTTTCACCCTGGGGTCCGCCTGCACACATACAAAAGGATCATTCATTCTCATCAAGCCATCAAACACACAAGCAACACGCCTTACCTTATTATGTGCATCCTTTCCATCCAATATCACAGTGTTCTCACCCACCTTCAAACTAACATCCTTACTCCAACTCACTCTAACAGACACCCTTTCACCCTTCACAAGCCTTACATTCTCCATGGCAGTCACTTCAATACCAGTAAACACACTCCTCAAAACACATTTCATTTTTTTACCCCAGGGAGTGAAACACCATATGGTTCACCCATAAATCTCTTCCTCCAGTTCAGTCCCAGTGTATTGCTCCTACATTTGTACAACAGTATTGATCGCAAGGTGTTGTCATAGATATATTCATTCTTTATCTTATGTTTAAATTCATCATAGTGCCTGATCGTAACCTTTTCCCCTTTTCCCTTCTCCATCTGTGTGTGTCATAGGCCTTGACAAGAGTATATATCTCCCCTCATATCCATCCTGATCATTTGGGCTTAAGTTTTCTCTAATCTGTTTATGTAATTTTGCATTGACTTAGCCCCATCCACCCTTAACCCAGTTAATCATCTCATCATATGTACTCCTCAGCAATGTATTCTGTGTGTTCAAAATATGTTTTTCAAATACAAACTTCGGTAATTGTGAAGATTTGTGGCCCCTGATTCCCCGCACGATATTTGTGCTATTTGGCCAATACAGTCATTGACCAATCAGAACTATTTATTTTCCCAACTTTCTTTTGTTTCTAAAGACTGGTAAAAAGTAATTTTTATTTGGTATTTTCTATATTTTTTTCCATAATTTTATTATCGATCTTGCCTAAATAATATATGCATGCCATTATTTTGTATTTTGACGTAATTTTCTTATTTTTTTATTAAATAAGGAATTGTGTCCGCTGAATCGAAGTATGAAAAATGTTAACCATTTATTCTTCGCAGCTTTCCTTCGTGTTTATAAAGATGGGTAAAAAGTGGGAAGTTTTTTTTGTATTTTCTATTTATTTTGTAAGTTTATTATCAGTCTCACCTAAATAATATATGCCTGCCACTATTTTGGCTTTTGACATAGTTTTCTTTATTTTTTTAATTAAATAAAATCCCTTTTTTCTCTTGCCAAGGAATTGCATTCATTATCTTTGGTTCTAACTGACCACAATAAAACAAACAAATTTTTAACTAACCATCAGTTAAAACAAGATCGAGTGTAATTCTGAAATACAGTTAATAAAGATGTTTTTTTTCCATTGCTATAAATATTTTGTTGCACTGGGGACAAGCGTGAATGAGGCAAATTCAAAATATCCGCTCGACTTTTGCATTCAAATCTCACGTTTGGATTTCAAATTAGGAATATTATGAGTTTTATAAATTGGGGGGGGGGGGGGGCATTTTCCCTCCTATTTCAAAACCCTAAAATTTTTATTCTTGTCTTAAAATAATGACTCAAAACAATAAAGTGAGTGAGGCAAAAAGAAAGTACCCCCCAAAATTGTGCAGGAAATTAGGTACCATGAATCTTCACAATTACCATGCCCGATGAGGCAACCACCTCTCCATGTAATGTAACATTAGGGGCACATCCTGGAGCTCCAAACGCTATCCTCCAAACAGTAGTTTATGGCATGACCTTGCTATCACATAATATGAAACTCCAGCCATCCTTCTTGCCAACTCCAGCTTGTCCATCTTATGTTTCTTGAAACTTTCCACGCTGTCATTTATAGTTATCCCTAGGTATTTCAATTTGTTTACAACTTTTATTCCACAGATGCTATCGGGTGTCCCTTTTGTTCTAAAAATCATATATTGCTCTCGTTATACAATTGTCCTCATTGACACATCCAGCATCTGCTACATCTTCCTAACACTTTGCCATAAGCAGACATCATCAGTGAAGAACAGAGCAGGGATAGTGCTTCTCATCTCTACATCCTAGCCCAGATGCTGCTCTTGCCCTTATAATCGTATTCACTATCATTACAAAGAGTTGAGGGGATCTGGTGCACCCTTGTGCACAGTTCTTCTTCATTGTACCTATATTATCTGTTATCCCTATTTATTTTAGTTTCATCATCTTCATACAATTTAACCACAATATTAATCATTTCCAAATCAACTTTATAAAAGATCAATGTATCTATCAATTTCTGTCTACTAATACTATGAAATGCCTTAGCAAAGTCTATCGCTATAATAATTAATATCTCTCATCCTCGCACTTCTGCTAAGACAGTATTACAGAAGAAAGAGATTATCCTCCAACCTTTGCTCAGTAGTAAAGCCAGCCTGTAACTCATTTGGCTCATCATTCTTCTCCAAATGCTTTACAAGATATTCCTTAACCACACTCATAAATATTTTATAATATACATTTGTAAAACAATTGGTCTAAATTCCATAATCCTTGACTTCTTGACCTTTGGTATCATCACTGTTCTTGACTGTTTTCAGTGTTCAGGCAGTTGTCTCTCATTTAGCATATTAATTGCTGTCTCCATTGTAGTGATGAATGTTTCACTTTCACTGAGCCATTTGTAGAGTTCACCCTTGATTCGGTCAGGTCCAGGCTGCTTCCCTCTCTTTATCTTTGATATACTCTTTAACAAATCTTGCCTCTAAATAACTACCTTTTCCATCTTATATCTTATTACATTGTTTATCCTCACATGTGCAGCATCAAAGTGTTCCAACAGTGCCCATGGAACTCTACATGCATCTTGGTCATCATAGGTTATTTTATTTCTATCCTCTTCACAACTTATCTCACCATTTAGCATCTTATAATGTTCCAGTAGGTCAGGAGGAAAATACTGATGTTCTACATTTTCTTTAGGTCCTATAACTACTTCCTCATCCTTGTATTGAGTCTCTCTATAACTCCTCTCCTTATCTATATTCTAAACCTTTGCTAGTGTATTTTCATGCATTTGGTAGACATTTCTCCATCCGTTCTTCACAGCATCTGGCAACTCCGCCTGTTTGAGCTCCATACACCTTGTTCTCATCTCTCTTTGCTTGGTTTCCTTTCAGTTTTCAAATATGGGTCCACATCTTAACCCCTGAATCCTTAAGTACATCTCTGATCACTTGAGTTATTCTTTTTTCATATTCTGTTATTGCATTCTTCATTATCTGCTATACCTTACTCTTCTGCTCCATGTAGTTTGTGTTCAATCTCTCCTACTCTTCACCTTCAGCATAGCATCTTCTTCTATTGATTTCTCTTCTTTTCTTTATTTTGAGTTTAATATCCTTTGTAATCCAGATTGGTTCCTCTCTCTGGTATCCATCATTTCTCCTCTTCAAGAGCAGGTTCATATTATCTGTTATCACATCAGGAATTTTCTCAATTTTAACTTCAGTATCCTTTGTCTTCCTCCACCTTAGTGACAAATTGCTCCTTAAAATCCTCCCTAACTAATATATTCAACTTCTCTATGAAACTTAGCATTATGTAGCTTCATCTGTCTTGTCAACTTAAGCTAGTGCTAAGCATACAGTGATCAAACAAATCAGACATCAGCTTATCCTCATCTATTTCCATCTTCTCCGCATTCCTAAATTTCCTCATTACCCACCCTTCACACCTTTCATCCAAATTCAACATAATCAAATTAAAATTATCCATTAGTTCTATAATATTTTTTATTTTTAATGTTTGTGGGCCAATAAATCCAACATGCCCATTGAGATTCCCAACAGAATAACCTTACCTCCGCTCGCCTCCAAATCCTCCAATGTCCTATACAGACACCTCCTTATATTGTTGTTTCTATCCTGGTCTGCTGTGTCCATATATACCAAAATAACAGTTATCTCAACCTCCCCCCGCGCCAACCACCACCAACACATCTGAGCGCACACACCTCTGCTTAACTAGTGGCACGCCATCTGTTGTGTCAGCAGGCATCATCATCCCTTCTTGTCACTCAACTCTCTCATATTTATATTTATGTTTCTAATCTTCAGATGCGATCCTGTTAAACACAATATGTTTACCACATTTTCCACTTTATTACAGTTAAAATAATGATCCAATTCCATCATCTTTGCAGCAGTGAGGCCTTGTACATTAATTAAATGTATCTTCAACTCACCCTTCTGGTTATTTATTTAATACGTTGGACGCTGTCCTCCTTGTCCTTCGCACCCTACACCATCTCTGCTGCTCTGCACGCCTCTCTGTTTAGGTCTATCTTCATCTCTGACCAATCGGCCACCTCTAATATACCATCCATCATCACCCTGGTTTCTTTTCTCCTTCAGCTTCTGAAACAACTCATTCTCATGTTTCCTCTGCACACAAGTTAGGTCTTTTGCAACCTGCACCTTCCAGATGTTTCCATCTGGGTGCTGTTCGTGCTGTTCTTGAGCACTATCCAGAGCTGATGTTCTTCACCCGACTTAACAACGATTAGCCTCGGTCATCCTGTATTAGCTTGTTTTCCTATTTTTATTACCTTCTCTATCTTTATTTCCTCTTGCAAATCTATCTTATTCTTATCGTGAGAGAGTTTAAAGCAGAAAAGCTTGTCCTTCTCTTCTCTTTCTTTAAGGGAGTTCCAAGGCCTGCTCATTTACACCAAATATTATCAAATTCTTCTTCTTTCTCTCTCTATCCATCATTTTTTCCACCTTTTTTTGACATCTGCTCAATTTTATCCTCCAACTTCTTGCTCTCCTCTTGCCCAGCTTCTTATCCACATGCAGGATAGTGGTTACCATTTCCTATAACTTCTCAATTCTCACTGTTTTCTCCTTAATTTGCCTTCTACACTTGACACAGAACCAAGGATGATCTTTGTCAAACCACATCTTATACTGGGATTGATTCATCCCCATGCAACTGCAGTGGAACAACTGGCTGCACTCATTACAGCATAGGGCTTGGTCAGCATCACCAACTCTCTTAAAACATATGCCACAATTCTCACTATCTAACTTGGGTTCCTCTACTGGAAGTTCCTCCTCATCCCACAGCGCCATCTTTATGGCCAATTTATCAATCTTACCTGGTGTTAGCAGACTGTACGATCCTGTGTACCTTTCTCTATATAATGTCTTTTACTGTGGGTTGATCCCTCGGACGGTTGACATAAGCAAACACAACTTAGGGTACAATTTGGCCTAGATATAAAGTATTGTCTTCTTCTTAGGATGAAATTATGAATTTCTGTAACTTGGGTAGATAGCCCTATTCATAAAGCCTTAGAAAATGATATGATGAACCAAACCAGAGGGCAAGTATTGTCTTTGACAAAAATACAAAGGATATACAACCATAAAAATTCAAGGTATTATTCTCATAAGACTAAAATGTAAGATATCACAACAGCACTGCATCTACCAAGCCAACAACAGTCTAAAGTGGTCCAATATCAGGTAATTGTTAAGATTAGTGGTCACAATTTTCCTTACGATTTTTTCATTTTGGGGTCACCTAATCAGCTACTCCAGGAATGGGTCATGTCTTATTTAATAAGAGAGGTAAGTGTTTTATAAGGGGCAGCACATATTCTGCAAGTACACCAGCTGTAATAAGTTGGGCCAGGTAGGTATAAGTAAATAAATATATCACAGCTGATAGTATACCTTTTCAGAAACTATTTAAACCTAGGTTATTTTCATGTTATTCATCATATAAGAATATATCTTCTTCTAGATGATGATGTAATACTGATTTGAAGGAGTTAACTGTAGTTTTAGAAACTACTTCCTCTGGTAGATTATTCCATTTCTCCACTATCCTGTTGCTAAAAAAATCTTCTAAGTTCCAAGTTAGAATATTGGTCTGTTACCTTGAAGATATGATTGCTATTAGCCTGATGTGGGGCAAGGATAAATTGATCTTCAGGCTGAATACTACTCTCATTGTTAAATATTTTCCAGCATTTATCAGGTCAGCATGGTGAAGACAGCCTTTATTTGAGTAAAGATTTAGTAAGTGGAGTCTCTTGTTATAATTTAAACCAGCCATACCATCAACATTACGAGTCCAATTTCTTTGAACTGATTCCAATAGTTTGCTATTTTCCTTGAAACATGTATTCCATAGAGTAGAACCAAAGTCTAGCAGTGGTCTGATGAGTGCTATGAACAGGCCGAGCATGAATTTAGGAGACTGGCAGATGGTTGATTTAAGGAAATTTGAGCTTATGCCTGAAGCTTTGTTTACTATAGAGCCAATATGTTGGTGAAATCTTAAAAGATGAGTCAATGATGATGTCCAAATCTTTGTGCAAGTTAACAATACTCAGTGGTCATCCATATAGGTAGTGCTGACTCAGTGGTCCCAGTTTGTGCCATCCAAGATTTTTGAGAAATTATTGGCTAAATTTCTTAATAAGTTCATTATAAAAGAATCTTTAATACCTTCTACTCAATTTTGATTTTTTGGTCTTATTTGGTCCACCAGTTACAATCTAACCTTGATGCAGGGTCTAAGCCAGGCTAGTATCACTGGACTTCAATTCTGCGTTTGACATAGTTAATCATAAAGCTTTGTTATATAATCTTAAATTAATCGGCATAGGTGGCCCTTTATATTCTATTTTAAATGATTTTTTATCTAATCGCAAACAATGTGTGGTTGTTGATGTAGTCTCTGGTGTTCAGCAAGGTAGTGCCCTTGGACCTATTTTATTTACTTTATATACTGCTGATATGTGGCAGAACTTAGAGAATATCATGATGGCCTATGCTGATGATGCATCATTGTATTCATTTATTCCATCACCAGGGTGGAGGGGGAGACCTCTCCAGGCCAAAGGAGCAGGAAGAGGGTGTCCTGCAGGGAAGTGTCCTCAGTGTCACACTCTTTGCCCTGAGCATCAACGGCAACACCTCGGTGCTGCGGAAGATGTTCTCTCTATGTGGAGGGCCTTTCAATCTCTTTTGGCGCGGCATAGATGCCAACTCTGGAGTGTCAACTCCAACGAGCGTCTCTTGTAATGCCGAAGTGCACAGGTTTCAGTTTTCCATAGCTAAGACTAAGGTGGTGCACTTCTGCTGCCATTCACGGCTCCACCCTGACCCAGATTTGTTTCTTAATGGGGTGTGCCTGGAAGTGGTTGAGTGACACCGTTTCCTTGGTCTTGTATTTGACCGATGCCTCACCTGGGACTCATATTCGCAGCCTTAAGGTCTTTTGTACCCGCGCCATGGATATTCTCTATTCCGTGATGTTCAGCGCTTGGGGCTCTGATAGGGCTACTGCCTTACTTTTTTATTGATCCTTTGTTTGTTCGAAGCTCGAATCCGGATGCGAGTTTTATGCATCCGCAGCTGAGCATTTATTGCGGAGATGGACTTGATCCACCAAACCGGCCTTTGCCTTGCGACCGGTGCCTTCCACACTTCCCCCATTGAAAGCCAGTTGGTCGATGCTAAGGAGATGCCACTTGGTCTACGCCGCGTACAGTGCATCACTCGTAGGTCGCATGTTCATGCACCTGGGGGGTAGGCGCACCTCCCCCCGATGCTTGCTTCTTTGTTTTATTTTTATTGATTTTTTTTTTAATGTTTTTATAGCAGCCTCTTTTAAAGATGCCTAATTTTAGGCAATGTTGAATACAGTGACTAATGCCCAAGTAGGCATTGCCAGATGAGCTCCTTAAAATTTAAAAAGAAAAAATTTAAGGAATCGTTTTTGGAATTGGAAAACTGGGATTATTTTTAGCAATTCCGATACCGATACCGATTCCCCCTAAATTAACGATTCCCGATTCTGATTAATCATCCCATCTCTTTTCAATACACCTGCCTTCAGTTTTTTCCATGCTGACTCATGGAAACTTCTGATGGAAGGATGCAAATCCTCTACCTTCCCCGTCCATTGCCTTGACAAAGTCTTTCATCAAACTGAGTTTGATGTGCAGGGGTGAAAGCAAATCTTGCTTGGTTCAACGAGAGGGTGGGACAAAATGTTGTGTAAACCGAGCTTTAATCCTTGTCTTGATGACCAGTCTTGTCCGACATAATGCTGGTTGTCAGCCTGACACATCTTTGTGTACCCAACTTGGTAGTTAAGAGCTGAATGTCCAGAGATCTATGAAAACTTAATGCTGTTATTAAGAATAACTACCTTGAGACTTCTGTTAGATGAGTCATTGAAAAGTCTCCATTCCATAACATCATACTTCAGGCCCATTAAGATGAGCAGCAGGTCAGCAATGTCGTAATAGTAGACCAGTAAAGAGGCTTCATCAAACATGAAAAATTTCCTAAATTCTTTGTCGCACTCCCAATACCAATAGAATGTTGTCCCTGGTACCAATATACATTTCTCTTGAAGACACAAACTCAATAGCTGAGCAGATTCTTTGGAAAGGTTTGGGGGTCTTGTGCCAGGTTAATGAGTTAGGCTTGTATAAATTGCACCAGATGGTCGCTTTCTTCTGGCTTGTATGCATCAAACTCAGCTGTATTAGTAGTGACCCTAGCTTCAGAATTAGAGCTAGAACCCATGGTAAAATCAGGCTCAGAAACTGGAAGATCAGGGCCATGTGGGACTGGTTTTATAGCGGAAGGAACATTGGGGGTATTGAACATGTTCTTGCAATTGATACCTTTCAAATTTGTCATGCAGAAGTAGCAGTCTGTGACATGATCATTGCCTTTCCTCCACACCATTGGGACACCAAATGGCATACTCTTCCTTTTCTTATTACTCCAATCCCGTAAATTTTCCACACATGTTTTACTGCAAATATAGGCAGCAAATGGCTTATCCTAGTTCCCTAGTTTCACTCCAAAGTAAGCATGATATGCCTTTTTCACAAAATCTTTGATTTTTGCTTGACTGGCTGGAAGAGAAACATGTCTGCAGATGTAACAAAAACTATTTGCATGATTCTTACACTTATGATCCATTGTAATGCAAATCTTGCCGGGAAAAGATAAATATAATAGGTTATGCATGATTACTTATCACTAAATGTGAGAAAACAGAAATTATAAACAGTTGCATGATAGCGCTATTTTGGACTATACATTTGAATATAAATCGAGCATATCTTAAAAATGATTCTAAATTAGTTGGAAAGTTTTGAAACGCAGTCGATGTTATAGAAAGAGTGGATGCGGCTAACATAACAGAAATAGTGGATGCAACTAAGATTACAGAAAGATAAATATAATAGGTTATGCATGATTACTTATCACTAAATGTGAGAAAACAGAAATTATAAACAGTTGCATGATAGTGCTATTTTGGACTATACATTTGAATATAAATCGAGCATATCTTAAAAATGATTCTAAATTAGTTGGAAAGTTTTGAAACGCAGTCGATGTTATAGAAAGAGTGGATGCGGCTAACATAACAGAAATAGTGGATGCAACTAAGATTACAGAAAGGGTGGATGTGGCTAAGATTGTGGAGAAAGCATAGAAAAGATTTGCAACATGGGCTTTGAGAGAGAGTTGACTATCAAAAGTAATGCCCAATCTTTTGACAGCAACAGAAAAAGGAACATGAGAGGCACCGAGGCTGATGGAAGGAATGATAGCTTTTCATTAGGTGATACAGAATATCCACCAATAGTACCTCAGTTTTAGGAGTTGAGTTTGTTTAGTACTATATGTTCTATGGTTGGAAGGGGTCCAGCATTGATAAGTAGGATGGTCTGGTGCAGGTTTTGTAGATGGTTTATTTGGCCTAAAATGGGTTGATTTCCAGATATTTTTAACTCTATAGATTAACTTGTCACCATTTTGAAAATATTTCTTTCAGGAAATGTTACTTGCTACCATACCTTGAATATCTGGAATTATGTTAATATGGGCAGCATTATATCTTCCTTTTTCCAATCTGGAAGTGCCCTCCTCTCCTCAACCAATCAAAGATCTGTGTCTGAGTCAACCAAGAAGAATGTTCAAACTATATTTGACATCTTAAGAGCTAATCCCAAGGTTCCAATACAAAGATTGGAAAGTTTGCTCACCACAATTCACAAGGTACATTGAAAAATATAGGATTTAATGTTTTGAACTTTTAAAGTAGTTCAACTTTAAGTTGATTTATTCAATCACTAATAACCCTGAAGTTTGTTGATCTGCAAAGTCCACAATTTGGGTAAAATTTAATAAGATTTAAATGTTCATATGAGTGGACAAGAATATTCAATGTGTGCTTGTTGGCAGAGGAAACCATGGATGTCTAGGTCTGAATAAGGGGATACTATTATTATGAAAGTTGTCATGAAGTAATGTTACTGTGGAAGTAAGGAATGAATTGATGTTTTTTATCAATTTAAGGCTTGGGTGTAAAAAGTGGTTAATTATTGCCCAGATAAAGAATTTGACTCAAAATGTGAGTGGCATTGATATAAAGGTTGGATTGAAGGTTTTTATTGTTGTTCTTTAACCATTGGCACCTGCCACCTTTTCCTTTACTGCGGTGGGTTTTCCCAACTGGATAGAGAAGCCATTTTAAAGATATGCATGGCAATCATTGCCATTACTGAGTCCAACAGCTGTTGTTCCTCATTGTGGGGTGGGTAGGGCAAGGAGAGTGAGAGTACTGTATTTAGAATGGATTATTGATTGAGAGAGACCCCTGTTCTACATCAAGGGTGTGTGAATTAGAAACCCCTCTCACTGGGTTCTATAGGTAATATGAAAAACCTGGTTCACTAAAAGCCAGTTTGGCCTAAGTGAACCCCCTAGCAAGACACTACTCACGACTAAATCCCAATCACAGAATCATCCAAAGCTTTACCATTTATACCGAAAGCTGTGGTAATTAATAAATGGAACTAAAATTATCTATTCAATAAAGTCCTAGTCAAATCCTTACCAACCGTGCATAGTGATCCAACTTAGATGAGTTTTGTGTGTATGAAAGAAGTGAAAGAGACCTGAGTATTGTAATTGTGTGGATAAAACTCCCGATGTTGCCTGACTCATCACCCAGTGAGATTTGTATGAGATTCCAACCAGTGCCCAAATTGAACCTGAGTATGCAGGGTTGGAAATTGATCACCTTTATCCACTAAACCATGAGAGCTCTGTTACGTTACTTTCCAGGCCCCCTACCTTTCTTCCGTGAAGTGGGTCTCCCCTAGTAAGGCCACCATGTCCCCAGGATAGTTCCACAAGTCCTTGAGATTGGAGATGTGTGAATGTCTCAGGTTTGTTGCAGTCAAGGTGTTTAGTGTCATCAGTGTGTTGGTTGCAGCCTAAGCTCTTGAGCTTGAGACTATTGGGTAATATGTATATGGTATAGCAGGAAGAAATCAATGGTTAGTGGTCCAGAAAAGTACTTATTGAGAAGGGCTGCCTGACTCTTTTTTAACTCCTTATTCAACTGAATGTGAAGAAAAATTAGTGTAAACACATCTAAAAGAAAGGAAAAGTGGCCTCTCTATCCCCCTCCCTGGGAAAAAGCCAAAGCTATGTGTTAAATGCATGAAATTTACTAGAATAATGATCTAAGGTCTCTTAAATATTCTCATTCAAAGTCAAGAACTAATGGATATTTTAAAAGTTTTATAATATTGATGTAGGCTAGAAAATCTCATAAGATTTACTTTAAAATGATCTTATTACATATAATTCATATCTTTATTTCTCTCATGACTTGTATAAGTAGCTTATACAAGTCATGAGATAAATAAAGATATGAATTATATCTAATAGGATAATTTTAAAGTAAATCTTATGAGATTTTCTAGCCTACATCAATATTATAAAACTTTCAATAATGATGGTTTGACAATTTCTGCTACTGAGTTTCACCTCACTGTCTAGATATAACTTGGTGATGACTAGACTATTTTTTTATTAAAACTCAATTATTAGACTTATTTGTATCGCTACAATTGACTTAACTGATGTCTTTTCTTAGAAAATACCATGCCCCAATGTGCAAAACATTAAGAAGGGAAGAAGCAAAATGGTATAAATCCAAATAGGTTAATACCTAAGCCTTATACTAAAATTATCATTATACAAAATACCTAAAATATTATTATTGCAAATTAGTTGGTAGACTTTTGCAAGAAAGTTATCACCTATGAATTTACTCAAATTCATAGGTGATCAACTTTCTTGCAGAAAGTTTACCAACTAATTTGCAATAATAATTTTAAGTATTTTCTATAATTAGCAAATTTGGGTGAACCCTTTCTTTATTGTAACTATATTTCATTTGAATTTGCATCTAAAAGTGAAGGTACCCCAAATCTCATATCAGTTTTAAACTGATACAAGATTTGGGAAAAATTTGATCACAACATTAAACATCAGAATTAATGGAAAAATATTGGGACTATTGGGATTATTTTTCTAGTAAATTTAGAAGAACTGATGATACATAGATTATTATCCAAATTTGGGGATTAAAAAGATAAGGCATATTAAGTTCCAGTTACTCTAGCAATGCTTAGTCACTTTTACACTCCATCTAGCAGGCCTAGGAGATGCTCTATATCCACTTGACCACTCTAAAAGTCCTAAAAAGAATGTTTCAATTGGTTATTTTAACCCATCCTTTTGCCATCGCAGTACAGTTTTTTTTTAGGACTCTTATATTGGTGCAGCTTCAAGTATTGCAAGATTTTGCAATTGTTCGCACAGCACTTTTTCTTTTAATTGTATACTCAGAAACTATTAAATTTGTCAAATGTGTTTCATTTCCACATTGTGTAATACAGTTTTTGTTCAGTAGTTAGATCTTACCTCCCTTATGGCCTATCCATTTAAATCAAAGTGGTTCCTACCATTATTGTTTTTAATCTTCTTTGGTTGATTTATTGTTATATTTATATTTAAATTTTTTCTCAACAGTATGAAAATCTTTGTAATATCATCAATGAAGAAGGCTATAACCTGCTTCAAAAATGTGTTGGGATCAACCATTTGGACCTGGTTCGATGGTTCCTTTCACGTAATATTGATATAAACAGAGGAGGGTGCTCTCTTCCTCTTTATATTGCCTGTCGTTGTGGGTAAGCAGGTATCTCTATAATTCCTATTAAATTCCAAGAAAATTTTTAACTTAGAGTAAAGCAAGTTCAGCAAATTTTTACAAGTTATATATTGTGCTTTTTGGTTAATCTTTTAAAAAGTAGATATTGGTTACCATTAAAAAGATTTTAATTGGGAATTCAAACCTGACTTTTAATCATTTGGTTTCCATGGCATAGTTAAATGACTGATATTCTAATAAACTAAAATTGCATTCTATCTACAATGGTGCCCAGACCCAGGAGGAGAAACATTAGCCCCTGGATAACATTTCCAAATGGTGTTCTCTTTATTTCTTGAAAATATGCTCCGCTTCTAGGAGGGGGTATGTGCAGCATGATGAGAAGTGCAAGTGAGTGTCTTAAAAGCTTTGTTTGAATGTGTCTTTTTTTTTTGGAGACTCAGGATGGCAGAGTTGATTCACCACTCGCTAACAGTGGTCCAGCGACATAAGAAACTGCTCACACATTGCCTACGCTACTTTTAAATACTAAATATGTTTTTTAATATAAATTATGACTCAATATTTAGGCTAGCTAACCAAGTAGTCACTAGAAATAATGGTTTCAAGCTAGTAAACAGAAAATGAACACTTAAATAGCACAAAAATTTCTTAGAAAATAAAACAAACTTGGAATAATTTGTACAGAAATGTTATTGAAACCACTAGAGTAAATATGTTTAAGAATAGAATCAATAAATAATACTTTAAAATATAACTAAATTGAAATAGAGTTAACTAAAGAAATAGCATTTCTTCCCTTTACCTGTCCTGCATCCCTGACCCACTCTCCCTATCCCCTCATTTTTTAACTACCCTTGAGTGAATCTTAGGGTATTTGCTAGTTGATAATTCTGTAATATCACAGATTTTTGACCCAGTGACCTTGATATAGGCCCTATTTTGGCACTATACACTGCAACAAATCAAACCAAGTTTTGCCTTTAGTTTGTTGTTGTTTCATTGCTCCCCAATGAAACAACAATCTTCTTCATGCTTCTCCTGCTGTGGAGGGCCATGAGTATAGCTTACCATTTTTTTTATTTTGGCTGGCATTCTCAGAACAAACTCTTAGTGAGCATGTCTAAGGTAAAATAACCTATATTGGTGCTGTCTTTAGCTCTTAGGCACACTTTCAACTTTCTATTGATTTACATGAAACACATTGTATAGGCTAATCACATACATTACTGTTCATGGAGCAATACTGCTTCATCAAAAAATACCATAAGTGCCATCTGTTTGAAAAACAGAAAACATATGTTTTCATAATTTACTGACATATTTTGATTAACATTTTAATCACCACATATAAGAAAATGAAACCTAGTTCCTCAGATAAACTTGATTCAGGATACTAGTTTTGCAACAAGTAACTGGCTTCCATCTTCAGTCCAAGAGCAATGATAGCAAAGGCAAAAGGGTTCAGCTATATATAGGGGGAGTTCTAAACCTAACAAAGTGAAAACCAAAATGCTTCTGGTTGGTTAAACAAAAAATGTTGCCATGTTCTGATACAATAAATAAACATTGAGTATACAAAAGTACATATGTATACTCTATAATTGCTATATACTCAAACAGGCTGATAACTAAGTGATGACTCACAATGACATGGACACAAACCACTTTTTGTTGCACTCTAGGTTGAGAATCATTTTATAAACCATACTAAATGAAAGTGTAATATTTTCATATATTACAACATCCCTTTTTATTTACATGAACAAAACAATTTAGTATCTAACATTGCCATATTTGTTCTGTATATTTATTATTTAATGTTTATTTTGTACATTTCTTTTTATAGATGTGAATCTATATTAATTGAAGAAAATAAGTCCAAATTATTTGCTTGTTTCTATTATGGTAGTTTTGAGGAGTGCGTTGAGCTGCTCTTGAAGTATGGTGCTAAGATAGATGTTGAAGCGAGAATGTGTTGGCCGGCCCCTCATTGTTCCAACTGTGAGCAATATAGCAAGACAGGTGAGTTTCATTTCTTTAATTAAGTTTTGTTCCATCTGACATTTTGGCCATGGCCTCCTCCATTTTATTTGACTGTTGTAGGTTGCATGTTCTAGCGCCAGGATGAGGCATACCTCCCACTGACGCTGGAGCATGCTACATTCTTCTTGCTTTTTTACTTTTTGGGGGGTTTGTTTGTTTTTATTTTTCTATTTTGGTTATTTAATCTAGCCTAGAATCAAGCTATAACATGATTACGGCAGCTTTTGCCCTAGTAGGTAGTTGACAGATGGGCTCATTTAAAAAATAGAAGCTTTGTTTTTAACTTTTTAATCAATTCAGGAAATATTAGATATGAAAAAGGAAAACAGCAATTGACAAAATTTCATTAGTAACCTGTTTATTGATAATGGTACCTATGCCCTACATTTTCCCCATCCCCCCTAGTCCTGTCACCTGAATGGGGTTCTCCCATAGATTAAGCACCCATGGATGTTTAGGTTGTCTGTGTGAAAGTGATGGGCATGTTATATGTATTGAGCTATATAGTTCCCAGTGGCAGCAAGTGCTGATGTCTGTGTTTGGGGGCCAATGTAGTGTTGGTAAGTGTTTAATTTTGTTTGGTGACCACATCATATCCTTGCTAGTGCATCCTGTTTGTGATATGGGACGGTCATTTCTGCGGTGTTAATGTATGGTCTAAGCCATACAAATAAATTGTGTAGACATGCAATTTCAGTTTACCCAGTCTGTGTAAGTTGCTCCAAGGCCTTACACGATAAGTCCTTCTATGGCTAAGTGTATCAATTGCATAGACTTGCACCCTGCTTCCTCGAAACAATGTGTCATGTTTCTCCTGGAGAAAGAAATCCTGGCCATTCAGTCTGCCGAGCGCCTCTCCTTTCATGGGGCTAAGGAATTGGTTTTGTCATGCCCAGCGCTACCTGGGACATCTTATACACACCTCTATTAAAAAATGACTAACCCTGCTCTTGGCCACTCCAAGACCTGAGATAATATAGGCCCACTTAAAACTAGAGATATAGAGTTGGGAGGGATAGTGACACAATCTTTAGGATGTTAAATAGATATTTTCTGTTACTATTTACATAGCAAGATAATTTAAAAGTTCATGAAGGTACTTTGATCTTTAGGGGTAATGGAGGGAATTAGAGGAATTTTTAACCCGTAACCGGCTGGCGTCGTCAATTGACATTCCCTTAGAGAATGGCGGGTAACATCAATGGATGATTCAAAGAGTTTCCTGCCATATGACCATCGTCAATTTATGTCCCGGTGTTTTATTACTAATTGGCAACTCCTTGAGTGAAAGAGTTGACAGAATCACATTTGAGCTTAATTTATGCATCATTCTGAAACTACCTGGTATTTGTTAGGCCTCATCTTGACCATATTATAGGATTAATATTGGTTTGCTTATATCAGCACAAAGAAAGCTGACTAAGATGATTTATCCATTGAGGAGCTTACCTTATGGTGAAAGGCTTAGGAGACTAAATCTACATACATTAGAAAGAAGAGTTTTTGGTGAGCTTGGTTGAGGTCTTCAAGTGGGTAAAAGTTTAGAATAGGGAAGATATAGATAGGTAAGGTTCTTATTTTTAGTCAAAATGATAGGATATACAGCAATGGGTTTAAGCTGTTCAAGTTTAGGCTTAGGAAAGTGATTAAATTGTTTTATGGATGAGGATACTAGGTGCGAGTGAAATTTCCCCTTTGCAGACTCCTTTTCTTATGTTCTAATCATTTAAGGTTATGAGACTAAGGGAAAGATCCATCCCAATATCGTCTTCCCCAAATACACAAAAATATTTCAGTATATTACTTTTAACAGGATTATTTATTATTGGCATATAATCAATCATACACTACAAATTCAAAGGTAGTATTTCCTTTAGTGTAGCCTAGTTTAAACTACCTTAATAAGTTTTATTTATTTAGATGGTTTGCCTGATATAATTGCAAGAGACAGGTCGAAGGACAAGCCTCAGAATGCCTTCCTCTATGCAATTGATGGAGATCATGTAAGTATAATATTTGCCTTTCCTTTGCATATTTTTTACCTAATGGCTTTTGTAGTTTGTCTTAATGTTTTTTACAGGAATGTGATTTGCATGTCATTTAACGAATTTGACGCTTGAGGGCCTTTCAAAGCCACTAACTCAGGGCTGTGTAATTGCCAAAGGGCCTTTAAAATTAGACTCGTGTTACCCCTTGTTTTTTATGATGACTCCATTTTTTTGTTTCAAAATCTTATGTTAGTGATCGATCATTCAATTTAAATACAGAAATGCCTTAGGTCAGTTCTTCTTTGTTTGTAAATAGAGATTTATGAATGAGAGTAACATGACACAGTTTAGGCCAATTTTGTTTGACAGCGACCACTCTACACCATTGATTTCTGATTCAAACATTTGTAAACCGTGTTTTTCTCACGACTCTTTAATTATTTGGTTCAACACACTTATGTTTGTGGTTTTTCACTCAATTAAAATGCAGAAATACCCTAGGTTAGCATGTCATTCAAAGGGCCCTAATGAGGAAGGACAGGCAGGAACAAAAATTGAGTGTGTAGGGTAAGGAAATATTGTTTTTAAATATCATGAAATTACAATTGTTTGAATTTAGAAATGTTTTCCATAAATAGAAGCAAATTTTCTATAAAATAGGAATTTTAAGCAGTAACTGATTTTTTTTTTTAAAGAAAAAATGCCTTAAAGGTTTTGCAGAACAACTGAGAATTATCAATCATAATTCTAAATATATAGATGGCTATTAATAATTTTTAAGTTAGATCAATAGAAGAATTTTTTCAATTAAAATGATATACTATTTGATTAATAAAAAAAGATTTGAATATTTTCTTTTATTATTTTCCCTAACAATGTAGCAAGACTAAATTCATTCACAGCAATATCAAGCAAATTCCTTTGGCAATTTAAGGGTTAAGGAAGGGTTCCATGCAAGTTACACCTGGTAATGTGGTGGGATGATATCCTCACACTTTACTTTCCACTTAAGATCCACACTTGACCCTTGGAAGGCTGGGTGGGTGTCAGAATGCCAAGGAGATATACACTCCAAATACCTCTTTGTTTCCTGTTATAATGTACAATATTTAACAAAATAATATTTCCACACAGGTCTTTGAGAATAAAGCCGAAAGCACTCAGAATCATTTTTTCACTTTTCTTTTCTGGGTCTTTCTTCATATATAAATATATATATATATATATATATATTGGCATTTAAAAAAAGGCCTTCCTTAGAGATGATTACAGTTTGATGTCAGTGGCCAGAATGATCCAAACATGGATCAAATGTGAATAGAAACAAAAGCAGAAGGATAAATAACTGTGGTGATTCACAAATATCAGGTAGTGAGAGAGGAAAATGGCATGGGAAAACTTAAGAAGGGAGAGTTAAAGGTTGTTGGCTGGACACTGATGGCAGGTTTTGTGTGCATGCACATAGTGGTATTAGAGTGGGGTGCAGGTGGAAAGGATGAGGCATGAGTAAAAGACATGCAATATTCATGATTGTTAGCTCAAAGTTCTGAATTTTCTGTGCTCTCCTCTTCCATGTGTGACTCATGGCTGTGAGTGTAATGGGTACATATGTTAGGAGTAGTTGAGCTTGCATTTTGTATAGGTGCAGTTGTAGTTCGTGGCTGGCAGGGTAAAACTTATGTAGCATTTTTGCTTGTGTTTTGCCCCTTTTCTGTGTGATGTTTTGGTGTAGGTGTAGGTATTTGTTGAAGGTGGCCCTGAGTATCTTGGTGTGTGGGGGGGTGGGGTTGTGTTTTCTGTGGGGAGCTGTGTAATTTAGGTTGGTGCATGGTTGTGTAAATTACTATGTTGTGCATGTAGTCAAATTGCACACCATAGTATCATGTGTGTCTTCAGGGAATTTATGGCTCTGAGCCACTTGTCCTCCTACTCTATCTTCTTAACTAGTATCATCTGTGCCTGGTGCCTGATTGTATCTGGGCCCTGGCTGGAGATGAGAATGGTATTGTCATCAGCGTAGGACATTGTGTGTTTGTGCCTGCAGTTATTTGGAAGCTTTGGACTGTCATTTGTGTATATGATTAATAGTGTGAGTGCCACAATGCTACCCTAGGGTATTCCTGCATGTGACAAAGCTTTCTGCTGCAGAGAGGGAGTTCAATATTGTTGGCTACTCCCTCATGCTACACCTTGTTAAAAGCCTTCTCCAGATCCATGCAGATGGAGAGTCTCTTTTGTTTTCGATTTTGCTTTGTGTATGATGTCAAGAATGATGGTCACAACTGCATGAGTGTACTGTCCTCTCCTAAAATCATATTGGCATGGGAAAAACCAGTCACTCTACTCCAGCAAACTTCAGAGAGGGTTGTTGACCATATATTCAAGTATCTTGCCTAGGTGTTCTAATATTGCAATAAACCTATATTTTTTTCTCAGTTTTGACTTTTTTGTGGTGTTTATGTAATAGTATGTGTTGGTTTCAAAAAAGTTGTCAAATGTGGACCTGTCACTCTATTTAAAGCTGATATGCAGCTGATAAAGTAGCAATCCCCAACTCAGCCATCTCTTAAAATGGGGTCAGTTGGTAAAGGAAGCAAGGGATAAGGAAAAGGAGATAGAAATAGTTCAAGTAAAATAGAAAAATCAATTGGACATAAACAAATTATCAGTCAGAAAAGTACGTACAAATAAGGTGACTTTCTACCATAGGAGATCATAACAGGGACTGATTTAAATGTGTCAGTTGAAGCTGCCATCACTGGACATCCATGCTTCTATGAACTCCCAATTCTTCTTAGTGCTGGCTTGAACTAAGACTTTTGCCTCCTGTCACTTCATTTTGTGTCTGTGTGTGTGAAAATGGGATGTAACCGTTGGTAGATCCCACTTTGAAGTCTGATCAACATATTTGGCCTCACACCCACTACATTGGAGTTCATGAGCCACATCCGACTTCTCTTGGTTAAGGACCCCATCCTTAAATCTTGTGAGATAGTTGTGTGTCACTGTCATGAACATCAATGGTATCACCTCGGTGTTCTGCTCCTAAATGATGTTATTGGTCTGGCTTGGGTGCCTACCAGGGAGCACAAGCTCCAATAGGCTCTAAACCACATACCTTAATATGCCAAAATGCATGGTTTTGCTTTTCTTTGGCCTAAACAAAGTTATGCATTTCTGCTTTCATCATGTGCACCATCCTAACCTGTTTATAAATGTGACTCACCTGTACATGAACTTTCAATGATTCTATCGCGGCTTTCCTGCTTAATTTTTAATTATGAAATTGATCACTGGGAACAATTTGTACAAGAAATTGCGAGAAGAATAATTAAATTAGATTTTAAATGAAAATAATGGCTGTAATATAAACTTAGTAAAAGAATAAAAGTCCAAACTTACTTGCTCTAATATAAGGTAGTTATTAAATATCCCATTCACAGTGTCTAAATATAATATGCCTAAAGGATCCTAATAGGTAGCTATTATTAATAAATGACAGCTAAATATATACTTAGCCTGTGAAATGGTGATTAATCTTAATCTTGGAGTGAGATAATGGCTTATCCATTAATATTTATGAAACTTAATCAAAATAGCTAAATTATTATCATATGGCTTTGCATGCCGTATGAACCAAAACTTAATAACTTGCGGAATTTTTAGTAGATATTTAACAGGGTCTGTATTTACGTCTTGACACTGAGTCGTAGTAGCAGAGAAGGTAACTGCTTCTTGGTATACCAGGATCTGTGCTAGGTGGCAACTCAAAACAATACACTTTCACAAAACACAATGATGACCACTAATTAAAAGTTAATTAACCCAAGTCATTATTACTACTACTCCCAACTTACTTTAATATAACAACTAAACTAAATTAAAATGAATGTCTATGTACAATTTCCACTTTCGTTTCCTGGAGTAAAAAATATTTACGACAGATTCCTCGATCTTGTATTTGGCCATGTCGTCACCCAGGAGGTGTACATTTGCATTAGGATCTCTTTTAGATGCATCATGGTCATTCTACATTCAGTGGTGTTCAGCATGTGGCATCCCAATAGGGCTACCCTACATATAGTTTATTTCCTTGGATGAAAGTTCTACTTCACATCTGAGTAGCTATTGCAGATGGTGGATTTGATCCATCACACTGGTCTCCATTTGGTAAATGGTGCCTTCTACACACAGCCTATAGAGAGCTGCTTTGGTACACAATTAATGTCTTCCACAGTGAATGATGCACTTGTACCTGCAACTTAGGCATCTTCCCTCTTATCCAATGACTCTAATTTTGTGTGTGGTCAATCTTATCATGCCTATGCCAATGAGAAGTGCCAATCATGCCCTAAACCTTTGGAGCTCAGGGCTAAGAAACCACCAAAAGTTCTGCATAATCCTTGTGCCAATAGCACCCATGGATCTGCCCAGGATGCCACTCTGGATAATGCCAAAGCTTCTACAGCATTGGAAGTACTGCATTCATGTTTCTTGGAGCATGCATTGTGTCACACTGGGTCCATGCCTGTATACACCAAGGACTCAAAGTTCAGGGTGAAGTTAGTTTCTATGTTGTAAGCCCTACCCCTCATTTTAAGTTTGAAGGGTTTTTGAAGGAGCAGTATGCATCTTCATAGCTCAGCCTGTTGCAATATACGACTTGCTACAGAAGATCATGTATCATGACCAGTTCAGAAGCCATTTTGTAATTCATAGTAACTCTCAGTGCTCTTGAGGCATTGGAATTTCAACCTCTATAAGGGGCACAGCGATTTGCTTTCCTGGCCACGATGCTGACGGGACTCAACACCCCATCCATCCCCAGCTTAGCTTCTTCTTTCTGACACCTTGTCATCTTACTCTGCTTGCTAACTTTCCATACAACCTCTCCTACAACTTTCTCTGGTCGGCCTCTAATTTCACAGGGTAGAGGCCTACCAGCTTCCTCTCACCCAACCATCCTGGATCGGGACTGAGGGGGGAAGGGGACAACATCCCCTCACCCCTGAGCTCCGGTTTGGGATGGTGGTTTTTAACAAGCTGCTTTACCCTTACCTTCCTCACATCCCCTTTCTTTCTCCTTTCACTTTCTATCAATTTTACGCCGTGTTTAAGGTGGAGCCACCATGCCGATGGACTACAGGATCACTAGGTGAGAGGAGTGGCCTCAAATGTCGCCACTGGTTTTGCTTGACCTGTGTTCACCCCTGGCAGAGCAGGCTACTGTGCAAGATGATGAATGTTTGTGTCCCGTAAAAACCTATAGGGTCACCATACCCGATGATGATTTTTTATTTTTTTTTAAACCTATCCACTTTCCCAGTTACATCCCCCCCTCCCCTGTGCTTTCACATGGGACCCTCCAAACCTCTCCGATAAAGGGGGTTTACTCCTCATATGCATACATACAGGTATAGGGGACCCTCCCTTGCCCCCTTCTCTGGAGTCACCCTGAGTGACTCACTTTTTCCAGTGGCATCCCCCCTCCCTCTCCGCCTTTGCTTTCCAAGGGGAATGTTAAGACACCAGGCAGGCAGCCTATAATTGACTACTCCCGGTGGGGGCGGTTTGATAGGGCCAACCACATTAGGGAAGCAAGGAATGGCAGGACCCGTCATCCTGTGCCCCCTTAACCCTTTCGCTCCCAATGATTCGATATGGCATCATAAAGAGTTATCTTCATAATTTTACTTAATAGAGTGTCCAATGAGTTTGTGCGGCATGAAAATGTTTTCATGGGTTACCAACTGGGACATTTGGCATGTTTTGATTTGTTTGCTCATACGAGGTGACAGCTAGAAATATGAAATGTTTTGACTGTCAATGCCATTGGGATCAGTGTGTTATACACAGATATTGGACTGATGAATATAATAAGGAAAGCATAGTTTTTCATTTCTATTTTATTACATAGAAGAAAGTTTATAGACGAGATTAGAATGTTAGTTATACCTTCAGCGTATAATTTGTATTTCCAATATTTTTTTTCTAACATGTGATTCCATAAGTATTAGTATAAAGAAAAAAGTTTATGCAATTTTCCGAGTTAGACTAGGTCTGCATCGTCTATACTGCACAAACTTTATTTGATATAAGTACTCTGTTTACACATACACACTATTTATATATATATATATATATATATATATATATATATATATATATATATATATATATATATATGGATAAAAATCATGAGAGGTAACATGTGAATAAGTATAAATATTTGGTTATACCACATAGGGAAAAGGAAAGATTTAAAGTACTAGCTCCAATCAATCTTTCTTTTTCCCTACGTGGTATAACCAAATATATATATATATATGTATTAGCTAGAAGGCTAGGTCCACATCATCTATAACTGCACAAACTTTATAATTTGATATAAGTACTTCTTACACACATACACACACACCTACTATAAATATATATATATATATATATATATATATATATATATATATATATATATATATATATATATATATATATATATATATATATATATATATATATATATATATATATATATATGAGAAAGGGAGGGGGATGTAAAAACCTGGAAAGTACTTCCCCCTCCCTTTCTCACCTATACGTCATGATATTGCTACCATATATATATATATATATATATATATATATATATATATATATATATATATATATATATATATATATATATATATATCAATATATATATTAAATCCTCGATATAATGAACTATATGGGGCGGGGGGTCGTTCATGAAAGCTGAAAGTTCGTTAAACCCAATGGTTGTTAAAAGCCTTGGAAATAACGAACCAAGTTCATTATATCTGATGGTCCATACATTAATCTGTATACGTAAATATGTATATAAAGACTATTGCATGGATATGTAATATGTATGTAATTACTAATATTACTAATAAAGTTAAGTGGACTACACAACATGGTATTGATACAAACCTTGCACTGTAGGAGACATGTGACGCACCAACACTCACTCAGGCTGGTCGGAACAACACTCACAGAAAGAGAGTGTAAGGGACTGGTAGGGTGAGGCTTCATTTGGTATACTATTAGTGTATGTACATAGGTACATTAAAAACTTAAAAAATCTGTGGTCGAGGACACACAAACACACTTCATCATCTGAGGTGTAAAAAAATGTTTTTAGGTAGCTCTGGTGTGATAGGTGGTATAGGGGAAGTTGTGCTGCTGCCGCTGGGTAGGTTGATTGATGGTGCAGAAACATTGGAGAAACATGTGATGACTGAACCAACCATTGGATTTAACAAACTTTGGTTCATTATATCGAGGGTTTACTGTATATATATATATATATATATATATATATATATATATATATATATATATATATATATATATATATATATATATATATATATATATATATATATATATATATATATATATATATATATATATATATATATATATATAATAATAATAATATAGCAACATAATGCCTCACAACACAATCATTTATTTTAAGTTGATTGCTCCTTGAGAGCATTAATCTGGGCAATAGTTTCAGACGATAACTGCCTCACTTTCCCCATAATAAGGCCACAAACACTCCCAAACTACTAAAAACTTAGTTACAAAATGGCGTCAGTCAAGAGAACACAACAGCACAGTCCTCTCACTACCACGGCCAAGCCGAGACTGAATACAGGCTGGCAGGCTGAGTGGGAAACTGAGGGATGTAGTGACTTCATGCAGCCAGCCCAAACTTGTGACTGAATTAAATCACCCTCATCTATACCATTCTTTTTTAGACATACGTTTAGTCCGCCCCCACTCACCCAGCCTAAATTTTTGTTGAGAACTATATATATATATATATATATATAAGGTAAACAAAATGAAAATGCAGGAAACAATCTAGAAAAACACGAAGAATTTGGACTCAGGAGAAGTTACTAATCTCTGAGAGTAATTGCTTCTGGGGGTTTATAAATACGATTGGCAACTTTATTTAATATATATTTGTTGAATTTGTATTGCCCTTTGGATGAATTGAAATTAGCGATTTTGTTAATGATGATAGATTCCTTTGGTTATAAATAAATCTGGATTCAAATTTTGTGGTTTACTATTATTTTCTCACTAATATATATCACGCTAATGTGATATCTTCTAATATATATATATATATATATATATATATATATATATATATATATATATATATATATGTTTGTTATTTGGTGTAGTGTATGTTGGCATCCTTGTGTCTTGGAAATCAATAGAGATAGTGCCATGGAAGTGTATGGAGATCCTGGGTTGCCTAGTCATCAAGATCCCCCTCTCGGCCTCGCCGGTGTCATCCAAAGTAATGCAGAGCACTACGTTAGACTCACAGGAGGCAACACCCCTGAAGCTGATCATGAGGCCATCTTTCGGGGTTCCTAAAGCTGCCCCCCGAAAGGACAGCACTAAAGGAGCTTCAGCTCCCATGCCCACACCTGTGTGGCTCGGAGACAGTGGATTCTCCAAAAGAGGGACCCCCACCTCCTTTCGAAGCAGAGGGGGGAAATGTAAAGTCCAACCTCCCTGATAACAGTGCCAGGAATTCTGCCCTTGGGAAGTGTACAGCCATTCACATGAGGGTCTTCTCTCTGAAGAGGGACCCTGCATCTCCTCATAGTTAGGCCCATAGGGCATATTCCTTCAATGGAATTGCCGCAGACTCTGGGCCAACTGGGAGGAGCTGTGGCGGCTCATCTCCCCCCGTTCCCTGCCAGCTATCTTTTTGCAGGAGACAATGCTGGGCGCATGCCTACTCTGTCAGGGTATAAGGGTTTCACGACCTCACCACCATGGGATGGAGGTGGGGCAGAAGATGGGTGATTTACACCTCACATGATGTCTCCATTCTTCTCTTTGCTCTAGATACCTCCTTCAGGCAGTATGTGGATGACCTTTCAATCTCATTTGGCGCAGCCCAGATGCCAACTCTGGAGCATCCACTCCTACAAGCATTCAACCGCGTCTCTCGCTATTCTGAAGCGCACAGGCTTCAGTTTTCCTTAGCCAAGACAGGCAGTGCACTTCTGCTGCCATCCACGGCTCTACCCGGACCTGGACTCATTTCTAAATGGGGTTTGCCTGGAAGTGCTGGAGTCGCACCGTTTCCTTGGTCTTGTAATTGATCGACGCCTCACATGGAAGACTCATATTCGCAGCCTTAGGTTCTCTTGTACCCGCACCATAGATATTCTTCTCTCCGTGAAGTTCAGCGCCTGAGGCACTGAACTTGCCTATCGCCTTTCTACTTCAACTCATTCTTCCAAATTAAAATCAGCGAGTGAGGCTCATTCACACAAACTTTTGTCTGAAAGCAAGAATGATCCCCGGAACATCTTTCGTCTCCTCTCCCGTCTTTCCTTGCCTAGCCCCATTTTCCCCACCTCTCCTCCCATCAACCCCTCTAATCTTTCTAAATTTTTCTCTGATAAAATTATTAACCTTCGCGCCAAACTACCCCAGTCGTCTGAACAAGCCCAATAATCCATTGCCGCTTAACTTCCTCACTCAGGCATCCTCTTAGGAGGTAACTGCCCTGATCTCACGCTATAACAAATCTAGATCCCCTAAGGACGTCTTTCCACCCAAACTCTTGCACCAAATTCTTCCTGCTGTCCTCCCACTGATTCTTCATCTCTTTAATGCTTCTCTTGCCACAAGTGTGGTTCCCTCTTCCTTCAAACATGCGTTAATTTATCCTATCCTTAAAAAACACACCTTAACCCCTCTGAACCATCTAGCTATCACCCTATCTCACAGCTTCCATTCCTCTCTAAGATCCTTGAGAGAATGGTTTTCTCCCACCTTAATGACCATATTTTTAACTGCGATATCGATGAAACGTACCAATTGGGGTTAGAAGCAAAGCACTTTGCGGAAACTGCTCTTCTTAATGTTTCAGACGGTTTACGTAGAGCTGCCGATAGTGGTTGTACATCCATTCTAGTCCTCCTAGACCTCTCTTCTGCTTCCAACACCATCGACCACACTGTCCTCCTTGATCATCTTCAAACTTTCCTTGGTCTCTCAGGCACTGCACTTGCTTGGTTCCACTCATACCCCTCTTCCGGCACTCAGTCAGTCGCGCTCGATAACCTCTCTTCCGAGCCCACGGCCATTCATTTTGGGGTGCCTCAGAGCTCAATCCTTGGTCCCATCCTCTTTCGCATCTACTTACTTCCTCTTGGCTTCCTTCTCCGCGACTTGGGCCTGATCTTCCACCTCTATGCTGATATCACTCAGATATACCTTTCTTCATCCCCTGTGTCCTTCTCTCAATCAATTACCAAGCTCCTTTCAGCCTACACCTCCATAAACGAATGGCTGTCTGCCAACTTTCTCAAACTTAATCACGATAAAATTCAAGTTCTCCTTGTTGGTACCGCTTCTATGGTGGCGAAATCTAAAGCTCTCTTCCTTCCCCTCCCTTAACCTTGGGGAAACCAATGTTGCCTTCTCTGTTACAGGATCTACACTGGTTACCTATTCGCTTCCGTACCCACTATAAAATTTTTCTCATCACCTACAAGGCCTTAAACCTCGAGGTTCCACCTTATCTCTCATCTGCCCTCTCCCGTCGTCAAACTCCTCGTGCACTCCGGTCTAACCTCGCTCCCATCCTGAACACTCCTCGTTTTGTCCTCTGCTCGATGGGTGACCGTTCCTTCTCAGTTTGTGCTCCTAGACTCTGGAATGCTCTTCCTGGTGAAGTCTGATCCTCTCCCTCCCTTCCTTGCTACTTTTAAATGTCTCCTGAAGACTCATCTCTTCAGAATTGCCTTTTCTTCCCAGTAAACATTCTCTACACTCGCTACACAACCTGCGCTCTGTGAGGGCTAACAGCCCTGAAGGGTGCATTATAAACTTATTATTATTATTATTATCCACAGTCGAATGTGTGGATAATATTGAGACCCTACTTGTCGAAGCTGGGGAGATGCCTCTCGCTCTGCGCCGTGCACACTGCATTATTTGCCTGTATGCGCGAGCCCGGCGCCTCGCTCAGTTGCCAACAGCCCTCAGTGCATCCGCAGCTGATCTCGACGGTACCTATGCCGCTGAGAGACACCAGCCATACCCTAAGCCCTTTGGGTTTAGGGTTAGGCAATTCTTTCGAGAGCTCTCAGGCCGGTGGCACCCCAGGTTCTGCCTAGAACGTAACCCTGGAGGGTACCATCTTTGACTATTTTGTTGCCACGCCTCTGCTCCCAAAGCTTGTATAGCGTCGGGAGTATTGCGTTCGACCTTTTTGGAGCACACCTTGTGTCACCCTAGAGCCGTGCCAGTGTATACGGATGGCTCCAAGTCTGAAGAGAAGAGGGGGTCGGCTTCCACGCCGTATCCCCTCTGTTTGAAGTCAGCGGGGCTCTGCCAGGCGCTTCGTCTGTCTTCACGGCCGAGCTGGTGGCAATACACCGCTCGGTACGGGAGATTACGCGACGTGCCCGGTTCGGAGACCGAATTGTGATCTACTATAGCCACTCACAAAGTGCCCTGAGTGCTCTTGGGACATTGGAATCTCCGTATCCCCTGGTTCGCGATATCCGTGACGCCACGGTTTTGGCAAGCCAGGCGAAGGTAGAGATTATCTTCTGCTGGGTTACAAGGAGCTACAAGGAAAAAGAGTGCCCTAGGAGACCTTACGGTCCATTCAAAAAGGGTACCTTTGGACTAGCAATCGAGCGGGCATGTGGCTGCTTAATTGTTTTGCGTCCCTAAACGGCCACTTTTCAAGACTTTGTCTAGTCTTGACTTGAACTGGTCAACAGATTCACTGTTGACAACTTCCAATGCAAGTGCGTTCCACTTGCCGCAGATAATGTAGGTGAAATTTTTTTCACACAGATTGTGGTTGTTACGTTTCAATTCAAGTTTGAAGCTGTGATTGAGTGTTCTGTTCTCACTCAGTGTGAAAATATCCCGGTAGTCAACATTGTCGAACCCTCGAAGTATTTTGAAAACTTCGATGAGCTGACCACGCAGTTTACGGGTTTCCAACGAGAACAGATCTAATTTCCTTAGTCTATCCTCATAACTTTTATGTTGGATAGAGGGAATCAGTTTGGTTGCCCTAGCTTATACGCGTTCCAACCTTGCCATGTCCTTTCGAAACGAAGGACTCCAAAATTGTACGGCATACTCCAGGTGCGGCCGAATGAGGGAGTTGTACAGACAAAGTACTATCTGCTTGTTACGGTATCCAAACTGGCGCTTTATGTAGCCTAACATCCTTTGGGCTTTCTTCTCTGCCTTGATGCATTGTTTCAAGAACTTGAGGTCGCTAGTGATAGTTACACCCAAGTCCTTCTCAGTGTCACTCGATTCAAGGGCAATGCCCTTAAGGATATACTGAGATTGGGGGTTTCTGTGGCCGATATGCATTACTTTGCATTTCCCCACGTTAAAAGGCATTTGCCATGTGTCCGACCACTCCCCAATCTTCCCAAATTCTTCCTGCAGGCGGGCAGTATTTTCATACTTTGCCACGTTCATACCAAGCTTGGTATCGTCGGCAAATTTAGAAATCTTGGCAACCATGTCACCGTCCATGTCGTTGACGTAGATGATGAATAGTAGTGGTCCCAGGACGGAACCTTGAGGCATCCCGCTCGGAACGGGCACCCACTCAGAAGCCTGTCCATTCACCACCACCAGTTGCCGTCTGCCACTTAGCCATTTCTCGATCCAGCCGGCTACTTTTCCGTCTATGCCAAGCGCTCGCACTTTCCGGAGAAGGCGGCGTTGTGGTACCTTATCAAAGGCTTTCTGAAAGTCTAAGTACAACACATCGACCGCCTTGTCCCGATTGTGCTCACTGAAGACGAAGTGGAAGAATCCCACAAGGTTCGTCAGGCATGACCGTTGCCTTCGGAAGCCGTGCTGGGAACTCCTCAGTAGCAGATTTTGTCCATCATGATGCTTTCCATGAGTTTACTGACTATCGAAGTCAGACTGATAGGTCGGTAGTTTGACGGATGGCTGGGGTCTCCTTTCTTGAAGATCAGAGTCACCTCCGCCTCACGCCAGTCTCTAGGAACGCATCCAGTCCGGATTGACATGTCAAAGATAGCGCACAGATGTCGTGATACTTCATCGCACACTTCCTTCAACACCTTGGATAGAAACCCGTCCGGTCCAGGGGACTTATTCGTCTTTAGGTCAGCGATCTTTTTCTTTATTTCTCCTTCGGTGAAGTCCATTGCCTCCAGCTTTTGCTCCGATTAGGAATCCGTGGGCTGGGGGATGTGACCACACTCGTTAGTAAACACTGAAGAGAAGTAGTCATTGAGAAGGTTAGCATTTTCTGCATCTGAGTGAGTTAATACACCCTCCTCGTCCACTAAGGGCCCAATCCTACGATGGATTGGTTTACAGCTATTTACATAGCCGAAGAACTCCTTGGGATTCTCCTTGCAGAGTCTCGCCACTCAGAGTTCCTCAGTACGCTTAGCCACCCTTATGCTGGACTTCACTCTCCTGGCTAGCCTCCGGTACTCGTCAAAGGCACCCGAGATCTTCGATCGCCGGTACACAGTTCTCTTCTCCCTAAACAGTTGGCCGATTTCTCAATTAAACCACATTGGTTGAACAGAAGACCGACGGAGGCATTTCAGAGGGATGCAACTTGATTGAAGACTCGAGATCTTATTTTTGAAATTGTTCCACGAATCCTCAACCTCTTCGCATACCGCTAGCCTTACATCAGTCAGCCCAGCACGAAGGCTTCCAAAGTCTGCTCTTCTCAAGTCAAGTTTCCTTGATTGACTGGCAACAGACCTTACCTTCGGGATCTTGACGCTAAATCTAACTAGCTGGTTATCACTGCCACCGAGCTCTTCGCCTACAGAGACATCCTTAACGATATCATCCTCAGAGGTGAAGACCAATTCAAGGATATTGTCTCCTCTCGTCGGTTCTTTGACCCATTGAGTGAGGAACTCGTTGTTGGTGAACTCCAGGAGTAGCGCGCTCTCGCCACAGGCTGCTCTGGTTTCCCAGTCAACTTGTCTGTTGAAGTCTCCCATAATGATGCACACTCTGCCTTGAACAAGCTTACCCAGCAGCTGGTACAGTTCCCTGTCCTTCTCAACGGATTGGGAAGGGGGTCTGGAAAGCAGCAGGGTCCTGTATCTGACAGGAACTATCTCTAGGTCAACGCCTAGGAGCTTGTGATTGGATATAATGTTGGAGTTTGTAGATTTGATTGTATCCTTGACATACAACATTACACCGCCACCCTCTCTGTCTGGCCTATCTTTGTGAAAGAGTTGGTAGCCAGGAACCGTGAATTCGCCTTCAAAGTCTCGGTTTGAGGTTTTTATCCCCGATTCTGTTATGGCTACCATTTTGGGTTCTTCCGTCGCTTTCAAGGCCACGGAGCTCAGGAAACTTGTTCCTGATTGACCTTGCATTGAACAGAAGAACTTTCAGGGAGTCCCCGACTGTAGGACTCCCTACACTCTTCCATTTCCCGGCTTGTTTGTTGGTGAGGCACCCCTCTTTACGACCTCTGAGAAGGTCGTTCCTGGAGTGACACGGGCGTACTGGCATACATCCGCCCTCACTCTGGGCCGGATACTCCTTTGGGTCCTCTCTACGACATCCTGGATCATGTTCAACAGAAAGGCCTTTCCTTTAAAGGAAAGATGTACCCCATTCCTTTGGTAGAGATCATTTCTACCATAAAAGGTGTGGTACGGGTCCACAAAAAAGACCCCCTCTGCTGTACACAAGTCTGCCAGGTGCCGGTTTAAAGAGACATTCATCGAGTGAGCGGTCCATGTTGGACCTCTCCTTGGGAGCCTCCCGACTACCACACGCTTGCGGGTTTTCAGCCCACAGTCGTCCACGGCACCCATGACCGTGTGGAGGATTTTATCTGTAGGGCCTACCCTACCTCCCCTCAGATAGAGGTCATTTCCACTGACCATCAGAGCAACGACTGAGCTCTCAGAAATCTGTGATTTCTCAGCCTCTACTCTGATGTGGTGGTTACCACATCCTGGCAGGCAGCTTACCTTCACACTAGTGCGAAGGCAGGCCACTAGCAGGGACTGCAGGCCCCGTGCTTGAGAATCACCAATAAGGGTTACTCTTTCACATTTGTCTGCAGGCGACTTAGTCTTTCCTCTCGGAAGCGACTTGCCACTTTCCTCTTGTATCTCTACATTTTCCTTTTTCTTCTTATTTTTCTTGTCTTCATTTGTTTTCTCTTCTTCCATTTCTCTTTTCTTTTCTTCTCTTTCCACTTTCCCTTGCGCACCAGTAACGCTTGAATCCTCTACACTGGGGTGAGCTGCATTAAGGTCGTTTGTCTTCTTTTTATTCTTTTTCTTTTTCCTCTTCTCATTTGCTTCTCCGCATGGCTGAAGTGGGACTGCCAATGCAGTTTCACCTCCTTGAGCTGGAGTCACATCGGCAGAACCACCCAAGTCAGTGGAACTTTCGTCTCGAGCTTGAGCTGACTGGGCCTCTAGTTTAGAGGCTAGCTCTAGGATTTTTTCCTCAAGACGCCGAATCTGAAGCGCGTGCTGCGTTTCTAGGGTCTGTATTTTACCTTCCAGCAGCCTAGATTTTTCTTCAGAGGTTGTGAAGAGATCTTTGAGTTTATTGCAGTATGCCACTGCCTCTCGGACCTCTCCTTTAAGGATGCAGTCGGTGCATATACTTCCCAGGTGGCATTTCGAAAAACATCCTTCCGGGAAGTCCACGCACCACTTATCCTTCTGGCATATCGCACATGTATATTTGAGTGCAGCTGGACCTTTTTTTCCTGTCATTTTGAACACTTTCTCTCTTTCAAAACTTTGCGACCAATCAATAGAAAAAAGGGGGTTGGTGAGTTCTCCCTGCGTGAGTCGCTCCCGCCTATCGATCGGAGACGTTTCGGATCTTTCAGAAGACACGCTCCATGTGCTGCTGTTCGTCCGACCGAGTCGTCAAGCCTCGGCGTGCTGTGGCTTCCAACCAAGCAGCACAGACGGTCCCCGAAGGGGCCATCGATTTGTCACCAGGTGAACAACAACGAAGCACGCCCCGTACTAAACTCCTACTAGTTCCCTTCGCGACGGCCAAGATCTCGGAGCAGCGTTCAATGGATATCCCGCCACACCAAGAAACTCGACCCAAGGCTTTTTGTTGACCTGGCAACCAACATGGGAACAAAGGGCCGTCACCACGGACCAATGCTAACAGAGGCACCCGTCAACGGTCACTGAGAATGGTCAATAATTATGTGCCAGGAAAGGGGTTAACGGGGTACTACCCTCATCCCATTCTTCATGCCCCAGCGCCTAAGACCCCTCAAGTCTTAGTCTCTCGCAACCAGTGAGCGTCGATTGGCGTTGTTTATAGAGGTTCCAAAGCCTCTCTTCTGACGCATGAGGTAGCTACCAGGTCCTTATATGTAGATAGATGAAAAAAGGGTAAGAGTGACATGATAGGAATAGGGTCTGTTTTTTTTTGTTGCTTTTTTCTTTTTGTATAAGTAGAAGAAATAGGATTAATGTAAAAAAAAAGAGGAAGGATAAAGAAAGACGCACTTAGTCTGGAACCTAATTTCCGACCAAATCGACAAGGCAACCCTGCCAGGGGTACCAGGAGATAGGTACCCCCGCCGACATAGCTGGAAAAGTCAAGGGTACGCACAAGCTCTCTTCCCGCGACCAGGGGGCGTCACCTCTCTCTCTACTTTCTTTGAGAGAGAGAGAGAGAAAGAGGAATTACTTGGAAAGAAGGTGCCAAATGGCCTTCGAGGACTGGACGACCAGACCAGTGTTTCGCTCCTTCTTCGCACCGATTGCATGGCACGAATATGGGCGGCTTGGCAAAGAAGATGGGAAGCGATCGAAGGGAACTTAAAGTTACGTGCCATTGCGCTGCGACGGCTTCAGGTTGCTTTCTGTTGTCTCTGAATTGGACACACTCGCTGGACGCACTCCTCCACTATATTTGACTTTTTTTAGGTCGCACATTTGCATGTTCCTGCACCTCAGCCACACTTGCAAGAGGCAGTGTCCTTGGATGGAGCCTACCCATGAACCTGTTAGAATGTGTCCTCAAGGGGTGGGGGGTGTTCTTTGTGAGCGGTACTCTCATCACAGTGCCTGGGCAGGCATGCTCGCTTCTGTCTCGCAAATTATTCAAGGAGGTCGACCTCTCTTATAGCATTTATTTAAATTGTTGGCTGCTCTGTCCCATGAGAGTGGTGGGCCTTCCCCCAGAACCTGATTGTGCCTTGCATAATGGATGAGATGCCATGACCACTAGTGGGCTTAAGGTACCAGGGATTGGTCCTCATAGGGGTGAATGTGTGTTGATTGTATTTTATGTTTTTCACATCTACCATTGATGATGACATCTCTCATGACCTGGAGGGGGTGGTACCCATTTCACATTAGGGCTATATCGGATGGAGTAGTGACCATGGTTCAAAGAAGGGACAATACTACTACATTAATGATTTGGGTGCTAAACGCATCACTTCCTTCCTATGGTTTAGCTCTAAAAGTCTGAAAGCCACTTTTTAATGGTATAAATAGATGCAAGAGTGGCAGCATAATGGCAATGGAAGAACACCAGCAGTGACTCCTTTGCATAATGGCAATGGAGGAACACCAGCTCTAACTGTCTTGCCACAGTGGCACTGGGGGAACACCAGCAGTGACTGCTTTGCGTAATGGCAATGGAGGAACACCAGCTGTGACTGCTTTGCCATAATGGCACTGGAGGAACACCAGCAGTGACTGCTTTGTATAATGGCAATGGAGGAACACCAGCTCTAACTGCTTTGCCACAGTGGCACTGGAGGAACACCAGCAGTGACTGATTTGCATAATGGCAATGGAGGAACACCCGCTGTGAATGCTTTGTCATAATGGCAATGCAGGAACACCAACTGTATCTGCTTTTCCACAGGATGGGGTTAGTATGCCTCAGTGTTCATGATATACTTACTAGGTTTAGTCACCTTTTATAACACATGCTGGGAGATGTGTATTCTTCTTTCCTCCTATACAGGCTGCTCTAATATCTTGGTAACTTCTAATTCCTGTGTCCTTTTCAGGCAGAAATCTTGGCAACTTTAATAACTCACAGGGAAGCAAATTGGTTTCCATGGCATAGAAAACAACCTTTACTGATTTCTGCATGTAAAAGTGGAGCGTGGAAGTGTGTGCAGTATTTGGTAGATGAAAGGTGAGTGAATTTTTCCAAGTTAACAAAATGTTAGAATGGAGCTGTAACCAGAGTACAGAAAATTGTCCCTTGCAACTTTAACCCTTATTTTATATATTTTTAGCATAGAATTTTTGAAGAATATATTGAAAAGATACAAATTATTGAAGTAGGGACTTAGAGATCACAAAAATTAGATTGAATCATTATTTACTAATTAAAATTTCAATATTGTAGAATTAAAATAATCTAGTCAAGTAAGAGAAGCATCATGTAGTGAATATTCAATGCTAATTACACAGCTAATACAGGGTGTAAGATAATGTATCCTTGCAGGTCAGAAGAGATAAATGTCTGCTATGATGAGTACTACCCTATTCATCAGGCAGTGTTACATGATCAATGTTTTGTTGATTTACTCATCTCGCGCGGAGCACTCACAAATGTAAAAACAAACACTCAGCAGATGACACTGTTGCATGTAATCTTCTTACTTGGCAAAAAAAGTGCAGATGACACCCTTGAAATTGTCAAAGTCCTCCTCAATCGAGGCTTGAAGGAACACATCAATACTCCAGATTCTCTTGTGAATACTCCGCTTCATGCCCTAATTGTGAGGTAGGAAATCTAGCCTGCATCAATACTGTGATATTGTTGTGGTTTTAAACATCTATGTGGAGTGGTCGGTCATCTCCAAGTAGATATAACACGCCCACCCCACCTGGAGTGGGACCATCCCACTTGGTTGTATCCTGCATGATGTTAAATTGTAATAGAACTCCCACTTGCTGTTCCATGGACCCCTAGCACGGGGGGGGGGGGGGGGGGGGTTATAAAATTCCCATGATCATTTAACAGCTTCACTCTACTCTAACCTGGTGCCTCAGGGCAGTTCCTAAGGATCTAGTTTTTTTATGACTGAAGCGGACACACACACTTGATACAGTGTCATTTGGTAGAGCGGTCCCCTGAACCTTTCTGTCAAGATTGCTTGGCCACCCAGATGGTAATACCTCTTTTGGGTTCATTGTCTTACTCTGGAGGAGCTTCGTAAGCGGCCCCTGTCCCAGTACTGGGACGGGCAGGGATGTTACCGCCTGTCCCGAGCCCTTGGTAGGAACACTTTCACACTGGATGTGGTGTGAATGAGTTTGGGGGGGGGAGGAGCTAGCTTCCTCCATAGTATTTTCAATTACTTAAATTATTGGGTACATGCTCATGTACCTCCCTGTGGGTGGAGGGACTCCATCTGGCAGAGCCTACCTTATTGTTTTTTTGGTTACTTTGTTTGAGTTAAAATTTTGATTAAGCTTTCCTAAAAATAGACCTTTTTCTAATGCTATTGATTATGCCCTCGCTGGTGGCTGCCTGAATATAAAGTAAAATTTTAAAAATAATCGTATTTACTCGCCTCTGCCTTCCATCCGACCTTCGGGTGGTTGTACCCTTCCCGGGGATTCTTGCGCTACTAATTATTACACCCCGGGACCTCAGGTACGCTCTGGAGGAAACGCGATATGGCTACGACAAAGACCCGCCCCCGTGGAACAAGTGGGACATGCTGCACATCGTCCACTACCTCCTGCAGAGCGGCGCCTCTCCCAGCATCAACCAGCCGGGTAACTCGGCCTTGACGTGCGTCCTTCGTCACGTGCGGGACTGGGAATTCCGCTACGAGCTCCTCGATATGCTCCTCGGCTACGGCGGGAAACCGAACATTGTGGGGCGTGATGGCTCTGTCCCGCTCATGGTGTGCCTCGTCCCCCTGATCAACAAGGATCCGTTACATCACTTCACGCATACCATGAAGGTATTCCCCTCCTCCTCTTGTTGTTAAAAGCCATGCGTCCCCGCAAGCGGGAGGGGGGGGGGGAGATACCCCTGCTATGACTGAAATCATGAGTGGCTGCACGCCCTCGACCCCAGGGATCCACGAGAGTAGTGCTCTCTCTCGGGTTGTCTTTAGAACTTCTTCTAAATCTCCCATCTTTTTCTCGCCTGTTTAGACCCAGCAAAGGGCGTTAAAAGTTCTAAAACACCCCCCCAAAATAAGGCATTCTCATACGCAAACACTATCCTTGGAATTTTTCCCCATTATCATAAACTGCCCCCACACCCTCCCACTGGGATCCGAGTGCATAGAGTCCACAAAAAGTTCTCTCAGCCCATCTTTATACCTTTCAGTTCTTCAAGTGAGTAAAAGGTTCTTATTATAGGACACGTGGCAATAGTTTGAAGCTGGATTTAAGATTTTAATTTTTTTTATTTTTAGGAGCCTATCTAGCGACTGCCCACTTGGGCATAAGGCCGCAATCACGACAGCCTAGCACTAGGCTACTTTAAAATTAGAATAGGAAAAAACGACAACAGTAAAAAGGGAAAATGGCAACAATTAGGAAACAAGCTCCGGCGTCGGGAGGAGGTCTGCTTCCCCCCGGCGCAGGAGCGTGCGACGTACAAAGAAAACACCGACAGAAAAACAAAACCTAGTTAACTAAAGGGGAGAAGGCCGGCCTCCCCCCAAAAGTCTATAAGTCCACCAGTCAATGTGCACGAACTGGTCCCGAGTACAAGGGACAGGCGGTAGCGACCCCGCCCATCCCAGACTGGGACATTCAACAAGAATGTGCCGAACAGTCTGGGGGACAACGCAGTCTTCACAGTAGGGCGCTGGCGAGCGCTCCATCAAATGGCGGTGCGTCCCGTGAGTGTGTCCAATTCGGAGACGACAGAAAGCAACCTGAAGCCTTTGCGGCATTGGGGGGGTTAGGTCCATGGGAACAGTCGCGGCGCAATGGCACGCAACTTTAAGCTCCCTTCCACCGTCTCTCATCTTCTTTGCCAAGCAGCCCAAAGAGTTAAACGTATTCCTGCCATGTAGTTGGTGTGAGGAAGAGCGAAACGCGGACTCTTTGGTGCCCTCATTCCCCGCAATTCCTGCATGTCCAGGAACCCAGTAGAAGATAATCTCGACCCGCCCGGCTTGCTAAAACTGTGGCGTCACGGATATCGCGAACCAGGAGATGCGGAGATTCCAATGCCCCGAGAGCACTCAGGGCGCTTTGTGAGTCGCTATAGATCACAATCCGGTCTCCGAACCGGGCACGTCGCGTAATCTCCCGTACCGAATGGTGTATTGCCACTAGCTCGGCCACGAAGACAGACGCAGTGCCTGGCAGAGCCACGCTGACTTCAAACAGAGGGGATACGGCGTGGAAGCCCACCCCCTCTTGGGACTTGGAGCCATCCGTATACACTGGCACGGTTCCAGGGTGACATAAGGTGTGCTCCAAAAAGGTCGAACGCAATACTCCCGGCGTTATACAAGCTTTGGGAGCACAGGCGTGGCGACAAATAGCTAAATGTGGTACCCTCCAGGGTGGCGTCCTGGGCAGAACCAGGGGCGCCACCGGGCCGAGAACTATACCTAGCTCTCGAAGGAGTTTCCTGGCCGTAAACCCAAAGGGCTTAGGGTATGACTGGCGTCTCTCGGCGGCCTAGGCACCGTCGAAATCAGCTGCGGAAGCAGTGAGAGCTGTTGGCAATTGAAGGAGGCGTCCAGCTCGTGCGTACAGGCGAATAATGCACTGTACACGGCGTAGAGCGAGTGGCATCTCCCCAGCAGCGACTAGTAGGCTCTCAATAGGGGGAGTTCGTAAGTCAGCGGGCGCCAGGCGAAGGCCGTTGTGGTGGATCGAATCCACCTTCCGTAATACATGCTCGGCTGCGGATGCATAAAACTCGCATCCGGAGTCGAGTTTCGAACGAAGAAAGGATCGATAAAAAAAGTAAGGCAGTAGCCTTATCAGCGCCCCAAGCGCTGAACGTCACGAAACGGAGAATATCTATGGCGCGGGTACAAGAGACCCTAAGGCTGCGAATATGAGCCTCTCAGGTGAGGCGTCGGTCAAATACAAGACCAAGGAAACGATGCGATTCACCACTTCCAGGCGTACCCCATTAAGAAACAAGTGTGGGTCAGGGTGGAGCCGTAGATGGTGGCCGAAGTGCGCCACCTTAGTCTTGGCCAAGGAAAACCGAAACCTGTGCGCTTCGGAATAGCGAGAGACGCGGTTCAATGCCTGTTGGAGTCGACGCTCCAGAGTTGGCACCTAGGCCGCGCCAAAAGAGATTGAAAGTTCCTCCACGTAGAGCGTAGCGAGAACATCTGGCAGCACCGAGGTGATGCCGTTGATGCTCAGGGCAAAGAGTGTGACACTGATGACACTTCCCTGCGGGACACCCTCTTCCTGCTCCATTGGGCGGGAGAGGGCTCCCCCCCCACCCATACGCGGAATCGACGATCTCCCTAAAATTCAGATATAAAGGCGTCCCCTCGCCCCCATCGTGTGGAGAGTCTCCATGACACCGTATCGCCATGCGCTATCATAGGCCTTCTCCAGATCGAAGAACACGGTTTTGTTGTGCTGTCTACGAAGGAAGGCCTCGCAGACGGCATTTTCCAGTGGGAGCAGAGCATCCGACGTGGAGTGGAACTTGCGAAAGCCGCACTGTGCAGAAGACAGATGGCCTCCGCTGTCCAGAAAAAAGGCTAATCTAACATTTACCAATTTCTCCATCAACTTGCACACGCAAGTGGTTAGAGAGATTGGGCGGAAACCGGTTGGAGTACGTGATCTCTCCCCGGTTTGCGAAAGGCGAGCACAGTAGCGATTCGCCAGGAATCTGGGAGGAGACCCTCCACCCAGATCCTGTTGAATAAATCTAAGAGAAAGGTCATGCCTCGCTCACCCAGGTGTCGAAGCATGGCATACGGGACATCGTCCGGACCATGGGCGGTGTCCGCGCACGAAGCGAGAGCGGAGCGCAACTCACTCACAGTAAACTTGTCATTGAAGGGTTCTCCACCTCTGGAGGCAAAGTCCAGTCGGCGGCCTTCCGCGACATGACGACGTGCATTGAATGCTGCTGGAGCAGCATCCCGGCTAGAGAATGTGGAGAAAGCGGTCGCGAAGGATTTCGCCACGGACACGGAGTCCGAGATTGCGGTCCCATTCTCCTGGAGAACGGGCGGGGGGCCCTGCGAGAACTTGCCCCGAATCCTTTTGGCTCGCTTCTACACCTCTGCCAAGAAATGACTGAATTCTCTATCTCAGTCGAGGAGTTTAGGTCGGTAGATGAGTCCGTTGAGTTCTTCTCCGGCAACCTCATCGCCGTGGGCCTGACTACTATTCCTAGGACGTCTGGCCGTTTTGCACGCCGACCACTCCCATTGTGGTCGCCCAAGTGTGAGACGGCCATCAAACAGAAGCGTTATGCCTTCATGCGCTATAAGCGCCGCCCGAACGATTTCGCTGTCACTAAATTTCGTCGGGCTAGGGCTAGGTTCCGGTATATTTCGAAGCACGCCCGCCGCTCTTCTTGGCGGGCATACGTGTCTTCACTTAACGGGCTAGACCCCTTTAGCACAGGTGTGGAAGTGAGTCAAAAGGATTCGGGGCAAGTTCTCGCAGGACCCCCCTCCTGTTCTCTAGGAGAATGGGACCGCAATCTCGGACCCCGCGTCCGTGGCTGAATCCTTAGCGACCGTTTTTTTCGCATTCTCTAGCCGGGATGCTGCTCCGGCAGCATTCAATGCACGTCGTCATGTCGCGGAAGACCGCCGACTGGACTTTACCTCCAGAGGCGGAGAACCCTTCAATGACAAGTTTACTGTGAGTTAGTTGCGCTCCGCTCTCGCTTCGTGCGCGGACACCGCCCATGGTCCGGACGATGTCCCGTACGCCATGCTTCGTCACCTGGGTGAGCGAGGCATGGCCTTTGTTAGATTTGTTGAACAGGATCTGGGTGGAGGGTCTTCTCCCAGACTCCTGGCGAATCGCTACTGTGCTCGCCTTTCGCAAACCGGGGAGAGATCACTCTACCCCGACCGGTTTCCGCCCAATTTCTCTAACCTCTTGCGTGTGTAAGTTGATGGAGAAATTGGTAAATGTGAGATTAGCCTTTTTCCTGGACAGCGGACGCCATCTGTCTTCTGCACAGTGTGACTTCCGCAAGTTCCACTCCACGTTGGATGCTCTGCTCCGACTGGAAAATGCCGTCTGCGAGGCTTTCCTTCGTAGACAGCACTACGCCACGGTGTTTTTCGATCTGGAGAAGGCCTATGATAGCGCATGGCGATACGGTATCATGGAGACTCTCCACAGGATGGGGGTGAGGGGACGCCTTCCTATGTTTATATCTGAATTTTTGCGAGATCGTCGATTCGCGTACGGGTGGGGGGAGCCCTCTCCGGCCCAAAGGAGCAGGAAGAGGGTGTCCCGCAGGGAAGTGTCCTCAGTGTCACACTCTTTGCCTTGAGCATCAACGGCATCACCTCGGGGATGCCTGAAGATGTTCTCGCTACGCTCTACGTGGACGACCTTTCGATCTCTTTTGGTGCGGCCCAGATGCCAACTCTGGAGCGTTGACTAACAGGCATTGAACCGCGTCTTTCGCTATGCCGAAGCGCACAGGTTTCGGTTTTCTTTGGCTAAGACTAAGGTGGTGCACTTCTGCCGCCATCCACGGCTTCACCCCGATCCAGATTTGTCAGCGCTTGGGGCGCTGACAGGGCTACTGCCATACTTTTTTATCGATCCTCTGTTCGTTCGAAGCTCGACTACGGATGCGAGTTTTATGCATCCGCAGCCGAGCGTTTATTGCGGAAGGTGGATTCAATCCACCACACCGGCCTTCGCCTTGCGACCGGTACCTTCCGCACTTTCCATATTGAGAGCCTGCTGGTCGATGCTAGGGATATGCCATACGCTCTGCGCCGCGTGCAGTGCATCACTCGCCTGTACGCGCGAGCCCGGCGCCTCCTTCAGTCGCCAACAGCTCTCACTGCATCCGCAGCTGATCTCGATGGTACTTATGCCGCTGATCGACGCCAGTCATACCCTAAGCCCTTTGGGTTTAGGGCCAGGAAACTCCTTCTAGAGCTAGATATAGCTCTCGGGCCGGTGGCGCCCCTGGTTCTGCCCAGGACGCCACCCTGGAGGGTACCTGATTTGGCTATTTGTCGCCACGCCTCTTCTCCCAAAGCTTGTACGGTGCCGGGAGTATTGCGTTCGACCTTTTTGGAGCACACCTCGTGTCACCCTGGAACCGTGCCAGTGTATACGGATGGCTCCAAGTCCCAAGAGGAGGTCGGTTTCCACGCCGTATCCCCTCTGTTTGAATTCAGCGGGGCTCTACCAGGCGCTGCGTCTGTTTTCACGGCCGAGCTGGTGGCAATACACCACTCGGTACGGGAGATTACGCGACTTGCCTGGTTCGGAGACCGGATTGTGATCTATAGCGACTCACAAAGCGCCCTGAGTGCTCTCGGCGCATTGGAATCTCCGCATTTCCTGATTCGCGATATCCGTGACGCCACGGTTGTGGCGAGCCGGGCAGATGTCGAGATTATCTTCTGCTGGGTTCCTGAACATGTAGGAATTACGGGGAATCAGCGCGCCGATGAGGGCGTCAAAGAGTCCGCGAGGACTCTTCCTCACACCGACTACATGGCAGGAATACGGGCAGCTCTTCGGACTGCTTGGCTTCGAAGATGGGAGACGGTCGAAGGTAACTTAAAGTTGCGTGCCATTGCGCCGCGACTGTTCCCATGGACCTATCCCCCAATGCCGTGACGGCTTCAGATCGTTTTTTGTCGTCTCCGAATCGGACACACTCGTGTGACGCATTGCTATTTGATGTAGCGCTCGCCTGTGCCCTATTGCGACGACTGCGTCGTCCTCCAGACTGTTCGGCAAATTCTTGTCGAATGTCCCAGTCTGGGTGATCTTTCGCGCACGTTACTTGTCCCGGTACCGGGGTGGCTACCGCCTGTCCTTTGTACTCGGGACGAGTGCGTTCACATTGACTGGTTGACTTGTTGACTATTTGGAGGAGGCCGGCCTTCTCCCTTTCATTTAACTATGTTAAGTTGTTGTTTTTGTTATTGTTTTGTTATTGTTATTTCTTTTTATTGTTGTTTCCTGTTCGAATTTTTTTAAGTAGCCTAGAACTAGGGTGTTTGTTTACGGCGACTTATGCCTAAGTGGGCAGTCGCCAGATAGCCCCTTAAATTTTTTTTTTTTAAATCTACACCTCTGCTACAGGGGTCTTCCCGTAAGTTAATATACGTATGCCCTCCAAGAGCGCCAAGAAGAGCGGCGGCGCTTATAGCGCATGTAGGCCTAGCGCTTCTGTTTGAGGGCAGTCTCACACTCAGCTGACCACCACGGGAGTGGTCGGCGTGCAAAACGGCCAGACTTTCTAGGAATAGTAGCCAGGTCCGTGGCAATAAGGTTGCCGGAGAAGAACTCAACGGCCTCTTCTACCTACCTAAACTCCTCGATTGAGTAGAGAATTCAGTCATTTTCTGAAATGCAGACCACCGCGCCAAGCACCACTCGGGCGGCAGCGGCCCAGAAAATAATATTTGAATGTGAAAGTGATCACTACCATGGAGGTCATCGACCACTCCCCTATCAAAATCAGGCTGTGCATCCGGAGAGCACAAAGATAGATTTATGGAGCAGGAGGATGTTAGGTGGGGCTGAGCTGTGGGATGGGAACAGGAAAGGAGCCTTTCGCAGACTCCTTTTCTTATGTTCTAATGCCTTACTACCAACGAGGACAGTCGAGATGGGGTTTGGTGCTGTCGGTGTGTTTGTTACATGTTGGTGATGGGATGAGGTCTATTCTGTTTGTAATGTTGGAGGAATGTGGAATGGTCTGACCTTAGTTGAGACTGAATGACTGGTATAATAATTTGGGAATGTGTGTGTGTTCGTGTGACGGGGGGGGGGGGGCTTTAGGATATTCTTTGATGATAGAGTATGCGTTTTATTAGGTTGTAGTTTGGTGGTAGTTTCGTTAGGTTGCGGACCAGGTGTTGGAGGTTGTGCGCTGGGGCTTCTTTTTTGTGTCTAGTTGGTGTGTGTTTGATTGTTAGGTGGTGGTTGGGTTAGGATGGATTCAATGCTCTGCTGAGGTGTTGGGTTCCGATCGTTTTGAAGTGGACGTTGTAGTTATGAAAACCCCTTCGACAGGATCCTAGACGGAAGAGGAGGTTTTGTAAAGGGGGATGGAAGAGAGAGGTGGTGTGATTGGATGTATGGACGGAGCTGCCTGCGTACACGAGATAGACTGTGCAGTTGACTTCTCGCGTCAAGCTCACTACGACCGCCCTTTTCTTTCCTTTTTCGCTCCCCAGGATTCGGATCCAGTACTTGGCGTAAGAATACAATCCCTCATCCACTAGGTAAGGTACAGAATGACGTCATGCTTTTGTGGCAATCTTTATCGGACCGTGAGGCGGCTCTTTCCCATTACAACGGAGTGGAGAGACTAGTTTTAGTTACTTCATCGCCATACGAGGGGCGGTCAATAAGTTTTGCAATTCGGATATAAGGAAGCGAGATATGAGGAAAAGTGTTTTATTATTTTTCAATATAACTACCCTCGACTTCAATGCACTTCCCGACTGTTGTTCAATCTACTCCTGGACGGCGAGTTGGACATCTTCATCATCCCCAAACCGGCGTTCACTCAGTGCAGCCTTGAGCTGGCGGAATAAAATGTAGTCGCTAGGAGCAAGACCTGGATTGTAGGAGGAATGGTTGAGCTCCTCGAATCCGCACTCGCGCAGGGTAGCTTGTGGACAGGGGCATTGTCGTGGAGGAGCAGGACACCGCGTGTCAACTTGCCGCGCCGCTTCTGACGGATGGACTTCTTCAACCCAGCCAGTTCTTTGGCGTAATATTGGCCTGTGATGGTCCTTCCACGAGGCGCATAGTCCACTATCAACACTCCCTCAGAATCCCAGAAGATGGTGGCCATGATCTTCCCGGCTGAGGGTTGAGTCCGAAACTTGATGGGGGTCGGAGAGCCCCTGTGCTTCCAGGACATGCTTTCGAGCTTGGTCTCGGGATCCCAGTGATGGACCCACGTTTCATCACCTGTCACTATGCGTGACTCGAATCCCGCTGGGTCTTGGTTGTACAGGAGCAGCAGCTCCTCGGAACATGGACGACGTTGAAGTCGATCACGGGGCGTCAGGTTTCTAGAGACCCAACGGGCAGAGACCTTGGTCATGGCCAAATTGTCGTAGATGATGTTAAAAACACTTCCATGTGATATTCTAAGTTCTCGCTCGATTTCTTCGACCTTCACCCGTCGATTTTCGAGGACCATCCTCTCCACACGGGCCACATTGTCCTCGGGGGGTCATCTTCAAGGGACTCACGACCATGGCGGGACTTCCTATTCCAGCGAGCAATGGTTGCATAGGAAGGGGCGGTGTCGGTGTATACTGCAACCATGCGTTCATGCATCTCTTTTGCATTTTTGCCTTCCTTGGTCAAAAATTTTATCACTGCGCGGTGCTCAACCTTCTCCATTGTTGAAAAATTTGTGACTGACGATCTGCGATCAGCTACTGCTTCTTAAATAGAAGAGGTAGGAGCGTGCGGCTGCAGGTTCTGACTTGTCATAACACCTCCACAAACAGCCATCCCCCTTCCTCTGTTTTGCCGTACCGATTCGCAAAACCTATTGACCGCCCCTCGTATAATCCTTTCTCTGCGCACATGTATTATTAGGGTCATTTCGTCGTATCATGGAGCTGTATGTGTTCGTGTAGTTTGTAGACCATTTCATCATCTATCCGTGCCAGGGGGGGCTAATGTGTCTAAGCTTGATACCTCCCCTTTCCCTTACTGGGTATTGTCAGATGAAAATCGGCTCGACTATTTATTTCTTAGAATCAATTAAAAACAAAATGTAGTCTGCACCTCTCGTCTCCAGGTCTTCTATCTGAACTGTGTTCGGATCTTGTGCAAGGCCGGTGCCAACCCGAACTGCTCATCGCGATCCAATTTGACGCCGCTCCATGTCCTCATGTTCACCGCCAGCGAGACCATCTCCTTAAATAGGGAGGAGGAGAAAAGTGGCGCCTTCTCTTTTCTTAAGCAGCTACTCATTATCCTCCTCCAGCATGGATTAAACCCAAATGTCAGGTGAAGCGAAATTCTGTTTGGTTTGGGATTCAAACGCATTCCGTTGCTTATTACAGTGAGGGCAATACTTCTTTTCCTGCAGACGTGATCGTCCTTGCCATGCTGCACAAAACGGCGTTGGAGCGTGCCTCCTTCTTCTTCCTCGGTCTGTGTGTGTGTGAGGTGTGGGGGGGGGGGGGGGTGTTCTGTTTTAGCTTTTTTTTTTTCTTTTTAATGTAGCATAATAGGTTAATTTCCATTACAATGACAGTGGCCAGATGGGCGCTATATTTTTTAAAAATCCTGTGCAAAATGAAGTTGCTGCAGGACTTAGCATCCCAGCGTTATATAGGGCCATTTCAGTGTGGAGAAATTGATGGGTGGGTTTGTTCTAGCTTTGAGCATAAAGGTGGGGGTGCGGGTAATACATGCCGACCCTACTTTGGTGGCAAATGGTTGAAGATAAAAATAAATCTGGTGTTGTTTATGTATAGCAAAAGCTGGGCTTGTTTCACTGACTTCCATTTGCTTGTTTTTCATTTGATCTTTATTTTCTGATGGTTAAAGTTATACTTTAAGTCTCTGTTCTCTTAAATTTATCAAATAACGCTTTTCCGACCCCGTTATTTAGGGTTTGCAGGCTTGCTTTTGCAGGCCTTGACATCGTTAACCTTTGTCCTTTTTATTTATCTTTGTCTTTCCTATTAGTGATTGAAATGTCCCCATTGATTACTCCACTTTTTTTAATCAATTGCTATTCCTAGCCGACTTCTTTTTCCCACTTATCCACTCCCCATATACTTGAAAAGTATAGTTTTGCCATTGCATCCATTTCTTAGATTCAGCCAGCGGACCCAGCACATACTCCTCTCCCTGATGGATATGGTGCAAAATGCTCGCATCACATCCGACCTTGACCATGTTTACGATCTTACCATGACCCTCCTTCAGCACGGGGCTAACCCCAATATCAACATCTCTACGACTGAACCCATGATTTGCCATTCCCAATCTTCTGTCTTCCTGAAAAAGTCCTCAAATCAGGTGAAGTGACAATAGTGTTTATTGAGTTTTATCTGGTGTTTACTCTTTTATCGGATGTTTATTGGGCTTTATCTGGTGTTTATTGTTTTATCAGGTGTTTATTGAGTTTTATCGGGTGTATGTCTGTGACCAGCCACAGTAAGTCTCTTTCACAGGTTCAAGAATCGTTATGTTTGCCTGTAATTTGTAATTTTCCCCCCAAATCCTACGCTTTAGTACTTTGATTACACCAGCAGGTCAGGAAAGGTGGCAATTATCTCGTTGTGAAATTTCTATTAAAATTTATTCTCCTTTTAAATAATTTCCTTTTTAATTAACCTTGAATCTGGACAGGGATATCGGTGGGCTATATCCCCTGATTTTTGTAAATTCTACTATATTTGTATGCTTTCAGACATGATTATTTGTTTTATTGCCATACCAGACAAAATAGGCATCTCCACAAACAGGTTAGCCTATTTTAACTATAAATTGGCATGTTTCAAAATCATAGGATAGAAAGGGAGGAGAAGAGGATAATAAGAAACCATTTTACCTCTTCCTATATATCTCCTGCAAATGTTGTGTTTCATGACATCCTCTCAGAGGCATTAGTGATTCTAACATCTTCTGTCCTAGGGCCATCCCTGGGCTATAGGATTCTGACGATGCGCATCTTGCACACCCCTCCCCATTTGTTCAGCTGACACATCTTCCTCATCATTTCTTCAGAGCCTAATCCTTCTTTGTTCCCATCTACCCATCGGGCAATATGCCTAGGCACAATGGTCTTAATAAAGATGAAAGCTCTCGGAATCATATTTTTCTTGAGTAACTATATTGCTTGGATGGATGTGGATGAGCACCATCCCAAGGTAAATGCAATGCTGTGTGAAGTTAGCTAACCCTTGCTTGCTAGGGGGAAACTGTGCATGGTTGTATATGGGCTCTATAATGATAGAAGAGAGGTTCTGGAATGATGAGGGTGAGTGGTGGTTAGAATTGTGAATAGGTATCCGTTTGTGCCCAGTTGTGGACACCATCTGTAGTGGAAAGCTAAAAAGAGGCTTACTTATGAATATCTTACAGAATAAGTGAGGATTTCAAGGAGATGCTGTAGAATGCATACAAGGAGATGAAAAGGAAAGCGAAACGAGTAATTAAACAGAGTAGGAAAGCAGAAACTGAAGCATTTGGACAGAAAATGAATTAGGATATGCATGGGAACAGGAATTTATTCTCGAAGATGAATAATATTCCGGATGGGAAAAAGAAGCTATTCCGGAAGATGAATTAGGATCCGGATGGGAACAGGAAGTTTTTCTAGAAATGAATGATGATCTAGATGGGAAAAGGAGGTTATTCTGGAAGATGAATGAGAATTTGGATATGAACAGGAATTTATTCTGTAAGATGAATGATAATCTGGATGGGAACAAGAAGTTCTGGAAAGACATGAGATCCCCCCACACCTTCCATTGCTAGCAAGTGTAATTTACCCTTTCAGAACTCATTAGCAACTTACATCTATTTTTACTAATCATACACATCACGAGCAACTGCTTTCCCATAGTAGAGTTGGCACTCATCAATGCTGACCTTGTATCATACTCACAGGACAAAACTCATGTGCACATCTTTCCATGCCAGTGGCTCCTATCCAGGCTTAGGCATATTTTTATAACACACGCTGGAGGATGGTATTAGTATTCTTCCTCCCGTACATACAAGCATCATGCATTTATATTATTACTAGCTTAAAGCAGGTCAATTGGTCATTAGACCCCATCCATGATCTTGCATTTTGTGAACTATGCCCTTCTATTGCCTAATTCAGAAAGTACTCTCCTTTTTCCTTACTTGAACTTTGTACCTCCCACACATTTTTTTTGCCTACTTTCACCACCAGAAATCTCTCTCAAACTTGCTTGCTGATTAGCATTGTTTTTCACTTTGTATTAAAAAAAAGAGAAAGATATGTAAATAATATTCAACCACTCCTTGTTCATCCACATTTAGCTCTTCTACTCTTTTCAACCCTGACCTTTTCCAACCACGCTCAATAAGTTAATCTCTATATTTTCTTAAGTTCTACCCCCCTTGTTAAGGTGTACAATCACTGCTCGCACCCAACTCTGAGGCATTGTCCTAGTTATATGTAAAGGGTCTTCCAATAAGGTCGCTTGATTTTGAAATGTAAATAAAACAAGTGTGTGATATATGCACTCAATTTATTTTAAATTTGAAAGTACATTTTATGGCATTAAGTGTAGAATATGACGTCGTTCAAATGTCCGCCGCGACTTCGCTTGGTGGAACGTATTCGGGAGGCCCAATTTTTGATGATTTTGTCGCATAAATCTGGCTGAATTTGCTGGATGGTGTTCGTTATGTTGACTTTAAGGACATCAACTGTTTGCGGATTATTCATATAGACCTACGATTTAAGGTAGCACCAAAGAAAGTAGTCTAATGGCGTTAAATCGCATGATCTCGGTGGCCAGTTGACGTCGCCGCCGCACAAGATGACCCTGCCCTCAAATCGCTGGTGCAAATGTCTATCGTGGCGTGCGCAGTGTAGCCCGTAGCGCCGTCCTGTTGGAACCACATGTCGTCAATATCCATATCAGGCGTATAATACAGTTGAGGCCACAAGAAGTTGCTTATCATCGATCTGTAGGTCTCGCCGTTGACGGTTATGGCAATCCCATCTTCGTTCTCAAAAAAATACGGACCGATGATTCCGTTAGACGAAAATCTGACCATTCCACGGAGGCGGCCCGCCACAGGTCGCTCAACCGTGCCCTGGTGGACCTCGACGTGTGCAACAGCTGTCAAAAACTACAAGTTAACCCATGCCCGATTCCGAAAGAACCCAACTTTGTGCAACAAGATCGACCTAAACCGAGCTTGTGCGCTTCGCCAAAGAACCCTTCGTCAGCCTCGCCGAAATTCATGGCGCAGATACACGTTTCATCAATTTCCTCTATGACACCTACCGCTAAGATCGAAGAGAATGAATAAGATCAGGGGCTGTTATGCTGATCATCATACCCCCACACTCAACTTACACGGTTCCTTGGAGAATGACAGCCTGGCAGTCAGCAATGCTTTTGCTGACCATTTCCGCGGTGTCAGCCGTTACGATAAGGCTTTTCTATCCTACAAATCAAAGGAAGAGTCTCATTCTCGCAAATTCACAACAAAATCTAACCTATCTAATGATCTATTCAGCATCCAGGAGCTGCGTAGCGCTTTCTCCCTTTACAGAGCTACTTCCTCTGGCCTTGACGAGATCCATTTCGATATAATTTGGCACCTAGATCCACACACTACTCTCTTCTTACTTGATTTGTACAACCTTATATGGGTAAAGGGTTTTTACCCATCATGGCGCATTGGGATCATCCTTCTCTGTCAAACCGGGCAGGAACGGGTTGGACGCAGATCACTACCGCCCTATAGCTCTTACCAGCTGTTTGAGTAAGTTGCTGGAGAAAATGGTGTTGGAGCGCCTAAACTGGTTCCTATAAACCAATCACCTTCTCTCTCCATTTCAATGTGGCTTCCGCAAAGGTCATAGTACCCTTAACCTCCTAGTATGTTTCGAGAATCGGTCCTGAAAACTTTCTCATTAAAGCACCGAGTCCTGGCCATATTTTTCGATATTGAGAAAGCCTTACGACACATGGAGATAGGGCATCTTGAATCAGCTATACGTCTGGGGTATGAGAAGCCTTTTACCGTCACTTTTAGCATCTTGATCCTTCAAAGTACGTGTTGGAGACGCATACTCTGACCTGCAACCCCATAAGGAAGGAGTTCCTCAGGGCAATGTTTTATAATTGCGATATGATATTATTTCGTCTCGCCCAGAGGGTGTATCGGCAACTCTGTTTGTCGATGATTTAACACTATACTGTTCCTCACCTCGCCTTCCATCATCAGCGCGTCGGCTACAACTGGCGGTCGATGCTGTCTTGAAAAGAGCACAACTTAAGGGATTCTGCTTTTCCACAAACAAAATGTATTTCCACCGGGGCAGAAGGGTTCTTGTTCCTCCATCTATCTCCCTACAAGGCGAAGATATAGAGTTTCTCTTCGAGTTTCGGTTTCTTGGCGTAACTCTCGATCCAAAGTTATCCTGGTTACCACACCTACGCCGTCTTCGAACAGGCTGACTGCGGGCTTAGACATTTTGAAAGTCCTCTCACAGCGACCGACAAACATTGTGGACATTATACACAGCCGTCGTCTAATCCAATTTGGATTATGGTTGTCAAATTTACTCATCGGCTTCCCCTTCAGCCCTTAAAATGCTGAACCCCATTCGAAACCTCGGAGTTCGTCTCTCCAGTGGAGCCTTTCGTACTTCTCGTGTCAACAGCCTTTACTGCCCTACCATAAACTTCAAATCTGTATGCGATACCTCTGCCCAATACATCAAGCCCCTGTATCAGAGGTCTACAGATGCCTGTATGCTGCCAAATCAACGGCGGCATTTGATAAGTTGCCATCTTCACCCTGCCCCTTGAACCTTCTCATAGGAGATCATCTCTCTAACCTGGGTGCTCCAAGGGTCCTTACCCTTCCACCTTACTAAGGCCTAGTTGGCGTGCTCCTCTCCCCACAGTATGTTCCAACATTTGGAGCCTGGATAAGTCCTCCATGGACCCTCGCATCATTAACAGCCTGTTCTTAGAGCATTACACCTCACACAAACAATGCTCCCCATTATACACGGATGGCTCTAAGTCCGACGGTGGCGTGGGCGCCGCAACCATCTACCCAGGAGGAGAATTCTTAACTTTATCTTTGCCGCCAGCAGCATCCATTTTTACCGCTGAACTTTCAGCGATCCTTTTATCCTTTAGACTCATCCAAAGTTTACCTTTTAATGATTTTGTCATTTTTTTCCACTCAAGGAGTGTCTTACATATGTATATATTTTTCTAAGGAGTGGGAAGATTATATTTTGCGGTTGCATGAATGGACATAATCCTCTGGATGCATTTTATGTATATTGTAGATTAGATCTGACGAACTCCTGTTAAGGGTGACAATGTTGATGACTTTTCTCTGGTAAGAAATCTTTTGTGTGTTGAATGGAACAGGAGCTGCCAAGTGTAGGCCATGAATGGTCTTTTGCAGTCTCCTTCTTTTCTTATGTTCTTATGTAATGCGTCCCATCCCTTAGTCACAGAAATTTGCAACTGGCTGCTCCAAAATGCGTCCCGATATAGAATTATTTTTTGCTGGGTCCCTGGGCAACGAGAGGGCTAATCGGCTGGCCCGCTCAGCACATTCTTTGTCCCTGGAGAACACGGCTCTGCCTTTAGGGACTAATTTCCTTCAATAAGAAAATATATCTTTCAACTGTGGCAGAATGAATGGGATGATTGTTCAACATCCAAACTATACAAAATTAAAAATTCTGTTCACTCTTGGCCCTCGAGCCGTCATAGATTGAGGTCGTTGGAGGTGGCCCTTTGCCGAGTTCGCATTGGCCACACAAGACTTACTCACGACCATCTTGTTTCGGGTGATGCTCAAATCAGCCCTTGCTGTCGTTTTTGTGGTGGGGACCAATCGGTTGCTCACCTTTTATTAGATTGCATCCATGTCGCCACTCTCCGGTTTTCCTGTTTCCCGACCCTTTTAACTTACCCCTCAACACACCCATCTTCGATTCATATTGGCAGAAGAATCTTTTAACCCCTCGTTTTTTTAATTTTTATCACAAAGTGGTCTCCTCCACCTTTTATTAATAATTTGCCTCGTTATATCCTAGCTGCCATATAGAATCCACTTGGATTTGGCAACAATCTACTATTTCTTTACCTTAAACCTCTTATCGCCGCGGCGAACGACGCCCACGTTATGCGAAAGAATAGATTTAAAACATCAGTCATGAGTTTGAGCATGGGCCCGTGCATTAGTGCGTACGCGTGCACCGCCCGCACAGTGTGGAAAAGGCGAGCAGCCTCGACGAATTCCGCCGATCGAACTGGTTTCTCTCATAATTGGTTACGTTGTGAGTATGTGTTGTACTGTGTCTAGTTCCTGGTAGCAACGGGATGAGATGTACATCATACCAGTGCAGTAATTGTATGTTTAGTTTTAGGTGGTGACTGCATCATTGATTGGCAGGTGTGATGTATTGGTAAATTCGCCCAACTTCTCTTTCTTATACGCTAATTTGTCAAGAAAGTCATGCCGACTTCATTAGGGAAGGGGAGGCGGCTCAACCTTTCGTTGGGGAAAGGGGACTGGGTCATCTACCTTTATTGGGGAAGTGGGTCAACCTGCCTTCGTTGGGGACCAAGGAGAGTTGCCGATCCCCGGCCAATGTCTGTCCGTAAGAAGTAAATAGAATCCGCTTGAAAAAGTATGGGTCTAAGAGACCCCTTTTCCTGAAAAGGGTAAAAATACAAAAAACATGTTTAATACTTGATGACTTCTATTTACAGGGATTTTTTTAAAGAACATTTAACGCCCTTTGCTGGGTCTAAACAGGCACAGAAATGATAGATTTAAGAGGTGCCAACGATGACCCAAGTGCGACTGGGGTCGGGAAGCGCGCCGCTACTCATGGTTTCAGTTGTAGCTACGGTATTGCTCCCCCTACACCACGCACCCACTTGAGGGGGATCATGAGGGTTTAATAGGATAAAAAAATGCAGTACCGTTTTTAGCTTATACACCTTTAATCTTTAACGCCAACTTTTTACAACATCACGGATGTCTCTTCAACAGGTACTTTATTACTATGTGCAGTTATTGATTCGCAAGGAGCTCCTAATTGACCATGACCAGCGATTCACGCGCCTTATTATTCTCTACTATTTGGCTATGGACCACAAGCCGCTTCATCAATGCCTTAAGATTCTCTACACGCAGACGTCTTTGGTTCCCATGAAAAGTCAACTGGCCAACACACTCAAGTAGGTTTATTCTTCCTAGTACTTCACTCCACTTCTTTACGTGTGCCCTGTTTGTAGCGTCTGTACTGTCATGGGAGAGAATTACAGGATGGGGCCTACCTGCGTGTAGGCCCCTTTGTACATTGCATGGAGATTGGAGACCTGTATTACCTTTTGTTGCTGGAGATGCCAGAGCAGTATTTTTAACCTTTTTGCTATGTCAATGTCATTCTTACTTTTTTTATAATGTACTCAATTCATTCTAAATAATAAATATTAGTTGAATATTTTAATGGCAAAAACTGGGATTATTTATTTTTATTTTAATCTGTGGCATTTAATAATGGCGTTGATTATGTACAATATTTTTTAAGCTTCTATTTGTAGAAGATTATTATTACATGAAACATCAGACCTCATTAAACAGAGAAATACATTGACTTACCAGATATACCATCTGCTCCCAAGGAGCTATAAACAAGCAAAAACTCAAGGCACAATGCAAAGACTACTTTCTCTGAACACTCAAATGACAGGCCTAATCAACTCCAAGAAGTTGAACAACTGGAAACACTGTAAACATATAAACCTTCCCCAAACCAATACCACCCAACTTCGGAAAATAATGAAAATATACACAATAAACTAACTCCTCCACACATACACATCCACGCACAAAGCCCTAACAACACTGCAGCACCCTTATAAAATACTACTCCAAGATTAAACACAAACTAATCATGCATACAGAACACTAATATGAATACAAAGAAAATACCTCCACATATAAACGCAGAACTCCCCTTCCATCTCTCAAGCCTCATTGTTATCCAAGCCATAACAAACATCTTTAACTACTACTGGCTACACAACACTATCACTACCAGGTGGAAAAAGCTCGAACCTAACGAACCATCATCCATCAAACAGACCCATCTTTCTCATCTCAGCACTAATTCAATTCTCCCCCTACATGTTATCCACAGAAATCGCCTCACAGCACTCTCAAACATAACACACCCAATGGTAGAAAGTTTTAACAAGCTCTACTGCAACAAAGAACTAAACTGGTAACCATAGACATATGATACAGTCGCCCTGACACATGCTTATACAAAAATTGCTAGATACACACACACACACACACACACATATATATATATATATATATATATATATATATATATATATATATATATATATATATATATATATATATATATATATATATATATATACACCAGAAGAAATTGCTCACCAACTTCCTCTAACGAGCTAAAATAAATCATTCACACCTTCACAAACTTAAAACATGTCGCTATACAATGGTGTATCCCACAAGTGGCCATTCTCTCCCGACGACTTGCCACTTCTTAATGCGCGACATACCCTCAAAACACTCGTAAGAGCACAATCATATGCAGATGACCTCGCAATAACATCTCTATAGAGCAACATAAATAAAGCCAAGAAATACATAGGAAAAGAACTATGGCTCTAAAACAAGAGAATGAGAGGATCTCCGCAAAAATCTACAGTAAACTTATTCACCCCATCAAAAATCAAATCACCACCCTAATATTACAGTGCAAAATTAGCACATAACCTCCCCCCCCTCCTCCTATAAGCAATTTATCTTTACTGAACTCAATTATATGCAGCCCCTACCTGGCACCCCACCACTGCTAAATCTAACATTCTCGACGTATCACAAAATAAAGCCCTTAAGACAATCACCGTATGCACACAAACCACACTTTAACCAACCTACACTCACCTAAAGTTCTCCACTGTAGCAGGATGCCCCTTTTTATCACCACCCTTGACACCACTTTTGTCGCGGTATGCTTTGTGGTATGTGAGGTACTTCTTTGATGAAGTAGGCTTTGATCTAAGAGTGCTAATTCGGTTATTTTGTTCTTAAGGAAGAGCTACTTCAACACGTAAGGATAAGAGGAAACACAGGAATTATCCCAAAATAATCATATATTTTAAATGTAACACTTAACTATGACAAACAAACAATTATCACCTTTCTATCCTGGTCTCAATGCTAAACTCGACTATTCCGGTTGGCATCTAGGCCTATCGCAACGACTGCGATGACAAAAATAAACAAATAGACTACACGTAAACACACCAATTGCCGATTAGTATTTTTATCGCGACCCTATTTGATTAGCGATAAACATTAAATTATAGTACTCTCGTCTACTAGCCAATATGACCGAGGTTCACGAACAATGGTTTCTACTCCTCTTAAAACGTGAGACGTACTAAACTCCTACTATCGCAATATGAATATAAATGTTCTTTCTAACTTACATGACAGGAGGGATTAGGGATTGCCGGATGTCGCTGGAGGGCTTATCTCTCGCTTTGGCCGGTTGTGTCCGAGGATGGAATTTCGTCGAGGTGGTATGGCGGGAGAGAGATGCGACGATGTAACTTCTTATTCCACACTTGCCTCTGGTTAAATTAAGAAGACGGCGAGAGTTACGGTGCTCTTCGCTCCAAGAGTCCTATTGGGAATGATCTTGACGCCTCTTGGTTTCTGATTCTTCAACATCGAGTGTTCACCTAGTTTTGGGGGTATTCGGTGAGATTTTTAGCGTAATTAAAGAACGGAACCTCGTTGGGGCTGCGTTCTTCTCCTCTCACTCTTACGGAGCTTGAGATGTGAGAGTCACTCGAGTGTGAGCGGGTTTACTTTTCTCCAAGCAGACTTCTTCTATGTCTGTAAAGGATTTTTCGGTATGGCACCGATATAAAGATTGACTATTTATGTTAATTCGGCCCGGGAAAGGGGGATCGATTTTCTCAATCTGATCCTATCGTTTCTCACGGAAATAGTCTTGTATGGCTGAAGGATCGATCTTCACGAACTGAACCTTCTTCTCTCTTATCGAATTCTAATCTTCTTGTCTGGCTGAAGGATCGATCTTCACGAACTGATCCTTCTACTTTCGTATCGACTTCTAATCCCTTCTCTTTCTTTTCGAGGCTTATTTATAGGCGGATCACCGCCCCATCTAAGGGGGAAGTTACCAGGCCACAGGGTGGGGAACGCGAATCGTGAGTTCGCATCTGGTGAGAGCGAGAAGTGCAGAGGTTGGCACTGGGGTGCCCAAGTCGGCTTGCTAATTAGAGAGACTCTCAACCGCATCACTACTTGGTGTGTCTTTTGACTAGCACTGCTTTTTTTTTTTAGATAACCACGGGTTTATGGGTCTCGTAGGTAATTGGATCGTTAGAGCGTCGTTTAAGGGCCTTATGTGGTCTCCTTAAAACAGATGTTAGCTCTAACTGCCCAAAGCGGCGTGGAGATCAAACAGGGTAGGGAGTTACTGTTCTTCGCCGGCTACCGTTCCCACGCTTCTCCTCATAGAGCTCGCTTCTCCGGCTTTCTCCACAAAGGGAGGGAGGGGGGTGCTTTAATGTACATATCCTCCTCCGGGATGCTTAATGTAGCCATTTCTCTACATTCACTTACATTTACACTCTACCGAAATTCTCCCTTCACATTTACACCCAAACATGATAGGCACGCAGTTCTGCACTAAGACACTCCCCGAATCACGCCTTCAGTACATTCCAACATAATATACACCACTCTACCCCCTTGACCTCCACAACAAAGAAAAAAACACTCATTTCCACACTGTCAGACATAGCAAAGAGAGAATCGACACTCCTCCACAGTCGGATCAGTCCACCCCCCACCCCCCTCCCCCAAACCTACATATAGTTTTAGCTTCAATAGAGGTGGCGTTTTTTGAGATGGATGCCTTCTTCTATTACACTCCACTGCCAAAAGGAGTCAGGTGTAGCATTAAAAGCATGCTGTAGGTGCACCTGGAGGATAGCGTGCCCTTCTTGCCTGAATGCCCTGTAGGAGGATCCGCAGCTATATATCTTCCATCACACATTCGTCACTTTTACATCTTGCCTTAAAAACTTTCTCAGGAAGATACCCTTGACGGGTTTCGTTTTAAATTCTGATGGGGAGGGTACATATGGGTACTTAAAACCACTTTCTTCGAAAATTCCGTCAACACGCATCATCGCCTCTAAAAAAATTACCCAACCCTTTATTCCCTATTAAGCATAAAGCCACACCCCTTCATAACTATTGGGTGCCATGTGCTGAAGCATCATATGAGGTGAGGTTACACCCCTGGGGAGAAGGCCCCAAGTAATCCCATCCATGCACATCCATCATAAACAATATCATTCATGCCCGGTTCGGAGACAGGATTGTGATCTTCAGCCACCCACAAAGCACCCTAGGTGCTCTCGGGGCATTGGAATCTCCGCATCCCCCTGGTTCGTGATATCCGTGACGTCACGGTTTTGGCGAGCGGGGCAGATGTCGAGATTATCTTCTGGATTCCTGGACATGTAGGAATGAGGGCACCGAAGAGTCTGCGAGAACTAGGCAACTAGACCAGCGTTTCGTTCTTCCTCACATCGATTACATGGCAGGAATATGGGCTGCTTGGCAAAGAAGATGGGAGACGGTCGAGGCGAACTTAAAGTTGCATGTTGTTGCGCCGCGACGGCTTCAGGTTGCTTTCTCTTGTCTCCGAATTGGACACACTCGTGGGAGGCACCGGCACCGCCATTTGATGGAGTGCTCGCCTTATTGCGACGACTGTATTGTCCTCCATACTGTTCGCACATTCTTTTCGAATGTCCCAGTCTGGGTGATCTTTGCGCACGTTACCTGTTCCAGTACCGGGATGGGCAGGGTCGCTACCGCCTGTCCCTTGTACTCTGTACTCGGGATGGGTTCGTGTACATAGACTTGTGGGCTATCTGACTTTTTGGAGGAGGATGGCCTCTTCCATTTTATTTGAATCTCTTTGTTGTTAGTCGCATGTTCCTATGCTGTGTGGAGACGGGCCTCGACTCACAGTAGCATGATTGCGCCTTCTTGCTTTTTTGCTTCATTTGTTGTATTTGTCTTTGTTTTTTTGTTTGGTTGGTTTGGGAATTTTTAGAGTTGCTTACCACTCGGCTGAAATTTTAATTCCAGCAAGTTATGCCTTTGAAGGCAGTCACCAGATGGTTATTTAATAAAACCCAATCATATTCTCATTTTCTATTCCCATGATAGAACTTATTACAAAGTACTCTCACACTCCTTTTGGCTTACTCATTGCTCACCGTGCTAGTTTTGTCATCATTCATCTTAGAGAATAACTTCCTGTCCTATCCAGATCTGCATTCTTCTTCCAGAATTACTTCCTATTCCTCTCTGGATCTTTATTCATCTTCCAGAATAACTTACTGTTCCCATCTGGATCTTAATACATTTTCCTTCCAAATATTTCATTTGCTGCTTTCTAACTCTAGCTAATCTCTAATTTCTCTCCCTGTATGCTTTCATCAGTATCTCCCTGACATTCACATTTGCAAATACGTCTCCCTCTAGCTCTCCACCTTTCACATCGCCATTCCATCATTCAGCATTTTGCTAACTATTTCTCACTTCTAGTACACTCACACAGCCCTTGCACTATTTATTACCACTTCCCTAAATCGTTTCAACATTTACTCTTATCTCCATGTTTGCAATTATTCCTTCTTTTCTACTCTCATGCATTCTCACATACTTTCCCCTTTCTCTTTGATTCTTCCTTTCTTTCCATCTTCCTCATATCTTCTCATCCATACACCGCTCTGCCAGACAGACGCAGCGTCTGTCTTGACGGCCGAGCTGGTGGCAATACACCACTCGCTACGGGAGATTGCGCGACGTGCCCGGTTCGGAGACCGGATTGTGGTCTATAGCGACTCACAAAGCGCCCTGAGTGCTCTCAGGGCATTGGAATCTCCGCATCCCCCGGTTCGCGATATCCGTGATAACACAGTTTTGGCAAGCCAGGCGGATGTCTAGATTATCTTATGCTGGGTTCCTGGACATGTAGGAATTGCGAGGAATGAGGGCGCCAAAGAGTCCGCGAGGACTCTGCGACCAGACCAACGTTTCGCCCTTCCTCACACCGACTACATTTCAGGAATACGGGCAGCTTGGCAAAGAAGATGGGAGACGGTCGAAGGGAACTTGAAGTTGCGTACCATTGCGCCGCCACTGTTTCCATGGACCTATTTCCCAATGCCACGAAAGCTTCAGGTTGCTTTCGCACACTCGCAGGGCGCACCGCCATTTGATGGAGCGCTCGCCAGCGCCCTACTGTGACTACTGCGTTGTCCGCCAGACTATTCGGCACATTCATGTTGAATGTCGCAGTCTGGGCGATCTCCGCGCACGTTACCTGTCCCGGTACCGGGATGGGCGGGGTCGCTACTGCCTGTCCCTTGTGCTCGGGACCAGTTCGTGCACATTGACTGGTGGACTTACAGACTTTTGGGGAAAGGCCGGGCCTTCTCCCTTTCATTTAACTAGGTTTTGTTTTTTTTGTTATTGTTTTCTTTGTAGGTTGCACGCTCCTGCGCCGGGGGGAGGAGGACCTCCCCCCGACGCCGGAGCTTGCTTCCTAATTGTTGCCATTTTCCCTTTTTATTGTTGTTGTGTTTTCATATTCTTATTTTAAAGTAGCCTAATTTGTCGTGATTGCGGCGTCCTATGCCCAAGTGGGCAGCCGCCAGATAGGACCTCTAAAAAAATATATAAAGAAATCATCCCTACACCTACCAATGTCGCCCTGTTACAGCACAATCATGCGATCGGATAGTGTAGTCCCATATCCATATCTCTTATAGCGTTTACATGCATTACAACTGCCAGCAGGAAAGGCTGTCTATATTGTAATATCTAGCCCCTTTTTTTTAAGGAATTGACTTAATATTTTACTAAATTTTTGTTTATTCAGTTAATATTTTACTTAATTCAATTATTTTTTTAAGGAATTTACTTCATTTTACTGATTTTTTTATTGAATTGTTTCTTAATTCAATTATTTTTTAATTAATTTACTTCATTTTACTGATATTCTTTAATGAATTTATTGATTTTTTTTGATAAATTCACTTCATTTTACTGATTTTTTTTTAAATGAATTTGTATTAATTCAGCTCATATTTTTCTTAATTAGTTGATTTTTTCTAAATTCAATTAATATTTTACTACATTTTATAATAAATTTATTTTTTAGGGATCTCTACACAAAGCCTCGCTCTCTGAAGCAGATCTGCCGTGTCGTCATCTATAACTACGTCGGTCGAAAAACTGCACTCAACACTTCGAAGCTTCCACTCCCTGCGCCGCTTAAAGATTATATTTTAAATTTCCAACCGTGAAACTGAAATTGGCCCAAAGGTTTTCGCTTTCTTAACCTCCGTATTCCATGAATGTCAAAATGAGAGAAATGTTACCTATGGACCTTTTAATGGTGGATGTTTCACTCTTCATACAATGATTTCACGCTTAATTTTCTTTTAATTTTGCATGTTTGTATATCATTGGAGCCAATGTTTATTTATTATGATAGAGAGTCCATCTATGGACTGGAGAGTCTGCAAGTAATAAAAAGTCCTTATTTCCCTTGTTGGGGACGTTCATTCGCTTGGCATCTTTAATGGAAGCCTCGATATTCGAGAGAGCCAAGGAGAACCCCCCACTTTATTTGGGGCTTAATCGCTAATTACTCGATTTCTCTGTGAAGTCAGGATGGAGTTGTCCCAATTTTGTTCGATTTTCGTTCCGCTTTGCCTCAGTTTCTTATGCTCAAAACGGTATTCGTTCATATTGGTTGGTTCCTCTCCTTTTCACATTCTCAAACTCGTCCCTACCATAATTAAATCTCTGCCTGAGATGATGTCTCGCAAGTGTGCAATGTCCTGAGTATTATAAGTCTCGATTCTGTCTCTCTTATAGTTATTGTTCATAATAGGGCCCTTTAGTTACCCTCTCGCGCTTTCCTTTCCCTTTAGGGATTTCTATGTTTGACATCTATGGAGTCGGAATAAGATGACTGGTGGGGAAAGGAGCTTCGTGATATATAGCAATTTGCTCGACCGGGGCTAGTAACTAACCTTCTTCCCAGAGGTTTTAGATGGTGCTTTGCTGTCTCGAATTTGGCCACTCGCGGCTTATTCATGGGCATCTGGTGAGTGCCAAGGGCCCTCGGAATGTCCCACTTTCCCACCATTGTCTATTGGCCATATTGTTAACGGTATTTAGTTGAATGCTTTCCTGACCGATCAGACATCCCAGATGATGAGCGATTCTGCTTTATTTTAGCGGAAGCTCTCTCCTTTCGCTCCGGATCCCTTTTTAACTCTAAACCATTCTGGATTCCTGTCTTTGCTATTGGTCTTACAGTTTTTCATTTTTTATACCTTACATTTATAATTTGTCGTTCAGTTTTTTTTTTTGCATTGCTTCTAGCTAGGGTTTAGTTTTTTTTATCCCTACGTCTTAAATTTTGGCTTAGCGTTGTGCTGCTAATAAAGTCTCGGTTTGACTTGCCGTGATTTCGTCTGCTTATTCATAATAATAATCACTACCAGGGATACATCTCATTGCTTTCATTCCAAAACTGCCTTCTCAACAAATCAGTCAATACCTCTTTTCTTATCGCATCCCCTCTTTTATATCACTAAAATTCAATTTTGCTCTGAAATTGCTTTTCCATAACCCCGAAGTCAACGCCAGTACCAGAAACGATGGAATTCATGACATAGGGAGACTTATTTAGTCCCATTTTTCCCATAAATATTCGAAACATTTATTACTAAATAGACCGTCCGGGTGAAAGTGGAAAATTGAAAGTTGACCGTACAAAGACAATTTAGGAAGGCAGTAAAGGAGTTTTGTAGAAATGCGTTATCTGACCTAAATCTCAGATGGGAGAAAAAAATACGAGAAAATGACTACTTTCAAGTTTATATAGTTTGACGACGGATAACTATGAATGCATATTGTATAAAATCTTACTAAGGTCATTCCCTGGTGTTTTGTAAAAGTTTATGGATGGACATTTTCAAATGACTATTCTTTTATTAGTTCTATTCGACACACACAAAAAAGCTTAATTGTACTTTGCTTATCATTGTTCTTGTTTTCTACTATCGTTTTTCCGATTGCATATTATTGTTATAGTGAATGTATAGGCTCGCATGAACTTGGCCATTTTATTTGCAGAAAAATATGTCATTTTGCAGTATTGTGATAACAAAGAACCATTCGGTTCAGGAAGAACAAAGCTCTTTGCATATCGGAACTATTATCCAAACTTTATCTCGAAAGAAATAAAACTATTAACGATTATTGCAATTAAAAATCTCACAATACATTTTGCTTCTTAAGTCCGCAGCCTCGACGAACTCGGATAGGAAGGGCTTCTCCCAGAGAGCCAACATTGCATGTATCTACAGGTTTTGTATGTTTCTCTTGTGTCGCACATAATACAATATGTGTTGGAACTGTTTGTCTTGTGGTTGTCTATCGTTCAGTTGTTATCGATAATTTGCTTTTCATATACAGCTTTATATACTGTCTCCAATATATTCAGACAAATTTTTCTCACTCATTACTGTTATTCCCCCCTCCCTCTCTAGGATCTTTTCTTCAGGGGTTATTCCCAGAGAGGCTCTGGCCTTCTCGTGGCCAGGGATGTCAGCCCTGGGACCCTTAGAGGTCCCATGGTGTTGCCCCTCTTTCTTTCCTCCCCTATTACGTTCTTCCACTGCCCTTTATTTTTCGCTCTTCCTTCACCTATCTAGTGGTCCTTATCGATACCCGACCTCTGCTCGTTTGATGGATTGATTCCGAATTGTTCCTTCATGAAGGTGGAAGAGGCTCGGCATCTCCACCGCCTTTGTCTACCGAATGCCCAAGGAGAAACTCATCGTTGGCCCCTTTTCTTCGTGCGTAGGAGAAATCGAGCAGCCTCTTAGGTTTATAAAGATGGTGTGGTGGATCCGTATCCATTCTCCAAGAGGACATACCGGACTTAACTGATTGTAGAGTTGCAGTAGTGCTGGGCCCTTGTGGGCCTCCATGGTGGGGAGTCCAGAGGGAGAATGCGAAGTTGTTTTTTATTTTTCTAATGGCTAGCCATAAACCTAAAACCTCCCCTTCTCGTAAGGGTTCTCGTGGCAAACGTTCCTTAGCTCCCTTTTCAGCCTTCCCTCGCTCGTTGAACACATATTCCAACGAAGTAGACCCAGATCTAGATTATCCCATCTTTCTTTTCATGAGTTCATCATCCGACACCTCACTTGGAAAAGGCGATGTGTTTGACGTCAATGAATCTTTTGAGTCCTGCTCAGGTGAACCCCGCCGGATGTGGTCAAGAGGTAATGGTGATGTCATCGAGGTGTCATCTCACTCTCAACAAAACCTTGTGCGAACTCTTTCTTCGATAGCTGAAATTCCAGTAACTGTTTCGTCCCATCCGCGTCTAAATTTTGGCAAAGGAGTCGTCCGTTCAAACGAACTAAGGGACTACGACCCCACCCGCCTTCAGAGCAATCTTAGTACCCAGCGTGTCAGACACGTAAACAGGGTGACTAAAACATTAGTCTCCACTAGAGTCCCAACTGCCCCACTGATTTCAACATTCGAACGACAAGAACTGCCGCAGTATATTAAAGCTGGGTACCTTCGTTTCCCGGTAAGTCCCTACGTCGAACTACCCATACGTTGCTTCAATTGCAATCAATTTGGCTATGTTGGCCGTGCCTATCGTACCCCCGCTCCTGCGTGAATTGCAGCTCTGACTACCATGGCCCCGAATGAACCAAAACACCTCGCTGTGCCAACAGCGTAGGTACCCACAGTGTTGCGTCAAAACTGCTCTTTATTCTTATAAGAAAAGGAGGTGCTCGCTTTGTGCGACTCTCTTATGTCTAGATATAAGGGAGGCCCGCCAGCGTGTTGAGCACAAACCTCGCCACTCTGCCGTCTTTTCTCTGAAGTTTTACGTGACTCTGGACGAAACCGACCATCATGCTGGAGTTCCGACACGCCTGAAGCACTTGATCCTACATCTCGCAGCGTCATGGATGCGAGTTTTATGCATCCGCATCCGAGCGTTTATTGCGGAAGGTGGATTCGATCCACCACACCGGCCTTCGCCTTGTGACCGGTGCCTTCCGCACTTTTCCCATTGAGAGCCTGTTGGTCGATGCTGGGGAGATGCCACTCGCTCTACGCCGCGTGCAGTGCATTACTCGCCTGTACGCGCGAGCCCGGCGCCTTCCTCAGTCGCCAACAGCTTTCACTGCATCCGCAGCTGATATCGACTGTGTCTATGCGGCCGATCGACGCCAGTCATACCCTAAGCCCTTTGGGTTTAGGGCCAGGAAACTCCTTCGAGAGCTAAATATAGCTCTCGGACCGGTGGCGCCCCTGGTTCTGCCCAGGACGCCACCCTGGAGGGTACCACATTGTGCTATTTGTCGCCACGCCTCTGCTCCCAAAGCTTGTACAGCGCCGGGAGTATTGCGTTCGACCTTTTTGGAGCACACCTCGTGTCACGCTGGAACTGCCAGTGTATACGGATGGCTCCAAGTCCCAAGAGGGGGTCGGCTTCCACGCTGTTTTCCCTCTGTTTGAAGTCAGCGGGGCGCTGCGTCTGTCTTCACGGCCGAGCTGGTGGTAATACACCACTCGATACGGGAGATTACGCGACGTGCCCGGTTCAGAGACCGGATTGTGATCTATAGCGACTCACAAAGCGCCCGGAGTGCTCTCTGGGCATTGGAATCTCCGCATCCCCGGGTTCGCGATGTCCGTGACGCCACGGTTTGGGTAAGCCGGGCGGATGTCGAGGTTATCTACTGCTGGGTTCCTGGACATGTAGGAATTGCGGGGAATGAGGGCGCCAAAGAGTCCGCGAGGACCAGCGTTTGGCTCTTCCTCACACCGACTACATGGCAGGAATACGTGCAGCTCTTCGGACTGCTTGGCAAAGAAGATGGGAGACGGTCGAAGGGAACTTAAAGTTGCGTGCCATTGCGCCGCGACTGTCGAATGTCCCAGTGTGGGTGATCGCGCACGTTACCTGTCCCGTTCCGGGATGGGCATGGTCGCTACCGCCTGTCCCTTGTACTCGGGACGAGTGAGTGCGCATTGACTGGTGGACTTGTTGACTTTGGGGGGAAGGCAGGCCTTCTCCCTATTATTTAAGCAGGTTTTTTTGCTTTTGTTTTTTTCCCTTATATGTTGCACGCTACTGCGCCGGGGGGGACCTCCCCCCGACGCAAGAGCTTGCTTTTGCTCGCCCCCTTTTTTCTTTTGGGGAGGGGGCAGTTTTTAATACAGCGACTAATGCCCAAGTAGGCAGTCGCGAGATGAGCTCTTTAAAAAAAAAAAAATGCCTCAATGGTTAGAAAGACACCCTCTACTCCTGGCCCATCCAGGTCAACGAGCACGGTTGTTTCCGCGCCCATTCGGAGCCCTTCTGCGGGTTCTACTTAACCCGGGCACTCCCCTGGTTAAGCTGGAGGCACAAAGGGTTAACACCCAGCCCGAGCCAAAACCAGGGCTTTCCCTTTCCCCCAGTGTGCCCTTTTCCCGTAAGGCGAAACAGCCACGCGCCTCCACCGAGTCGTTAGACTCACAGGAGGCAACACCCCTGAAGTTGGTGGCCAGGCCATCTTCCTTGGTTGCTAAAGCTGTCGCAAGAAAGGGGCTTCGGCTCCTTCGCCCACGCCTAGTGGTGGGCTGAGTGGATCCTCGAAAAAAGGGCCCCCTGCCTCCGAAGCTAAAACGCCCGCCTAAGGTTTCGAGGCGGAGGGGGAAAAAGACTCTCATGGCAAGCCCAACCTCACCCAATAAGTCCTCGAAGGTGACAGCTCTTTCAGCTCTTTGTCCGGCCAACAGCGCCGGGGGTTTTGCATCCGGGAAGTGTATGGCCATTCCCGTCAAGGTCTTCTCTTCTAAGAGGGTCCCCGGGTCTCCTCCTAGGTAGGCCTAGACGGCATATTTCTTCATTGAAATTGCCGTGGACTCCGGGCCAACTTGGGGGAGCTGCGGAGGCTCGTCTCGTCCCGTTCCCCGTTAGCTATTTTTCTGCAGGAGACCATGCTAGGCGCGTGCCCCCTGCCCGCCTTCCCTGGGTATAAAGGTTTTGCGACCCCACCACCACAACCCCCTCCCTCTTTGGCATCTTTTCTTCAGGGGTTCTTCGGAGAGAGGCTCTGGCCTTCTCGTGGCGAGGGAGGTCAGCCCTGGGCCCCTTAGGGGACCCATGATGCTGCCAACAAGACTTAAAATGCCCCTCTTTCTTTCCTCCTCTGTTACACTCTTCCACTGCCCTTTATTTTTCTCTCTTCCTTCACCCATCTAGTGGTCCTTATCGATACCCGACCTCTGCTCGTTTAAGGGATTGATTCCGAATTGTTCTTTATCAAGGTGAAAGAGGCAAGGCATCTCCACCGCCTTCGTCTACCGAATGCCCAAGGAGAAACCCATCGTTGGCCCCTTTTCTCCATGCGTAGGAGAATTCGGGCAGCCTCTTAGGTTTCAAAAGATGGTGTGGTGGATCCGTATCCATTCTCCAAGAGGACATACCGGACGTAACTGATTGTAGAGTTGCAGTAGTGCTGGGCCCTTGTGGGCCTCCATGGTGGGGAGTCCCGAGGAAGAATGCAAAGTTTTTTCCTTTTTGCAATGGCTAACCATAAACCCAAAACCTCTTCTCGTAAGGGTTCTCGTGGCAAACGTTCCTTAGCTTCCTTTTCAGCCTTCCCTCGCTCGTTGAACACCTATTCCAACGAAGTAGACCCAGATCTAGATTATCCCATCTTTCTTTTTATGAGTTCATCATCCGACACCCCACTTGCAAAAGGCGATGTGTTTGACGTCAATGAATCCCGCTGAGGTGAACCCCGCCGGATGTGGTCAAGAGGTTATGGTGATGTAGTCAAGGTGTCATGCCACTCTCAACACAACCTTGTGCGAACTCTTTCTTCGATAGCTGAAATTCCAGTAACTGTTTCCCTCCATCCGCGTCTGAATTTTGGCAAAGGAGTCGTCCGTTCAAACGAACTAAGGGACTACGACCCCACCCGCCTTCAGAGCAAGCTTAGTACCGAACGTGTCACACACGTACACAGGGTGACTAAAACATTAGTCTCCACTAGAGTCCCAACCGCCACACTGATTTCAACATTCGAACGACAAGAACTGCCGTAGTATATTAAAGCTGGGTACCTTCGTGTCCCGGTAAGTCCTTACGTCGAACTACCCATACGTTGCTTCAATTGCAATCAATTTGGATATGTTGGCCGTGCCTATCGTACCCCCACTCCTGCGTGGATTGTAGCTCTGACTACCATGGCCCCGAATGCACCAACCACCCCGCTGTGCCAACTGCGGAGGTACCCACATTGCTGCGTCAAAGCTCTGCTCTATATTTTTATATGAAAAGGAAGTTCTCGCTATGCGAGACAACCTACGTCTAAATATAAGAGAGTCACGCCAGCGTGCGCGAGCACAAGCCTCGCCACTCGGCCGGTTCTTCTCTGATGTTTTACGTGACGCTGGACGAAACCGACCATCACGCGCGAGTTCCGACCAGCCTGAAGTACTTCACCCTAGATCTACTAGCAGCGTCGCAAACATTCAGAATATGCAGTCGAAGCATCGCTCACACACCGAGATAATCAAGGTAGCCCTCCTCTCTCCTGCAGCTCTAGCTGGGAGAGACGCTCAGGGTGAGACACTTGAAGACATCCGACGCTATTTTAAAGAATCCTCAACATTGACCAGTGAAGGTTCATCGACCCGGCCCCGGGACCCAGAGCAGAGCTAAGTGGAAGGATTCATCACCTGGGTCATCAGCCACCAATAAGCTGGCAGCCTCTGGAGCTGACTCGGCCGAACCCCGAGAATCTTCAATGGACTCCTCCCATATGGCTGAACATTCTATGCCCTTGAGTCCGTCCTGCCCTTTACTGGACTTAAGCCCCATCCTTATCCAAACGATGGCAGATATACACCTTGCTCAGATCACCTGTTCGTTCCGCTCACACTTCAACCCAAGATGCGATGGAAGCAGTTTATATTCCAACATCACCAATCGCGGCGGTTGGACCAACTCCTCAGACACCGAAAATCACCCCGACCCATGAATCCGGATCTACCGGCCAAAAATCCCTTCTTGATCTTCCTTTTCCGCCAGGTTGTGAGCCCGAATTAAAATCAAGGGCCACGGTCGGTTCTCCAAAACCCACGAAAAAAAGCCCCCATTACTGCACCATCTAGGATCTCTACCCGTGCAAAAGCAGGCTCCTCAAAATCAGCTCTCCGTCTCCCAAGCTCTTGGGGACGAACTTCAAATACAATATCGGCTTCAAAAGAGAGAAAGATATCCACAGTGGTATCTAATCGTCCCACATAATATCTTGCATTTTAAAATGGAATTGCCAAGGCGTTCTTCCAAAGTGGGAAGAACTCATAATTCTTTTGATGACTATCCAACCCACTGTTATTTGTCTTCAGGAGAATAAACTGGGTATACTGCCCTTTCCGCCGGTTCCCGGCTTTCTCACTTTCAACTCTATTGCTCCTGCTTGAAGCTCCTCTCATGGGGGGTGTCAAGCATGATATCTTCATCCCACCCCAAGCTATTGCAGTGAGGGTTTTTCTTAGTAAGCTTTTTAGCGTTTGCTCTATTTACCTACTACCTTGTTTATCATTGTCAAGACCCGACCTTCCAGAACTTATTTTCCAGTTGCCCTCTCCATTCTTATTACTAGGAGATTTTAACGCCCGTCACCCACACTGGGGTGACATCACTCGAAATGCCAAAGGCAGTGTTTTAGAGTCTCTTTTATTATCTGACTTTCTTTGTGTTTTAAACACGCGATTTTACCTCTTATGTCCAGACGGACTCTTTTAGCTGTGTTGACCTGTATGTTTGTTCCCCGGATTGCTTCACAGGATTTCGATGGTCAATTTTTGATCATCTCAATGGGAGTGACCACTTCCCTATTGTCTTGTCGGCCCTTCAAGTTAGCCCTCATACAACCATGCCCCTTAAGTACGACATAGGTCATACAGATTGGGAAGGTTTCCAAGAGGCGTCCTTCATAAGTGCATCCTTGGGGACCTTCAATGGAGTGGACGTGGCAGTAGAATACTTTACCTCGACTATCTACAATGCAGCAACACAGACCATCCCACGGAGGCGACCTTCCACGGGCCGCTCAACCGTGCCCTGGTGAACCTCGACGTGTGCAACAGATATCAAAAATTACAAGTTAGCCCATGCCCGATTCCGAAAGAACCCTTCGTCAGGCTCGCCATAAATCATGGCGCCGTTACGTTTCATCAATTTCTTCTATGACACCTACTACTAAGATCTAGAAGAGGATTAACAAGATCAGGTGCCGTTATGCTATCAGCATACCCCCACATTCAACTTAGACGGTTCTTTGTAGAATGACGGCCTGGCAGTCAGCAATGCTTTTGGTGACCATTTCCGCCCCGTCAGCAGTGTCAGCCGTTACGATAAGGCTTTTCAATCCTACAATTCAAGGAAGAATTTGTAGGGGTGCGAAAATGTATCAGAAAAAAATTCCTTCTAACTCGATAATATATATAGGCGACAAAATTACCAACTCAGGACGGACTAAGCTGTGGCGTGAGGCTAGAGTGTTGGCGTTTAAATCCAATAGTACTGCGTTCGAAACTCAACAGTCCAAAACCTTCTATGAACAAATTTCAAGAAGAAAACGGAAGTCAAGGAAAACGCTTGAAGGACCAACTCAACGAGAATCGAGAAGAAGACAATTCGAACAAGATGCATCAAGAAAGAAAGATATTGAAGATTAAGGACTAACCCAGCCAACAAGAATAAATGGAAGACAAATTTTGAAGGGGCAATTTAAATAAAAAGGAAATTCTGAAAGAATTAAAATTAATTCGATAAAGACGCAATACTAATATTGAGAGCAAGAATAATATTGATAAATATATAAAGTTTTAATAAAGATCCCCCCCTCCCCCTATAACTGGTGACCCTTAACGGCCGAACAATCTTCTGATGTTCGTTACAACTGCACCTCCTCCCCTACTAGATTTAAGAAAAAGTGCTGCTGGGAACTTAGGAGACCCGGGAAAGGAGAAGCCATTACTCATTGATTAGAGACAAGATTTCGTTGCCTCTCCTCATTCCCACTGAATTAGCTCCACTCTGTCCCTTTGCAGATCTACTTCCCCTGGCCTTGATGAGACCCATTTCGATATGATTCGGCGCCTACATCCACACTCTACTTTCTTCTTATTTGATTTGTACAACCTTGCAGATCTACTTCCCCTGGCCTTGATGATACCTATTTCGATATGATTCGGCGCCTACATCCACACTCTACTTTCTTCTTATTTGATTTGTACAACCTTGTAGGGGTGAAGGGTTTTTACCCGTCATCATGGCTCATTGGGATTATAGTATATGGTTATTCATGTGATTTATTTTCTTTTAATAAATCAGCCTAAATAGCGTTTCGACAACCATAACCATAAATTTGTTTGATCGAAGTTGTCTGCTGATAGTTTTAGGCCTAAGACGAGAGCGAAATATATTTTGAAATAATGAACTGGGTTTTAAGAAAAACAATTAAACAAATATAAATATATTCATAGAATCAACGAATCGACAATGAGATAAGTAGATTAGGTATACAATGTGAGATATTTTAACATATTATTTAAAGTAACAAGATGCGAAGAGAATTAAAGTATGTGAAATAAATATGAAATAATATGGTGAATAATATATTGACTATGATAGACTGTGAATTAGGGGCTGCAATATGAGAAGTAAATATAATTAGGAGCTACTCTCGTATGGTCGTTTGCAAAGAATTGTGAGAAAAAGTGGAATTAACCAAGTATGATTTGTTTGGAGGTAAATGACTAATTGTAGAAGGAATGATTACCGACCTTTATAAGAAGAGTGGCTGGAGTCGAATGGGAAAAAATAGTGTGCTATTTGGTCGAGCTGAATGCGTGTTTGTTTGTTTATGTGTGAAATTTTAAGAGATGTTGTTTAGACCAGTATTACGTTAAATTAATTGACAAGTAAAATAAATGAATGAATTAATTATTAAGTTGTACATAAAATGATTTAATTTAAAAAGTTAAGTAAATTAATTGAAAGATTAAAATGACAAAGTTAAAGGATTTTATAATATAAATATTACATAATAATTGATGTATATATATGTGTGTATATATATATATATATATATATATATATATATATATATATATATATATATATATATATATATATATATATAGATATATAGATAAGTTTCCCAGGAGGTTTTTATTATAGGAATGCCCAGAGGCATTACTATAGGACCTTTTTTTCCTTTGTAAACCGGGCAGGGACCGGTTGGACGCAGATCACTACCGCCCTATAACTCTCACCAGCTGTTTGAGTAAGTTGCTGGAAAAAAATATATTGGAGCGCCTAAACTGGTTCCTAGAAACCAATCACCTTCTCTCACCATTTCAATGTGGCTTCCGCAAAGGTCATAGTACCCTTGACCTACTAGTACGTTTCGAGGGATCGGTCCGGAAAGCTTTATCATTAAAGCACCGAGTCTTGGCCATATTTTTCGATATTGAGAAAGCCTACGACACAACATGGAAATTCGGCATCTTGAAGCAGTTATACGTCTGGGGGGATGAGAAGCCTTTTACCTTCACTTATTTTAAAGTTTTTTAGCATCTCGATCCTTCAAGGTACGTGTTGGAGACGCATACTCTGACCTGCAACCCCAAGAGGAGGGAGTTCCTCAGGGCAGGGTTTTAAGTGTCTTATGTTTTATATTTGCCATCAATGATATTATTTCGTCTCTCCCAGAGGGTGTATCGGCAACTCTGTTTGTCGATGATTTAACACTATACTATTCCTCACCTCACTTTCCATCAGCAGTGCGTCGGCTACAACTGGCAGTCGATGCTGTCTTGAAAAGAGCATAACTTAAGGGATTCCGCATTTCCACGAACAAAACCAAAGCAATGTATTTCCACCGTGGCAGAGGGGTTCTTGTTCCGCCATCTATCTCCCTACAAGGCAAATATATAGAGTTTGTCTCCGAGTTTTGTTTCCTTGGCATAACTCTCGATCCAAAGGTATCCTGGTTACCACACCTACGCCGACTTCGAACAGGCTGACTGCGGGCTCTAGACATTTTGAAAGTCCTCTCACACACTTCGTGGGCCAGTGACCAACAAACATTGTGGATATTATACATAGCCCTCGTCCAATCCAAATTGGATTATGTCTGTGACATTTACTCATCGGTTTCCCTTCAGCCCTTAAAATGCTGAACCCGATTCGAAACCTTGGAGTTCGCCTTTCTAGTAGAGCCTTCCGTATTTCTCCTGTCAACAGTCTTTATAGCGAAGGTAGGGTACTCTCTTTGCCCTACCATAGACTTCAAATCTGCATGCGATACCTCTCCCGAGTACAGCACGCCCCGATATCGGAGGTCTACAGATGCCTGTATGCTTCCGAATCAACGGCGGCATATGATAAGTTGCCATCTTCACCCCGCCCTTTGAACCTTCGCATAGGAGATCATCTATCTAACCTGGGTGCTTTAAGGGTCCTTACCCTTCCCTCCTTACCGACCCCTAGTTGGCGTGCTCCTCTCCCCACAGTATGTACCAACATGTGGAGCCTGGAGAAGTCCTCCATGGCCCCTTGCATCATTAACAGCCTGTTCTTAGAGCATTACACCTCACACAAACAATGCTGCCCACTATACACGGATGGCTCTAAGTCGGACGGTGGCGTGGGAGCCACAGCTATCTACCCAGGAGGAGAATTCTTAACTTTATCTTTGTCGCCAGCAGCATCCATTTTTACCGCTGAACTTTCATCAATCCTTTTAAATTTTACCCTCATCCAAATTTTACCTTTTAGTGATTTTGTCATTTTGTTATGACTCAAGGAGTGTCTTACAGTCAATTAGATCTTTTAATGCGTCCTATCCCCTAGTCACAGAAATTTCCAACTGGCTTATCCAAAATGCGTCCCGATATAGAATTATTTTTGCTGGGTCCCTGTGCATGTGGAGCTTCTGGGCAATGAGAAGGCTGATCGGCTAACCCGCTTAGCACATTCTGTGTCCCCTAAGAACTCGGCTCTGCCATTTAGGGACTACTTTCCTTTAATAAGAAAATATATTTTTCAAATGTGGCAGCATGAATGGGATGACTGTTCATCTGGTGCTTCTGGGCAACGAGAAGGCTGATTGGCTGGCCCGCTCAGCACATTCCGTGTCCTCTGAGAACTCGGCTCTGCCTTTTAGGGACTACTTTCCTTCACTAAGAAAATATATCTTTCAACTGTGGCAGAATGAATGGGATGACTGTTCATCATCTAAACTATACAAAATTAAAAATTCTATTCGTTCTTGGCCCTCGAGTTGCATTAACCACATGAGACTTACTCACGGCCATCTTGTTTCGGGTGATGCTCATTTCAGCCCTTGCTGTCGTTATTGCGGTGGGGACCAATCGGTTGCCCACCTCTTATTGGATTGTAGCCATTTCGCCATTCTCCGGTTGCCCTATTTCCCGACTTTTTTAACTATTCCTCAACACACCCGTCCTCGATTCATATTGGAGGAGGAATTTTTTAACCCGTAGTTTTTTTTAAAATTTTTGTCACAAAGTGGTCTCCTCCACCTTCTATAGATGATTTGCCTCTTTACAAGCTGCTATATAGAATCCACTTGGATTAGGCAGCAACCCATTGGTAACTTACCTTAAACCTTAAACCACCACCACGAGATGGGGGCCGGGCTGGAGGATGCGTGATTTACACTCGGCATGATGTCTCCGTTCTTCTCTTCGCTTTAGATAACTTCTTTCAGGCAGTAGCTGTGTAGCTAAACCTGGATAGGAGGTATACTGTTATTTCCGCGTACATTCCGACGTTTCGTGGCACGGTTGCCGAGGCTTCTTTTCTTGCTCGGAGATCTGACGGTAGACGGATATAGGTGCCCTCAAAGTCTATGAGGTTTCGCAGCAGTGCCCGAGAACCACTTCATTTTACTCTCTCGATCTATCTTTGTGCTCTCCGAATACACAGCTTGATTTGGGTTGGGGAATGGTCGATGACCTCCATGGTAGTGATCACTTTCCCATTCAAGTATTATTTTCTGGACCGCTGCCGACCGAGAGCCTGCCCCGGTGGGGTTTGACATGGGGTTGTTGCTCCGTATTTCAGGAAATGATTGATTTCTTTGTCTCAGTCGAGGAGTTTAGGTCGATAAATGAGGCCGTTGAGTTCTTCCCCGGCAGTCTCGTCGCCGTTGGCCTAACTACTCTTGCTAGAACTGCATTCTGCTCTCGCTTCGTGCGCGGACACTGCCTCTGGTCCGGACGATGGCCTGTACGCCATGCTTCGACACCTGGGTAAGCGTGGCATGGCCTTTCTGATAGATTTTTTCAATAGGATCTGCGTAGAGGGTATCTTCCCATATTCCTGGCGAATTGCTACTGTGTTGGCTTTTCGCAAACCGGGGAGAGATCATTCTATCCCAGCCGGTTTCCGCCTAATCTCTCTAACTTCCTGCGTGTGCAAGTTGATGGAGAAATTGGTAAATGTTAGATTATCCTTTTTTTATGGACATCGGAGTCCATTTGTCTTATGCACAGTGCGGCTTCCGCAAGCTCCACTCCTCATTTGATGCTCTGATCCAAACGGAAAATGCCGTTGTCGATGCCTTCTTTCGTAGACAGGCTACGCCACGGTGTTTTTCGATCTGGAGAGGGCCTATGATACCGCATGACGATACGGTATCTTGAGGCTCTCCATATAATGGGGCGAGTGGACGCCTCCCAATCTTTATATCTGAATTTTTGGAAGATCGCCGATTCCGCGTACGGGTGAGGGGAGCCCTCACCAGCCCAATGTAGCAGGAAGAGGGTGCTTGGCAGGGACGTATCCTCAGTGTCGCAGTCTTTGTCTTGAGCATCAACGGCATCACCTCTGCTCCTGAAATATGGTCTTGCTACTCTCTACGTGGACAGCTACCAACTCTGAAGCGTTGACTATAACAGGAATTGAACCGCGTCTCTTGCAATGCCGAACCGCACAGACTTCGGTTTTCCTTGGCCAAGAGTAAGATGGCGTACTTCTGCCGCCATCCACAGCTCCATCATTACCCATGTCAGATGCTCTACTCCGACTGGAAAATACCGTCCGCGTGGCCTTCTTTTGTAGACAGCACTACATCACGGTATTTTTCCATCTGTAGAAGGCCTATGATATCGCTTGGCGACACGGTATCATGGAGACTTCACACGATTGAGCCCTCTCCGGCTAAATTGAACAGGAAGAGGGTATCCCGCTGGGAAGTGTCTTCAGTGTCACACTCTTCGCCTTGAACATCAACAACATCACCTCGGGGCTGCCGTAAGATGTTCTCGCTACGCTCTACGTGGACCTTTCGATCTCATTTGGCGTGGCCTAGATGCCAACTCTGGAGCGTCGACTCCAACAGGCATTGAATCGTGTCTCTCGCTATTCCGAAGCACACAGGCTTCGGTTTTCCTTGTCCAAGACTAGGGCAGTGCGCTTCTGCCGCCATCCATGGCTCCACCCTGAACCGGCCTTGTTTCTAGTTGGGGTTTGCCTGGAAGTCGTGGAGTCGCACCGTTTCTTGGTCTTGTATTTTACCGACTCCTCACCTGAGAGACTCATATTCGCAGCCTTAGGTTCATTTGTACCCCCGCCATGGATATTCTTCTTTTCGTGACGTTAAATCAGCGCTGTTAGGCTACTGCCCTTTTTATCGCTCCTTTGTTCGTTATAAGCTCGACTACAGATGAAATTTTTATGCATCCGCAGCTGAACGTGTATTGCGAAAGGTGGATTCAATCCACCACACCGGCTATCGTTTGTTGATCAGTGCCTTAAGCACGTATCCCATTGAGAGCCTACTTGTCGATGCTAGGGAGATTCCCCTCGCTCTGCGCCGTCCACAGTGTATTATTTGCCTTTACGCGCGCCTGGCGCCTCCCTCAGTCGTCAATAGCTCTCAATGCATCCGCAGCTGATCTACACACTGCCTATGCCGCTGAGAGACGCCAGTCATGCCTTAAACCCTTCGCGTTTAAGGCTAGCCAACTCCTTTGAGAGCTCGGTATAGCTCTCGGGCCGGTGGCACCCCTGGTTCTGCACAGGACGCTACGCTGGAGGGTAACACCTTTGACCATTTGTTGCTATGCCTCTTCTCCCATACCTTGTACAGCTCCGGGACTATTGCCTTCAGCCTTTTTGGAGCACGCTGGAACCGTACCTGTGTATACTGATTGCTCCAAGTCCTAAGAGAGGGTCGGTTTCCACACCATATCCCCTAAGTTTGAAGGCGCTGCGTCTGTCTTCACGGCCGAGCTCGTAGCAATATACCGAGCAGTACCTAAAATTACGAGAGGTGCCCTGTTCGGAGATCAGATTGTGATTTATAGCGACTCACAAAACTCCCTGAGTGCTTTCAGGGCATCGGAATCCCCGCACCTCCTGGTTCGCGATATCCTTGACGCCACTGTTTTGGCAAGCGGGTTGGATGCCGAGGTTATCTTCTGCGTTGTTCCTCGACATGTAGGGAATGAGGGCGCCAAAGAGTCCGTGAGGACCGAGCGACCAGACCATCGTTTTGCTCTTTCTCACACCGATTACTTGGCAGCACTACGGGCAGCTCTCCGGGCTGCTTGGCAAAGAAAATGGGATACGGTCGACTAGAACCTAAAGTTGCGAGCCATTGCTTCGCAACTATTCCCATGGACCTATCCCCCAATGCCGCGAAGGCTTCAGGTTGCTTTCTGTCGTCTCCGAATTTGACATACTCGAGGGACGCACGACATCTGATGGAGCGCTCGCCTGCGTTTTATTTTGATGACTGCGTTGTATCCCCAGACTGTTCGGCACAATCTTGTCGGATGTCCCAGTCTGGGTGATCTTTGTTCACGCTACCTGTCTCGGTACCGAGATGCGCGGGATCGTCCATTGTACTCGGGACAGTTCGTGCTCACTGACTTGTGGACATTTTGTTGTTTCTCTGTAGGTCGCACGTTCCTGCGCCTGGATGAGGTGGGCCCCCTCTCGACGCCAGAGCCCGCCTCCTGCTCATTGTTGCCCTTTTTACTTTTTTTTTTGTTTTGTTTTATATATTGTTATTTTAATGTAGCCTATGACTAGGCTGTCGTGAGTACTGCGACTTATGCCCAAGTAGGCAGTCGCTAGGTGGGATAAAAAAGATATATATAAAAAATACCACAATTAAGTGGGGTCACGCTTCTTGTGAGACCGTCCTGAGGAAGCTAGATTAAAGTGGAGAGAGGCTGTTGCATGCTGTAGGAATTATATAGTTAAGAAGTGGAAGTTCTTTTGCAACTGAACTTCTTTGACATGCATCCAGGTCGGGTGGTCGTGTCCTGTGCATTTTGGCATGATTAGCCCAGCTACAACTATTTTTGTTGTCTTTTTGCCCAACAAGGTGGCTAGAATTTAAACAAACTCTCTGCTAGTTCTTGCGGTATTTGCACATGTTAGTGAGGGTGGTGGTCTTATAATGGAGTTCCCAAACCGATTCATTTGTGACGTACGAGCGGGTTTCTTCTGAGTCCCTCTCGTCCGCAGTCTTTCTTGGACAAAGATGACTTTTATTGTGTCCTAGCTCGCTTCCCTTTTCTCCCTACTTGGTCGTTTTCTGTCACTTCTAAATCAGACACACTCAGATGGAGCTCTCCTATCTTCATTTGACGACTGTTGGTCCCACAGACTGTCCAATATATTCTTGCCCAATTTTCCTGCCTTGGGGATCTTCAGGCACGAGCAAGTTCGCTACTGCCTGTACTAGGAACAAGTTCGTTCACACTGGAATTTGGATTCATACTTCCTAAAGGAGGCTGGCCTTATCCATTGTACAGGGTGGTCCAAAAGTTCCTGTTACTCCTTACCGAAAAGTAATAAGGACAATAAAATAATATCAAACACATGTATTGGTTTTAGTGTATTCACTTTCATTGACACTGCCACACATCGAGAAGGTCTGTGTTTTACACGGTCATGCGCCCATACACTTGCAATCAGCCTCTTTTTCAAATTGCAAGAGCTAGTGTGAGCTATCTGATCTTTAAAACAATATTAATAGGGGGTGACAAGACTTTTGGTCATCTAAAAAATAAAATAAAAACAATATTTCTGAGTCGATATCAAAAGGAGAATGACATTAAATATGTAATTTAGATATTGGATCTGTTCAGCGGAGGGGGCTGTATTAGGATAGTGGTTTGTTGTTTACATCTTAGAGCATTTATGTGTTGTATGTCCTTAGTTTCGCGCATGTAGCATGGTGTAGGTTGTGCATGGGTGCTTGTTGGGTCCTGTGTATTATGCAGATATTGAGTTTAGTGAAAGTTAAGATGGTAGTTTATGAGTGGGTGTTTATTTAGGACACTGGGTGCATTCCGTTGCGTTTGTTGTTTTTGAATTTACAGGGTGCGGATGGTATTCGTTCTAATAATGAATGTTTCAGGACAAAAAATTATATTTCTGAAGCATATTCGTCAAATTGGGGTACGTTTGTTTTAATAGCATGGTATGTCGATCTCACTTTATGACAGCCTCCATGCGACCTCGGAACTGGCCACAGACCTCCCTCACAATCTCCTGTTTTAAGCCCCTGAAGGCTCTTGTATTCCTGTCCCTAAGCTCGTCTTTTGTGTTGCAACCAGATTTGTTGATCTCTCTTTCCATTTCACCCTGCACAAAGAAGTCTAGGGGTGCAGTCAGGCGAGTTGGAAGGCCAAATATTAGGTACTGGATGATGGAAAAAAATTTCTAACAGCCACTTCTTGGTTTTGCTGCCCCACCTAATCTCTACCTGCAGCTACCCGGTGGATACAGAGCTTCACCACCTCGCTCAAAATACAGAGCTAACCGTCGGTGTTCAGCCTGAGTGCCTTAGAGAAGAAGTGGGGTTGCATGACGACACCGAAGATCATGTTTGTCGCTTGAAATTTCCCCTGCGTTACCCTGGGTGCAAAAGCGAACCGCCTATTGGTCTGGTCTTGGAAAATATTCATACGGTGGGAGAAAACTCCCCCAGCATTTCTGGCTCCAACTGGTGTTTCAATTTGTTAATCAGTTTCTTTGTGTTCTTGACTCGCTTTTGCTGCATCACCTTGCACAGAAATTCTTCCTCATCTTGTGTACAAAAGTAGCGAATGTCCTTATGCACCACCAGCTAATGAGCTTTTCATTCGCACTTTTCTCTCTTGCAATGACACGTATCGACTTTCTGGATTTCTGTGACGAATCCATTGTTTTTCCTATGTGAGCGCCTCGTAGTCGAATTTTAAATCTTCTAGCTTGTGTGCCCTATACCAGAATCTTTCTGCTGAAGTTGAGCAAGTCTGAAATCTTGTTTCCAAGGAGGACCATGCCTCTCCCACAATTTGGGCATTCAAAGATTTTCCATAGTAAATTATTCTAAAAAAATAAAAAATAGGCATCATTTTTAAAAAGGTCGACAACAAATGTAAATAAATTATGTATAAAATTATCAGTTGAAATTACGAAGGAATACCGCCCGCATCCCTACACGCTCGCGGTATTTCCAGAGGCTCGATAGTTGGGTTTAGGGCGCGTTGACCAAATTTATTCTCACCAACCTCTGAATATCATTTCAAAACTTAAATGCTTTGTCGTTGGAGAGGGGACTCAGCCCGCTCATTAGAACGGACTGCGAAGTGGACTTCTACTATACTTCTCTCCTCTACCTTTATTTATGGTCTTCTACTGTTCCCCTAGATCTCCTTCCCCTTTTTACTTTCCTGAGTGTGATTGATTGCGCCTGAGCGTATCTGTAGTGTATGTGTGGTTTAAGTTTGTATTTTTTGCAGTCTCTGTGTACCCGTCTTGCCTCACCTGGGTGCGTCGTTCCGTGACTGAACCACTGAGTTGAATGTTGTGGGTGCAAGACCGTGGCCGCCTAGCGCGATGGTTTTGCGTCTTTAAAGGGAAAATCCCGAAGGCAGCCACTCGATTTTAAAACGACGGTGCTGGTTGAGGAGTGCACGGGTCCCTCCCTCCCTTTGAGGGTGCGCATCGGGTGACGTAGCTGCGTAAGTAGGTTCCGCTCTACGTGAGACTGCCCCCCCCCCTCCTCCGCCCAATCAACATAGTAGTATATGGAGAAAATTACACAAAAAAACTTCCTCGTGTTCCTGGATCTCGTACCAGTTCTCGCTTTCTCGCAACAGATCCGTTTTCCTCAAAGGGTAGACCCTGATGTGCAATTATCAATGTTTATGGGTGATGTACACAACGAAGTATCGGAAACCATGCTCTGCTACCACTGTTAAGAACGTCTGCGCACGCTTACATCTGAACAACGACTGCTCCCGGCCACGCTACGGAGTGAGCACCCGGCCGCCATTACACCATCGGCTGTGACGTCACGCTACGCCATAAACAAATGAACAGCGCGCAGCGTACAATTACGCGTCATTATTACTCTGCCAAATATTAACACCTGAGTTGGAATACCATCGTTTTTTGGTCCTTAGTAGGAAATCTGACATTCCCCTATCAAAACTCAATATTTTGATGCCGGGTAGTACTTCGATGGACGTTGCGGAGAACCACGCCGCATGTGGTCCCGTAATGATGGAGCCCTAGTAGTAGAGGTCGCTTCCCGTCCCCAACATGATTTAGTACACGCCCTCAAGACCCTTGCTCGCTCTTGGATTGCTGTCTCATCCCGCCCAGACTTCAACACAGTGAAGGACGTTTATGTGTTCTAATGGACTATGACTCCAAGATGCTTTAGTCGAAGGTGGCTAGCCAGTGGATTATTGATATTCATAGAACACAGCAGACCGTTGGTGGGACCCGGGTGAACACACCAGCGATGTTTCTGACATTTGATCATTGGGATCTCTAAGGCGGGTTACCTACGAATTCCAGTAAAACCTTATACATCTAATCCGAGGTACTGCTTAATTGCCAATGTTCTCTCATGTGAGCACTGCCTGCCGCCACCCCTGTGCTTGTGTGGATTGCGCGCAGGCTTAGCAAATGCGGAGAGCCCCATAGGGCTTCTTCATCGAAGTGCCACATATTTCTATTTGAAAAAGAGGTCTTAGTTGCCCGTCATTCTGTTAAGGTTTATATGCGGGAAGCCCGTCGATTAGTCAGAGAGAAATTCATCTCTCCCGGCGCAGGTTCTTCGATGTCGTACGCATGACAGCAGACTCGTCCCGCTCGACCAAAAATTCTGTACACTACTACATCTCTTCAGTCATCCCGGGATGCAGCAGCACTACCCTCTTCTACCCAGATTCAAGTCTAGTCCCCTAGTATCTCCCCCCCCCTTCCCTATTGCGACCTCGGCGGCAAAGCGTGGCCAATCCAGAGACTGGACGACATCCAAGCCTATATAGATTCTACCGAGACACCCCAATCTGATGTCGTCATGGCTGAGGATTTCTAGCCCAAACGCAAGGCCTATTCTGACTCTTCCCCTCCCTCTAGGAAGCTGACTTCCAAAAAGAGCGGTCAATCTACCTCAGTTGAGGTATACCCTATCCCTTCCTTCCTTCCTTCTCCCTACTCCAGCCCCTTTGACACATGTAACCGTATAGCTTATGTGATGATTGGTTTAATGACAAACTTGCCTAGATAGCAGCCATTAAACCTTGCTGTATGAATCTAAAGATAAACATGCATTGAAAAAGAGAGAACGTGAGAGAAGATAACTAATTCAGCCGAGAAGATTTCAAAAGTACTGACTCATTAATTTAAGTAAGATTTATTGAACTAACAAATAATAGAATATGGTTTAATTATTGATTTGATAATACAGTTAATTAATTGGATATTATGGCCAATGAGTATAATGTGTATTTTAAAAATACAGCGGGCGAGCTTTCGTTGAGAAGGGGAAGGGCTATGTCAGTCCCCTTTCTCTTGCGGAACCCGTGTTGCTGAGGGATGTGGGCTTCTAGCTCGGTCAGTTGGTCTTGTAACCTGTTGGCCAGAAGCTTCTCGTAGACTTTGCCTATAATCTCCAGGATGGATATTGGCCTGTAGTCCACCAGTTGATCAGGCTTGCTTCCTTTAGGTATAAAGATGATTTTAGCAATCTTTAAACCGTATGGGAAGTAGCCCGTATTCAAGGAAGCATTGTAGATGTTCGTGATTTCCTGAATGATCTGCCCGGGGGCATGTACCAAGTTATTTCTGGTGATGCCCGTCCAGCCTGGTGCTTTCTGTTTGAAGGATTTAATGACTGCCATGACCTCTACAGGTGTAGTTGGTCGGCCATGGTCTGCCAAAATCTTCCCTTCGTCGACATAGGCATGTAGAAGCGTGCGATGCACAATCTGATTTAGATCTTCAATCAGTTGGCCCTCGATTTCCTGGTCGAATTCCGCATTTAATTTTCCGGACGTTTCGGTCATTAACGATGACCATCATCAGCAAATTCTTAAACGGAATACAAATCAGGGGGTATCTAATCAAAGCGGATATTAATAGACGGAGCGAAGCAAGTAATTCAATAAAATTGTAAATTGAAATTGAAATTGATGTAAGTAGAAAAATTGAAATTGATGTAAGCAGTAGGAAAAATGTGTAGTAGGTATATAAAGATAAAAAGAGTTTAAGTATTGCCCTGGTGTAGAGGGCTTCTCTCAGGATTTTCTTGTTTGGGTTTTTTATTTTTCTTCCCTTTATTTGTTTTTTGTTTGTTTGTTGTTTTTTTTCTTAACTTACATAATTAGATAAATATATTTGTTCTTTCCTCCGTCGTGGCATTCAAGCCTTTCAAGTTTCTTATCTGCTGAATATATATTCTTCTTAATTGTTATCTTAATAACTAACTTCTCATTTTGCCGGGGTTTAGTTTTTGATTCCTGTTTCGTATATCTTCATATCACATTGGGCACTTCGCCTCTTTTCTTTCTTGTTTGTAGTTTCTTCTTCTTTTTTTTCTTCCTTCTTTACACTTTGGTGTACGTGCTTTGACTTTTAAGGGAACTTATTCTGTTCACGTAAATATACCAATTTGATTCTCTCGATATCAGTTGCTTCCACTCGGTAATAGGGCTTGCCTGGTGGCACGTCCCCCAATTGCTCTCGGAATATCTAGATTGTGGTTCATATTCGGGAGTATTTTTTCTTCTATTTTGTCCCAGGTCTTTCTCCCTAGCCTTTGGAGTTCTATATTCAGAGGGGTTAGTCTTGCTCTTGCGTGCAGTACTGTTTGCTGAATATAGTCCGTCCTTCTTGCTCCAGCTATTAGCAGGGTTGCTTTGTTCTGCACTCTCTGCATTCGCCTAAGAGAGGTGGAACTCGCAGCCTGCATGACCACTGCTGGGTACACTAAGGTTGAGCGCACCAGAGCAGTGACAGCATTTTAAGGTTTTTGGAGCTGAGGTTTTTAAACCTATACAGTTTGCCGAGCTGTATTTTGGCTAGGGAGATTCTATCACTAATGTGTACTTTATATCCTTTGTATGTAAATTGTATACCTAGGACTTTTCCTTTGTTACCATATGGGTATATATCGTCATTCACTGAGACATCCACACGTCTTCGGCGGTTAATTGGAAGGATCTGGAACTTTCGGCGGTTGATCTTGATTTTCCACTTTTTTTCGTATCGATTGATGTTGTGGATTTCGATGGCTGTCTGCCTTGCTTGATATCCAGCATGTTTGTAATAACTGGGGACGATTTATGTGATGTCGTCTGCAAACTGCAGGTACATCACTTCCTCCCCCACCGGATCAGGAAAGTCCAGGGTGTACAAAAGGTACAGCAGCGGACTCAGACAGTCACCTTTGTGGAACACCTGCCTCAAGTTCAAACTCGGGTCCTCTGTAGCCCTTGATCGAAATTCGGGCTTTTCTGCGCATGATGTAGTCGCAGAGGACCCTTTCCAGGATTGTGTTCAGCTGGAGGCCTAAGATCTTGTATTGTAAGCCTCTTAGCCAAACCTTATCGAAGGACTTTTGTACATCTCGCATTACCACGTCTACGTATTTCGTCTCAGCTTTACAGCGGGCGAGCTTTCGGTGAGAAGGGGAAGGGCTGTGTCAGTACCCGTTCTCTTGCGGAACCCGTGTTGCTGAGAGATGTGGGCTTCTAGCTCGGTCAGTTGGTCTTGTAACCTGTTGGCCAGAAGCTTCTCGTAGACTTTGCCTATAATCACCAGGATGGATATTGGCCTGTAATCCACCAGTTGATCAGGCTTCCTTCATTTAGGTATAAAGATGATTTTAGCAATCTTTAAACCGTCTGGGAAGTAGCCCGTATTCAGGAAGGCATTGTAGATGTTCGTGATTCCCTGAATGATCTGCCCGGGGGCATGTACCAAGTTATTTCTGGTGATGCCCGTCCAGCCTGGTGCCTTCTGTTTGAAGGATTTAATGACTGCCATGACCTCTACAGGTGTAGTTGGTCGGCCATGGTCTGCCAAAATCTTCCCTTCGTCGACATAGGCATGTAGGAGCGTGCGATGCACAATCTGATTCATATCTTCAATCAGGTGGCCCTCGAATTCCTGGTCGAATTCCGCATTTTCTTCTGATGTTATCTTGAAGACATTCTTCCAGAATATGCGGAATCTTTCTTCCAATACCGCCGGGTCTTCCAAGTAGTCATCGACCTCCTTAATGCGGGTCTCTTCCCTACTTGTAAGACCTTTCAACTTGTTCACAAGTCACCAGAACACATCGGATTGCAACTCGCTGTCAACCTTTTCAATCAGGATTTCCCAGATTTCAGCCTGTTGCTGGTTGATAGCCTGTTTAAGTTCTTCATTCAGGCGTCTTAGCAGCGTTGTTCTTTCCCGATTTGCCCCATCTCTCCTGGTTTCATCGTACACCTCCCTAGGCACTCTAGCGATCTCTCTCATTTCTTCGGTCCATTTGGGTTGTGGGAGAGTTTTTCCTCTCTTCATCGGTACACTTTCACGATCTGCTTCGATGATGGATCAAGTGGGTGGTTATGTTTTAGTGAATGTTCTCGTATAGAGGAAACTTGGCACTCAAAGGATATTGTCCTCTTCTGGACAATAAGGAGTTTCTCGGGGTAGAGTTCCTAGGTGCACAAGGGAGAATGGATCGGCGTGATGCCTCGCAAAGATAATCGGCATCTGGTTCAAATACGAAATGCTGTCGCATAAAGAGCCGGAGCCAGTCCTTTGGCGTAAGGGACAAGGGGGGGGGGGATGCGACTTCGATGGAATGTCCCGGTGGCGCTTCGCAAAATATCTTATCTGCCCATAAGCCTAATTCAATCTGGTGAGATCGACGCATGGTGGCGAACGGGGGATTGATCCTCCTTGATTAAACTTGGGGATGGGGGGGGGGAGGGCGATAACGCGCCTTCTACTTCCTCTCGCCACATACACGTGGGGAAGCATGTGTTTCGACATGTGATAGGGGCTGAAGCATGACGGCCTCAAACCGTTCTATCACACCCCTCCATTCCAGGGGAAGTTGTCACTGCGAAAAAAAAGAGAGAAGCGACAACCATAGAGCTTCGTTTTGGAGAACTCACTTTCTTGCATCGAGCGTACTTTTATGCACCCAGCTATCATTACAACAATACATATGATCATGTTGATCATTTGATTATAGGGGAAAATAACCCTTAATACAATCTTAACCATAAAAGAGACATGGGGGAACAATAAAATAATAGAAAATTAGTACATATAGGACAAAAGAATTCATACGTAAATTAATGGGTACAAATGGACGAACATACGAAAAAAAATTAGACATTGAGCCACAAAGTTCTGACCTTTGCATTCAATTAACTAATTATATTACAGGAGAAACCAATTAAGTCGTACAAGACGGTATATACATACATGGAAATCCTAATCCTACGAATTACAAATTAATTCCCACTATTTGGTAACGCATTCCTACTGAGTGCGTCAGCGACCTGATTATCGGACCCTTTCATGTAATTTATCTTAAATTGGTACTCTTGCAAGAGTAGACTCCAGCGCATAATTCGGCCGTTGGAGTGTCGTACATTCCGAATATAGGCCAACGGGCGATGGTCAGTTCCTATCTGAATTTTTTTTCCTATCAAATACATTTTAAATTTGGCATATCTCTTTTCGCGGTGTAATAGCTGGCGACTAGCGTATGCAACTGGATGACTCGTTCCGTCATCCTCATATTGAAGGAGTACACCCCCAATGCTCTTGTTGCTCGCGTCGGTCTTAATTCCAAAGGATTTTTCCGCGTTAGGCAACTTCAAAATGGGGGCATAAATGAGATTACTCTCGAGCTGGTTAAAATGAGAAATAGCGACATCATTCCATCGTAGTCGATCGGGGGAATTCTTTTTTAAAAGGGTGCTGAGGGGCGCCAAGATTGCAGCGAAATTCTGGACAAATCGCTGATAGTAAGAAGCTGATCCTAGGAATGATCTTAATTGCTTCTTAGTATTCGGGAGGGGCATGTCGGCGATTGCCTTAATCTTGTCCTCCTGTGGACCTAGCTGTCTTTGTCCTATTTTAAAACCCAAGTATTTTATGGTTTCGTGGGCAAAATGACATTTGTTGGGGCCAATGCTGAGGCCATTTTCGCATAGTCGCTCGAAGAGAGCTAATAGGGTGGTTAGATGATGACTTCATTCACGAGTAGTGACGTAGACGTTATCGAAGTAAAAGGAGACATTCGGAAGTCCATCTAACAACCTTCTCATGAGATGGTTATAGTTACTACAAGCGGTCACGAGGCCAAAAGAAAGGCGCTTAAATTGCATTAAGCTTTTCTCAGTTGCAAAGGCGGTATATGCTTTCACATCGGGCCGGAGGGGAATTTGGTAATACGCCTTGCACAAATCAAGTTCTGAGATGAACTTGTCGTCTTCAAAAAGGTGGAGGTTTTGATCAACCAACGGGATGGGCTCGGCGTCGAACACAGTTACCGAATTTAACTTCCTGAAGTCGATGCACATCCGATAAGAGCCATCAGGTTTCTTGAACATGACGATTGGGGAACAATAACTAGAGGTGGAGGGTTATATTATGTCTAAACTAATCAAATTATCTACTTCTGCGTTAAAAGCTTAGCGTAAATGAATCGGCATGGGATAGGGTTTTGAACGGACAGGTTCTAAGGTCGTTAATTTAATATCATGCTCGAAACTATTAGCGCATCCAGGCTTCTCTGAAATAACGTCGTCGAACTGACATAATAATTCTTGTAGCTGACTCTTTTGATGTGGTGTCAACTGCTCGTTGATATCCAGGTAAGAGGGTTCAAAAGACTCGCCTGGCAGGGAAGGAAGAGGGTAATCGGCATCAGGTTTAATGCACACTATCTGAATGACATTAAGGGACTCCATGGGGTAATCCTCTTCAAGCGCCGATATTTCGTCCAGTGCTACGAACGTATCTCCATGGGCGCGTCGGTGGTACTTTTTCAACAAGTTAACGTGGTAGAGTTTATCGCCTGTTGGGGTACCAATGAGGTAATCTACCGGTCCTCGTACCTCACGTACCGAGTACGGACCTTTCCATTGGCTCAGTAATTTATTACTCGCTGTGGGAAGGAGCAGGAGTCCCTCATCACCGGGCTCAAATTTCCTATCTTACGACCTGACATCAAAATAGGTTTTATATTTCTCCAAATTGACATCGGCATTTTCATAGGCCATGTTTGCGCATTTATCGAGCATCTGGCGTAGATCCAAGACATAGGCGTAGGATGACTGGAGTTCTTGATCCAGTTGAGGCTTGGTTAGCAACTCCTTTAAAATGCTGAGCGGTCCGCGTACATTACGTCCATAAAGGAGCTCGAACGGGGCGAAGCCTAATGTACGATGAGGAATTTCTCGATAGGCGAATAGGGCGACCGGGAGGTATCTCAGCCATTCCCGGGGCTGCTCGGCGCAAATCTTATTAATAATGGATTTTAGATTTCCATTTAATTTTTCACACATTCCGTTTGTCTGTGGCCGGAAGGGGGTGGTAAAAAGGGGCTTTACCATGAGCAGCTTCCCTACGTACTCCAAACCAGATCCAATTTCATAGATGATATTAAGTATTTAGCCAATAGATTCTATTATAAATATAACAGATTTAAAGTTTTCTGCCCTGTATTCAGTTTCAAAGATTTTAATATACTGTCCAACCTCCGTAAAGATCATTCTACCGTGATATCCAAACCGGATAAAGGGAAAGGTGTGGTCATTTTGAATCGGGCTGATTATATTTCTAAAATGAAAACAATTCTTTCGGACTCCTGTAAATTTCTTAAACTGGATAAAGATACATTTAAACACATCTTGCAAATTGAAGACAAAATAAACAACTTTTTACGTTCTCTAAAAAAGAAAAATATTCTCTGTGATTTTTGCAACCAACTGTTTGCTTCGGGTACATCGCCAGGTATTATCTATGGTTTACCAAAACTCACAAGGTAGGATTACCTCTCCGTCCAATTTTATCTGCCATTAACACCCCTAGCTTTAACTTAGCCAAGTTTCTAGTCCCTAAAATTGAACCTCTCACTCGCAACGAATTCACTTTGAAAGATTCATTCGAATATGTCAGCTACGTTTCTCAATTAGATTTAAACCACTCGTTTATGACTTCAATCGATGTAGAGTCTCTATTTACTAATGTACCCGTCATGGAAACTTGCAAAATCATAACGGATACCCTTTTTTAACCAAGTCTCTTTTTTCTACTTTATTAAAATTGTCCGTTGAAAATACAGTGTTCTTTTTTAATGAGATTTTGCACATTCAACACGATGGAATGGCCATGGGTTCTCCATTAGGTCCCAGTTTCGCTAATGCTTTTTTATCCTACCACGAAAAAAAACTGGTTAAGGGACTGTCCCGTTGAATATAAACCGTTAGTGTTTAAAAGATTTAGCGATGACTGCTTCCTTATTTTTAAACGCAAAGACCATGCCTCATTATTTTTAAATTATTTAAATCAACAACACCCTAATATTAAATTTTCCATGGAGACAGAATTATACAATAAAATCTCTTTTCTGGATGTCACCGTTTCAAAAATTGGTTCGAAATTTAACACATCAGTTTACAGGAAACCCACTACCACCAGACTTGGCACCCACTTCTTTAGTTGTACTCCTACTAATTTCAAACATTCCGCCATCATAAACAGTATACACAGAGCTTACAAAATCAGTTCAAATTGGTTTCACTTTCATTCCGAAATAGAATATCTTAGGAGCTTTTTTCCTTTTATTTTTTTCCCAGACCACCTTTTCGACAGACTTACTTCCAATTTCTTATCTAAAAAGTTCTCTCTCAAAACCCCTCTAATAACTGTCCCTAAACAAAAAATATTCTTAAAACTGCCTTATCTTCCACTTGATAACACTATAGCGTATGGTTATCAATGTGATTTATCTTCGGTTAATAAATAAGCCTAGATAGCATTTCGAAAACCATAACCATAAATTTTGTTTGATTGAAGATGTAGAAGTTTCGCATCGCGCTAACTTTATCTTCGAGTGGGCTAATCCCTGCACTCGAGACAAGGTGCCCCAAGAATGAGAGTTGCGGGACACCAAAGAGGCACTTGGAGGTGTTTAGTACGATACCGTACTCCTGAAGACGAGAAAAAAAACTTGGCGGAGGTGAGAAAGGTGTTCCTCCAGCGAGGAAGATGATATTAGGAGGTCAGAGCGCTATGTGAGTGCGAGAGGATTGATGACGTATTGTCAGAGTACCATGCGAGTACTGAATGTAATGGCGTGTTGCCAGAGCACTATATGAGTACTGAATGTAATGGCGTGTGGCCAGAGCACTATGTGAGTGCGAAAGAATTAATGGCGTGTTGCGAGAGCACTATATGAGTACTGAATGTAATGGCGTGTTACCAGAGCACTATGTAAATGCGAGGATTGATGGTGTCGTCAGAGCACTATGTGAGCGCGAGAATTAATGGCGTGTTGTCAGAGCACTATGTGAGTGCGAGAGAATTAATGGCGTAGCACTGTATGAGTGTTGAATGAATGGCGGTATGAAGTGAGGATTGAGTGTGGGTCAAAATGAAAAAGTGAGTACCTACCTGAATAAGTGAAGTGAGGGGCAGGTGGTAGATGTTGACCCGTTTATTGTCAATTGTTAATGTTTGTTGGTAATGTTTGTTGTTAATCCCTTGTGGTGTTAGTTTAAAGGATGTGATCGAGAGACTGGAGTGAGAGGAATGCTAGAATTTGAAGTTTGAGGATTTGGAGAAAGTGGTTGAGTTGGGTGAAGTGAGAAAACTGGAGGATTTGAGGAATGAAGATTTGATTGAGGATTTGGAGAGTTTGGTGATGAAAAGTGAAGATTAGAGGAGTTTAGGGATGAAGATTGATGTGCGAGGAGTGGAGAGTTGAGATTAGGTGGAGGTGGAGTTACTAGTTGTAAATATGTGCAAGTCTGTAAACATTTTGCGGCTTGTGCACCATATTTGTTATGATACCAGCACCACCGAGTTGGATGAGGGGAAAGGGAAAAGTTATGCTTCGGGAGGAGACTAATTGGCGCAGTATGTGAAGAAGCATAACTGTGGCTACAAGGCTGTGTACAGTGTACAGCGTTGTGCCCCTACCTTTGATGATACCAGCATAGGCCGTGAGGGTATGGAAGATGGTGAGAAAAGTTGGAATAATGAGGGTAAAAATTTTGCTGTCTCTCACCTCTTGCATCGGGATGTCCTCGTTGGTCTCTCTTTCGTGAACCAGAGCGGGACCTGCGCCTTCAATCGTCAAACCCGTGTCCGTGCTCGCTCTGTGGTTCACGCTGCAGCTTTAACCACTGGATGTCGGCTTCCATCCTCCGTATGGAAGCCTCAAGGCCTCTCGATAGGGAAGATGGAACCCTTGAATGTTCGGCCCGTTCGTCAGAGGAGCTCGACGTGCCTCGAACCTGCGAAATTGAAGCATTGTTAATTGGGCTGTGAGTTTGGCCGTTGCCCCAATTCACATAAGGACTTTTATACAATTTATCTGCGGCTGCAGCAACCTCATCAATGCTCGTGTGGTTCGAGCTTAGTATTAATGGCCTAATACCCTCGTAGACTCCTCTCATGAAAATTTCGGTGAGGAGAGGGTTATAAAGTTCGATGTGAGCACCTTTTACCCTGATAAGGTCCTTCAAATGAGACAAAAAAAAGTAGGACTCTTATCTCCCATTTCCTGAGTATTCAGGAGCTCTCTCAGGTCATAAATTTGGGACCTACCTTATGTATTGAGAAAAGCCTCATTCAGGCGGTCTAAAACATCAGCCAGTTCCCCGTTAAGTAACACTTCCCTGAACTGAATAAAGGTACTTATGGGTAACCGCTGGATGATTGCTGATACTTTCTCCTTCTCAGTGATGTTTTGCGGTTTAAGGAGGAGGGATGAAACTTCTAACCACGCTATTGGGTTTGCATGATCATACACGGGAAGAGAGAGGTACGCATGTGGTTGTCTATGCGCAGACGGTTGGTCATGATGAGGTTGATCGCTAACTGATGTCCTTAGTTAATGTGTCTGGTCCATTATAGACACTGTTTAATGTATATTTGTGCTAGTTGAATAAAGGTGTTTACGTGAGAAGTAGCTGTGGCTGTGTGCACGTGTGTGTGTGTGTGTGTGTGAGTAAATATGTCACGAGCACAGGAATATGAAGAATTTATAAATAATTGAGAAATAAAGGAAATTATCCACTCGTTGAATATAGGGGATAATATTAAATTAAAATTGACATGAACTATGATAATTGGAAGGCTGATGTCAAAGATTACACGCGATATAAAAACATCAACACGTGAATCAAAAATTGCTCAAACGAGGCTTTGGAACGAAATTCACGCGTGGAGTCAGAATGATTTTATCGTTTAAACTTATTTATTGATTGACGGGAGATTACTCCCGGGTCTGGGCATCAATTTTATAGTGTATGGTTATCATTGTGATTTATCTTCGGTTAATAAATCAGCCTAGATAGCGTTTCGAAAACCATAACCATAAATTTTGTTTGATCGAAGATGTCTGCCGTTAGCTTTAGGCCTAAAGGCGACAGTGAAATAAATTTTGGAATAATGACTTGGGCGTTAAGAAAGACAATTACACAAATATAAATATATTCATAAAATCAACGAATGAACAATGAGATAAGTAGGTTAAGTAAATATGGTGAATAATATGGTGAAACAATATAGAGTGAATAATAGAGTAAATATAATATAGTAAATAATTTAGAGTATCTTTGATATAGAGTAAATAATGTAGTATCTAAGTAGTATCTATAATGAACTGTATTGGGGCTTTATACGAAGAAAGCATTGACTCGAGTGGGCGGGATAGCGTGCTCCTTTGATCGAGCTGGGAACGTGTGTTTGTTTGTTTGTGTGTGAAATTTAAGAGATGTTGTTTGGAACAGTATACGTTAATTGAATTGACAAGAAAATAAATGAATTAATTAATTATTAAGTTTAACAAAAAATGATTTAATTTACAAAAGTTGAAGTAAATTAATTGAAAGATTAAATTGACAAAGTTAGAGTAAAATAAATGAATGATTAAATTAACAAAGTTAAAGGATTGCATGAATTATTTAAATGACAAAAGAATTTAATTTTATACATAATAAATAAATGATGATATATATATATATATATATATATATATATATATATATATATATATATATATATATATATATATATATATATATATATATAAGTTTCCCCAAGAGGTTTTTATTATAGGAATGCCCAGAGGCATTGCTATAACACCAAATTCAACAAAGCTTCGCTCTCGAACCTTAATAGATACTTTGCCCAATGCAAGTTTCTCCTAATTAATTCTAATCCTCTTGGTGTTTATACATTCCTTCGACACGAGGAATCACTCCCATTATGCCTGCGTTCCTCCATCATTTATGAATTCACTTGTGCGACCTGCCAAAGTCGCTATGTAGACCAACCAAGTGTACAATTAAGATGTAGGATCGCTGAGCATATCGGTGTATCATACAGAACAAACATTCCCATCTCCAAACCCGAACACTCTTCTATACGAGAACATTCACTAAAACATAATCACCCGCTTAACCCTGATTCCTTTAGTATGCTCTCTTCTGCCTCCTCTTCTATGGATTTAAAATTTCTTGAATCCCTTTACATTAAACAAATAAACCCGGAACTCAGTGATTATTCATCATCCATCAAATTATTCACTATATAGACAAACGTACAACCAACCACATCCCCCTTAATAGTTTTCTTTCTGCCTAATTCTGTCTGTAATATCAGTTGATACTCCCAACTACACCGAAATAAGGTTAGTACTAATGCAGAGAATTTTTTATTTTTATTTTAGTTTGTCTCATTTATATCCAAATGATCTAGTTTATGATTGACTTTTCCTTAATTTAATGTTTTAGTCGTCCTCTTTGGCCCCTCCATTATTAATTATTTAATATTTAAACTTTCGTACCATAGTCTACTCGTATTCATTTAATGTTCAATCACTTAAAATCTAACTTTATTGAATTACTTGCTTCGCTCCATCTATTAATATCCGCTTTGATTACATACCCCCTGATTTTAGCTTATTTTGGAATGTTCGCCCCCTGCCCTTATAATTCTTTCTTGCTGTTGTTTATAGTGAATTTCTTGTATTTCGTTTAAGAATTCGCTGATGATGGTCATCGTTAATAACCGAAACGTCCGGAAAATTAAATGTTCGTAACCATCGCATATGTCTTCATATTCCTGCTATATATATATATATATATATATATATATATATATATATATATATATATATATATATATATATATATATATATATATATATATGGGGGAATTATATAAAATATAGTATAGTACAGCCACGACGTTTTTGAAGTTATAAAATCAGGGGAACTTGTCTGGACGGTCGATGAAATAAAAGTGTACGTTTAAATGCGCTCGGGAAACGGGAAAGTCTATTCGGATTGGTTAATTTCGAATTGAGTTGTACAAAAGATTTTGATTGGTTGGTGGATTGGGAGGAGTCTTATTTTGATTTTGAGGTAACTGTATTGGTATCAAAGGTCGTACAAAATGGATTTTGAGGCGAGATGCATAATTTTTTCAGACGGAAAATTGCCAACTGCCTCTTTACGAACTTTGTAGGAGCTTGCAAAGATGTCAGCTGCTACAATACTCTTCTTCTAGGAGAGTTACCCATCCCGTTACAAAAAATATTACGCTAATCCAGATATCTCCGAGGCCTTCTGACAAAGCGACTAGACCGTGTGATGACGCCAGTGGGCTGGCTACGATTGCTGGGAATGGCCCAAAATGCAGGCGAGGCACTGTCACTAGCAAGATTGGAAGGATTGATGGTGATCCGTTTGGTTGACCTCTCTGAGCTGGCGTCTGGCGATAGCATGACGCTCTGGTTGCGGAGTGACCAGAGCTGGAGGGATTATCTCCTAATTGGACAGCTCTCACGAGGTTTCCTGCAACAAAAGAGGAGGCGGCAGCAATCGTGAAGGAGGTTGAGATATGGGCGAGGTATATCCTGTTTGGTGCCAAAACTGCAGTACATAGAATTTCGGTTTCTTAGAGATGACGAGAAAGGGTCCGTCATAAACTGATTGCAATGAGGAGCGAGTAGAATAGCGACGGAAAAAGACATGGGAACAAGTTGACATCTCTTTCGGCACGAAAGGTCTCTGATTAGCAGGCACTCTAGGGGCGGTAGGCTTAACCTCAGCCATTACCCGTACAAAATCGTGTACATAAGAAGCAGGATTGAGGTGAGGAGGTAGAGGTCGGTCAGAAGAAGAAAACGATTGACCAGGAAGACGAAGTTGAGTCCCGCCGCAGAGCAGGCCAAGTCCTTTTTCAAGGATGAACGAATACCCAGGAGAACCAAGGGTAGCTTGTCCACCCAAGTGATATTTGGATTGGAGGAGCGTAAGCTTGCCTTGAGGGTCCTGTGCAACCGTTCCACTTTGGCATTGCTTTAGGAGTGGTACGTGGACGAAGGAAGTCAAGCATTGCCATAAATGCATCCCATTGCTGGGATTCAAATTGGCTGCCACGGTCAGTCATGATCATTGAGGGAACACCGAAACGAGCAACTCATGTTGAGACGAAGGCTCGAGTGACTGTGTAAGCTCTGATGTCCGAGATAGGAACTGCCTCTGGCCAACATGTAAAACGATCGATTATGGTCAGAAGATAATTGCAACCACGGGAGCAAGGAAGAGGACCTAGTAGATCGACGTGAGCCCTGTTAAAACGTGACGAAGGAAGAGGAAAAGGGACCTGAAGAACTTTTGTGTGGCGATAGACTTTGGCGCGCTGGCATGGCAGGCTTGAGCGAGTCCATTTTGCCAAGTTAGCATTCATACCTGGCCAGACGAAGCGTTGGGCAACGAGCTTGCGTGTGGCTTTGATATCAGGATGAGAGAGATTTGTTCGAAAATGTGCCGACGGTAAGCAAGAGGACGAGGACAGTCAACCAGGATGCGCCTGGAAGGACTGTCCGGCAAATCGATCTCGCGAACGACGAGTTGAGAAGTTCGCAGCGTTTGCGTATCTTCATCTTGTTCCTGGGCAAGCGCTATTGCTGCATGGTCAATGGGCGAAATGTGAGAGAGTTGCGCACCCAAAATCGCTGAAATGCGATAATTCGCGTATGGAACGACGTTTGAAGAACCAGGAACATAGCGAATATCGGTCGTCAACTTCAGGATGAAGTCAAGATGACGAGTGTAAACTGCAGTGTGTACTCACGAAGTACTACAAGAAGAAGAAGCACATACCAAATGCTTATGGTCCGTAAAAATGTTAAAGTCACAAACTTTCAAGTATTGTCGGAAGTGACGGATTGCGAGGTATATTCCCAGGAGCTCTCGAGAGAACGTACTATACCTCTTTTGAGGGTCTGAAATAGAACGAGAGAAGAAAACAAGAGGTTGCCATTGGTCACCAACTTTCTGCTACGATGTTGCACCAACGTGGGTTGAGGATCCGTCTGAGGCAACGCTGATGGGGGGCTCCTGGAGAAGGATGAGCGAATTCCGCAGCTCAGGTAATAGACTCTTTGGTGCGAGAGAACGAATCGCACGCTTCAGCAGACCATTCGAGAGGAGAGTTTTTTTTTGGTCTTGCTGAGCAGAGTTGATAGGTTGCATGACCTTGGCACAATTAGGTATGAATCTGTGGTAGAAATTAACCATGCCACAGAAACGCCTAAGTTGCTTGCGTAATGTAGGCCGAGAAAAGTTGCGCATCACGGTAACTTTATCTTCGAGTGGGCTAATCCCTTTACTCGAGACATGGTAACCCAAGAGGGGGAGTTGAGGGACACCAAAAAGACACTTGGAAGTTTTGAGTACGATACCGTACTCTTCAAATCGAATGAAAACCTGACGAAGGTGAGACGTATGCTCCTCTAAAGACTAAGATGCTATCAGGAGATCGTCTATGTAGCAGAAGGCGAAGGGCAGACCTCTCAGAACCTGATCCATAAAACGTTGGAAGGTCCGATCACTGTTACGAAGACCATAAGACCTGCTGTTCATTTCGAAGGAACCAAATGGCGTGGTGATAGCCGTCTTTGGGATGTCATCTGGATGAATAGGGATCTGGTTGAAAGCACGAACCAGATTGAATCGAGAAAAGATCTAACAACTGAAAAGAGCAGAATTGAAATCAAACAGCTAGGGCATAGGATATCTATCGGGGATAGTACAAGCATTGAGCCGCCTGTAATCACCTACAGCTCTGTACTCACCCGGGGTAGATTCGGGTAGAATATGAAGCGGAGAGGCCCAAGGAGAAGTAGAGGGGCTAGCTATGCCTGCTTCCACCATGAAAGTGAGCTCCTGCTTCATTAAGGTGAGTTTATCTGGGTATAATCGACGGGGGCGGGAAAATAAGGCCATCCAGTCGTCTCTATCCGGTGAACCACATTGTGTTTAATAGGCCTGCCTTTAGAGGATGGTATGCTGAGTGCAGGAAATTCCTGTTGCAGGCGTTGAAACTGTGGATTGGCTGAAGGAAACTGGATATAAAAAAAGAGAACTCTGTGACGGGAAAAAAATGAACCCGAAACTGTGAGCATTGTAGTGCGATTCATAAGCTTGCGTTTACGAGAGTCGACCAAAAGGTCGTGGGCAGAGATAAATCTACGCACAGAATAGGAACGTCGACCTCGGAAATAATAAAGGTACATCGAAAAATTCTAGGAGGCCAAGAGCCAATTGAAGAATGCACCTTCCATAAGTACTTATATCAGAGGAATTAGCGGTTTAAAGAACAAGATCAGAGGAGGAATAAGCTTTATCGTCCAAATACGCTGGAATAACATTATATTGAGCACCGGTGTCAACTAAATATGAGAAACTAGAGAGTGGGTCATAAATGCAAAATGGTAGGGCGACCTGAGATGAAGGAACGGCACAGGTAATAGACCTATTGATCACTTGCGTTCTCAGTTTAAATTAGTCAAAAAATTTGAATTAGAATAAGAAATGTGAGTTGGAGGATTAGTTTGAGGAGAGTGAATAGATTGTTGAGGTGAAATGGGTGGAATAGCGTTAGATTGAGGAGGTACTGGTTGTGAATATGTGCAGGGCTGTATACATTTTACGGCTTGTGCACCATATTTGTTGTGGTACCAGCACCAATTAGTTGGTTGGATGAAAGTAACATTATGATTAGGAAAAATTTGTGAAGAGTGAGCATTTGATTGAGAATGAGAATAGGATGATAGTTAGTACTGGAAAGGCTGTGTGTGTAGAGTGTACATCTTCGGTACCATATTTCTCATGGTACCAGCTTTCTTAGGACCCCCCCCCCTCCTTTTTATCTCTCTACACCAAACCGCTTTTGTCGTGGTATTCTTGGTGGTAGTGGTATACTTCTTTGATGAAGTAGGCTTTGTTCTAAGAGTGCTTATATTGTTATTTTAAAGAAGAGCCGCTTGAAACACGTAAGGATAGAGAGAAACGCACAAGAATTTCCAAAATAAACTTATATTTTAACTTTAACAATTTACTACACAAAAATTAACCATTAACCACAGAAATACTCCGAATATTAAAATACACAATAATTAATTCAATTAATTTGCCCCTCTAAAATTAATTAAATTCGCTACGCACTTCAATATAAAAAGATTTAGGCTTATTGAATCTATTGGAGTTATTGCCTCCACGACGCGTGCCGACCGGCCAGATGGAGGTGGTCGAGATCACGAGGTACTTTTGGCGTAGGTAGCCGCTGGGGGTCCACACGGTATTCAGGGGGAATTCTTCAAGGACGAGAACAATCACGGTGCTTTAGGCGGCACCAAGGTAGGCGTGGTCTCTCTGGCGAGAGTAAGTAGAACTTGGTTCATAAACCAAGTTAACTTAGATTTCCGTGTGACCACCGAGTAACGAGCTCGAGGGGGAGCTTTTCTCCTTCGTTACTTAATTCCTCATTACGAGGACTGTACTCTGTACTCGGGGAGGGTCTATTCAAGGGCGAGGATCGATGAGGGGGGTTTCTCTGACGAGAATAAGTTAAACTTGAATAAGTTAACTTAAAGGTCGGTTTGGTAACCAGGAACTAGCTCGAGGATGAGCTTCTTCTTAGTTCCAACCTTCTTTAAGGGCGAGTATAACGGAGGGGGGTGTCTCTGACGAGAATAAGTTGAACTTGGTTCCTCAACTAAGTTAACTTATGAGTTTGGTGTGGCCACCGACTAATGGGCTCGAGGGGGAGCCTTTTCCTTCTTCTTTTCTTAATTCCTCAAGGACGAGGAATACCCCTGGTGTTTAAGATGCACCAGGATATGAGGAGTCTCTTTGACGAGAGTAAATTGAACTTGAACAAGTTGACTTAACGTTCGGTCTGATAACCAGGAACTAGCTCGATGATGAGCTGCTTCTTAGCCCCTTAAGGTAGGTAGCCCTGCGGCTCTTGCAGGGTACTTCTTAGTCTGACGACCCAAGTAATCTACCTGTCAAGTCTCGGTAGCCCGATCTTAATCCGGGGACTTCGTCACCTGGAGACTGACGTATTCTACCAATCCAGTCTCGGTAGCCCGATCTTAATCTGGGGACTTCGTCACCTGGAGACGGATGTATTCTACCACGATTTTCCTCAGTTTTTCTTATTTATACCTCGTCACCCCACTGGGGGAGGGGTAAGAGGGGGGGGCTTGGGGACGGGCCCAGGAGGGTTCTTATTCCGAACAGTTTTTCTCACTAAGTCTTACATCGGCTCCTCGTTAGCCTTCGAACTTGAGAGAAACGCGTCTCCAATTTCTTACTTGAGGTGACATTGACTTTCACTATCGTAGGGTAGATCTGGCATTTTAACCTTTAGGCCTATCATAGCGACGAGTGGCGCGGCGCTGTGGTTACGTGCTTAACCCCACGGTGCCGGGGCCGGATGTCTTTGCGGTAATCGCCTCGTGTCTCCACTGAGAGATAACGGGGGAGTGACGATTCTCCTACACCAGCATAAACTCCTAGTTTGAGAGTGAGAGAATTTAGGGCTAGAGGGATGGGCGAAGAATGAGCAGGGAAATGTTGTGCCTCACCTCTTGTGCTGGAATGCCCTCGTTGGTTTCATCTTCGAGAGGACGAACGGCACATGTTTTTCCGTCCACCCAGGTGACCGTGCACTCGCTCGGTCCCATATTAGAGTTTTAGTTTGTGCAGCTCTCCCTCTATCCTCTCCAAAGCGGCAGCCAAGTCCGTTGATGAATGTGAAAATGAGGAGTTACACGGGTCCGGCCTATGGCCATAAGGCATCGTTGGTAACCGAATCTGTGAAATAGATGGATTAGAGGGAGGAATGGGACATTTTCGGACAGTCTCCCAGTTTACGTAAGGATTGATATATATTATCTCTGCTACATTGGCGATTTCATCCACGCTCTTGTGCTCACCAATAATAATGAGGGGCCTAATGTGGCCAGGGATCCCACGCATGAAAATCTCCGTTGGGAGCGAGTCGAAAAGCTCTGACTGAGCGCCCTTCGCCCTGATTAATTCTTTGAGATATTCGAGGAACCGCGTGGGACGACTATCACCCATTTGCCTCAACTCCCCCATGCACCAATTCTCCCAATTTCTAACAAAATTTCCCGAAACAAAGTAAAGATACTTATTGAGACTTTTTGCGTGATGCTTATTATGCGCTCTTGATCGGTTAAGGCTTGATGTGCCATTAAAACCTCGCATAATTTGAACCACGTGATCGGATCGGTCGCATTGAAAGCGTGAAGATTGATTGAAGTGTGGTTGGTGCCTCGGGCGCTGACATCCTGGTTTATAGCTGCAGGATGACTAATTGCCACAGGTGACGCACATGTGGTCGTGAAAGTTGAGGATGCTTGGCTCGCTAGCGTAGTCAAGGAAGTTGAGGTAAACGTCGTGGCTTGACTATTAATGGCTAAGGAATGTGAGCTTTTGAAACTTTCGGTTAAGAAAAAATATTGAGGAGGTTGAAGTGAAAACAAAAGAAGGGCGGGGTGTAAGCCGCGCCGGAGTCAGTGAGAGGGAAGCGGATGAGTTCGTAGTTGCCAGTTGGGATCGAACATTACAGACAATATTTTTTATCGATAAATTCTCGAGAAATATTTTTATTACCAGTAAATTCCCGATAAATTTATAATTAAATTGACTGTATTAGAAATAAAAAAAATACCACGTATATAAAACTTTTTAATGAGATCCTTTGCCATTATAAATTTTTAAAATCAATAAAAGTGTTTTATCTTTATTTAGAACACATATCATAAAACAGTACTATTCTCATCATTAAAAAAAATATGTTTCGTAAACATAAGACATTATTTACTTTTGTTTTTCATTCTTATAAAAAAAAATATATAAGAAGCATAACTTTTCAAAAACATAAGGCGTTAATTTTATCTTTATCTTAAAAGCAGAATTTCAAAAACTTAAGAGGAAATTTAAATGACATCTTTGGAAATTATGAATATGGCAGCGATGCTTAGTTTTGCTTATTATGTTTATTTAAGAAGTAATATTTCCTGCTGAAGAAAATACTCGTTCGGCTTCGGCTCGATAGTTTTCATTCAATGCATCGAATAATCGATCTAGATCTGCGATTCTCGTTTTCAGTGATTCGTATAATGCGAATTCACTTCTACATTAAAAATAACGGATTTAACTAAGAATTCGGAAGCCTTTGATTAAAATTTATTCAGCTTTCAAATTACCATTAAATTACCGATAAAAGGAATCGGTAAATACGCGGTAATTGAATTTAATTTATTGATAAATTACTGGTAATTTTTTATTGGTTGCGACCCCTAGTTGCCAGGCGTAATCTCACGTGGAAATAATAATATTATTTTTACGTAACTAGACCTTAAACTATATTATACTTAATTGAAAAAAATAAAGGGTCTAGGGCACCAATTGTAGCGTATGTAATGATTGGTTTAATGAGAAAGTTGCCTAGATAGCGGCCATTAAACCTTGCTATATGAATTTAAAGCTAAAAATGCGTTGAAAGAGAAAACATGTGAGAGGATAACTAATTCAACCGGGACGGTTTCAAAAGTACTGACGCATAAATTTAACAAGATTTATTGAACTAACAAATTATGGAATATGGCTTAATTATTGGATTGGATAATACGGTTATTTAATTGGATATTATGCCCAATGAATATAATGTGTATTTTAATGAAATAATATATACGAGTGTATATATATATATATATATATATATATATATATATATATATATATATATATATATATATATATATATATATATATATATATATATATATGAGGGAAGTTATAAAATAAGGGGAACTTGTCTGGAGCGCCGATGAAATAAAAGTGTACATTAAAATTCGCTCGAGAAACGGGAGTCTATTCAGCTTGGTTAATTTCGAATTGGGTTGTACAAAGGTTTTGATTGGTTGGTGGTAGGAGGAGTCGTACTTTGATTTTGAGGTAACCATAATGGTATCAAAGATCGTAAAAAAATGTATTTGGGGGCGAGATGCATAATTTTCTCAGACGGGAAATTGCCAATTGCCTCTTTACGAACTTTGTAGGAGCTGGTAAAGATGTCAGCTGCTACAACCGAAACTTCCGGCCTCCCCTCAGGTGGGGGTGGTATATCCATCCATAGCGATATACCTACACTCCCAAAAGGTAACGATACGTCGAAGTCATCTTCACCCATACCACTACCTTCCGACCAAGACTATATCCCATCTCCCATTCCTGTTAGCTCTATCACCTTGAAACCCTCCGGAACTACTACTTCCACCCTCCCTTGAGACTTAGGTTGTACACCCTCCATTAGGAGTGATGATCCTTCCCTAACTGGGAGTAAAGTTACCCCAAAATTTCTTTTGTCCCTATCCTTTCCTCTGGGTCATGACCCTCTAACTTTGGTCTCTCGAAACAAACTCAATCCCCGCCCCTCCAAATCGGGGTTGCCCTCGCCGTTCAGAGACTCCTATAACGTCCCTGCCGGGTTCTTCTCGAACGGCATCTGCTCATGAAGGCTCCTCCTCCCCACATTATCTCGACCGTGGTCTCTCAGCGGTCTGAGTAATGGCGGTAATTCTCCAATGAAACTGTCAGGAGATCCTTCCTAAATGGGAGGAATTCTCCTCTTTAATATTTAAAATATCCCCTTCTGTTATATGCTTTGAAATCTCTACCACCCACGGACGGGGTGGCCCATGGTGGTGTCTTGCTCCTGGTAAGCCCTAACCACTTTTGAACTCCTACAATCCTCCGGAGTACTCTATAAGCAGTCGCCTCTCGTATCCATCTTACGAATAGAATTTATACTTCCTCTTCAATTTATATTCCCCCAGATGAGCCCCCTTCATGGGCTCACTTTTTAGATCTTTTATCTCAGCTTCCTACCCCATTTCTAGTATTAGGTGGTATCTTTAATGTCAGGCACTCCATATGTAGTGATAGAGTGAACAGCCGTCAAGGCTGTCTCCTTGAATCTCTTTTAACCACTACTTTTTTTGCCATTCTTAACTCTGGTCATGTTACCTCCTACCATATTCAAACTATTGGCTCCGCCGACTGTATCTCTGATTTCAAGTGGCCTGATTTAGATGACCTGCAGGGCAGAAAACACTTTCCCATGGGATGCTGTAAGGGTCGACTGGTCAAAGTTTCATGAAGCTTCCTTCACTAGTAAATAAATTGGAGATTTTGTAGGTATTGATTCAGCTATACATTACCTTTCCTGCTTAGTGCTTGATGCTGCTGAGTCCGCATTTCCTCGACCTTAGTCCCGCCTGGGAAGAACATCAGTCCGACAGTCCGACGGTGGAATATTGGTTACACCCGTGTGGTGGACGCCTATAAAAAGGCTCATGCGCGGTACTGTCAGAACCCAACTCTCCCGAACCGTATTGACCAAAATCGAACCTAGAGCCATTCGCCAGCGACTTTACGTCAGGCGCGCACTGACTCCTAGAGAGCATATGTCTCTTCCTTGTATTCCACTACCTCCTCAGCTCAAGTGTGAGAGTGAATTAACCAAACCAGAGGTCAGTACGTTAGTAATTCCACCCCTGGAATCGAGAAGAATGGCTCAATCATCTGTGATCTCGCCAGCATCGCCGATATATTGGCATCCTTTTTTGCCAACTAGCGTTGAGCCCTACCCGGCGGAGTTTAGACGTATCAAACCCGGGATGGTAGGCGAAGCCCCCTATTCTCGCTCGGTGGACAGGATCCCTACAACTCTCTCTTCACTACCGCCGAGATGCGCTCAGAGCTGTCTCGTTACGCCCCCACGTCTTCCGGCCTAGACAATATTCAATACAACTTTCTAGGGCATCTCCATCTTCATACGGAATCACTCCTACTAGATATTTTTAACTGGATTTGGATCCAGGGATTCTACCCTATTACATAGAGAACAGCGTTAGTCCTACCATTTTTGAAACTAGGTAGAAACGGCTTGTTTCCTTCCCATTATAGGCCAATTGGTGTGGCTATAGAAAAAACAGAGTACGGCAGATCTTGTCCACATCAAGGCACCTTCCGTGAGACTTTTGCTCGCAGATGCCATGTGATGGCTGTCTTCTTCGTACAGTCCAAGTTGGACCATGGTAGTGAGGTGTATTCCTCGGCCTCTTCTTCATCTCTCCATATGCTGGATCCTATCCGCAACGTAGCTCTCCGTCTATCCAGCGGCGCATTCCGTTCCTCCCTTATACCGAGCATTTACGCTGAGGCTGGCATTTTCCCGCTCCATCACCACCGCCTCCAGGTCTGTCTACGGTATATTTTTTTATTCAGCAGCTCCCTTGCTCAGAAGCCTACAAGAGTGTCTTTTCCCTAGGGATAGTTGCCGCCTATGACAGATCTCCATCCATGCACCGGCACTTGGGACTTCGTGTAGCTGAACACCACAGGCGGATGGGGGAAGGGTAGGTCAGTGCTCCCCTCCAATGACCAGTGAGAAATTCCACACAGTATGCCTGGCTTGCATCGCTTTTCGACTCGGTACCTCGTGTCTTGAGTCACGGCAGACATATGGCGCGAGCGCTTGACTCTGACCAGTACGATCACGCAACCTGACTCACACGCCTTGCTCTTCCGCTCTTTGTCAGCTAGCCTGAGCTGGGCATGTGCTCGCTGGCATCTTTGATTTTCAGAACTAATTCCAGCATCTCTCCCTTCTCTCTCTCTCTCTCTTTCTCTCTCTTCTCTCTCTCCCATCGAAACTACATCATCATCATTTCCACGTCATCCTCTGTCTGAAACACAACAGTGATAAGTAAGTGATTTTTTTATTATATATTGTTACGGACATGGGGTGATTTGAGCGGCTGGGCTTTCCAATGAAGTGCATTAGTTCCTTCTCATTCACAGGGCGTGTACCATAAAACAAGCCTCGATATGAAGATTATCTCGTTCTTCAAGACCAAAATAGCCAAGAAAAGTGGTGATTGCGAGCGTTATGGCAATAAGCTGGAGCAACAGCGAAGCACTTCGACATCGACAGCCTGTAGATCCGACAGCGAAGCCAAATCTCACCATGAGGAGCAGAAGGTCAAGGAACTCGCTTCTCTTTTTTTTCGCATAGCACACTGACACTTCCCGCAACTCCAGTTGATGTTTCCAACTTTATTTGGAACAAGGCGGCCACAGACTCCGAGAAAGTGGCCTTAATCAACTAGACTACCCCACCTGTCGAATCGCTACCTTTCATTGAAAAAGGTAGTGATAAGAGGCGATTCCCACCAAGCTGGTGCATCGCATACCCATAGCTGAAGTACTCGTTGCTGAACGAGGGTGGATACTGCGTTGCATGTGTGCTGTTCGGCGGAAATACGGGCGGAGTTGGAGACCATAAGCTGGGCACCTTGGTGTTAAAGCCGATGTGCAGGTACAAAAAAAGCCACCGAACTGCTCAGCAGTCACAATAAGCACGGATATCACGCGACAGCTATGACGAAAATGGAGGGGTTTGTCGACACGTTGCGAATCCTGACGTGGGCTGTCGACACTATGCTACTGGCGAAAAAGGAGCAAATCGAAACCAAACCGCGCTTGTTGGTTCCGATCATTGAGGGCATCCTCTTCTGCAGACGAAATATGCTGCCTCTCCGTGAGCATCAAGATGACGGTTCATTGGCCCTCTCTATTCCGAGCAAAACGTGAGAAGGAGTCTTTAGAGAGCTTCTGCGTTTTTGAGCCCAGAAAAGAGATGCCGAAGTCAACCGCCTCATCACCAAATTGGACAGCTGAGCCCACTCCACCCTCATTAGCAAAACCATTCAGGACGAGCTGATTGATATCACAGGTGGGTGACACTGCAACTTCTCTCCCCCAAATAGGTCTCTTTTTCCAAAAATACAATTCCTGCTATATTGAGATTATGAGCTGTGTCACCATAATCATATTTCGCTTTGCAGGTCGATTGATGCTGGAAGAGGTCTTAGCCGAGTGTCAGGGTTATTCGCAGTGCTAATGGACGAGACCACGGACGTCTCAGGGAAGGATCAAGCCACCATTATCCTTCGACACGTCGAAGAGGACATCAAGGAGGACTTTTTCACTTTCCTTCATGATGAGAACCTCACCGGTGAGGCCTGGCCCAACTGCTCATTTGCACCCTACATTGTCTTGGTTTAGACATGTCAAACTGCCGGGACCTCGGCTTCGACGGATTGAGTGTCATGATGAGGAAATTCAGAGGTTGTGTCGCCATCATCATGGAGCAATACTCACTCACCAAACCGATCCACTGCTTTAATCACCGACTGAACCTGGTGCTGACCAAGTCCTGCGATGTAAAAGAAGTGAAACCCGCCCTTCAGATGCTCAACGAAGTCCATAACTTCACTTACTCCAACAACATGCGGACGCTCCTGTTATCCAAAATCTTGAAGCTTTCCTCAGCTAAGCGGGAGAAGTTGGTGTCCTTGTGTCCCCTAGATGGGTTGAGCGGCCTGATGCAGTCCTCATGTTCATCGAGTTTCTGCTCCCCCTCGCGATCTTCATGGAAGATGAAATGAAGCTGGGTACCAATGATGTCATATTACTCGCCGTGATTAGGGAGCCTTGCTTTCTCATTGGGCTGGTTGTGGCGGAGTCAGTTTTGTCCTACACACTCGAGCTGAGCAGGACCTTGCAGATGAAGGACGGTGGCTTTGCATCTGCATACGTACTGATTTGTGAGATCGAGACTGTTTTCGCCAAGTTCAGAAAGAATGCCGAGAAGCACTTCCACACTGCATTTGCAAAAGCCAAGGATCTCCTGATTGAAGTGGACTCAGCTCACGATGACTTTCCCTGTTCCCCGAGTCTGTGCACGACAGACAAATCGCGCGAATATCCCGGCCAGGACTGCTGAAGAGTACTCTCGTCGCTCGGTCTATATTCCGTTCGTTGACCAAGTGATCGCCGAACTGAAGAGAATATTTGAGGACGATACCGTGCTAATTGTTCTCTGGTTGAAGGAGCTTCTCAAGGGCTCAAAATCAGACGTGGATGCCGCCCTTAATGCCGCTAAGCTCTACGAGAGTGATGTTGAGTCAATGGTGCTCGTGCAGGCGGAGGCACAGCGGTGGAAAAACTCCGCTCAGGTCTTCGGGACTGTCAAAAATGCGAAGGAGTACGCCAAAACCCGTATGTTCCCGAACATTGCGAAGCCCCTGACCATCTTAATGACTCTTTCGGTTTCAAATGCAGAGGCTGAACACTCATTCTCAGCCTTGAAATGGCTAAAGACGTACATGAAGAGCAACATTGTCCAGGATTGCGTCAACGGTCTGCACTACTCGCCGTCCACAATGACATTCAAGTTTCGAATGATCAATTGATTGACAAGTTTGCGAAGACAAACCACCGTCTCCTCTTCGCTTAGCCAAATGAAGGGGGTCATTGGGCATGGACCTACGATTTTAAGAGAGCCTACTCCTGGAAAATAAAAATACGTTTTCTATTATGTGCCTTGCTACTTAAGTGGGCAAAATGACTTGCAAGTAGCCCGCATCATATTCATTATTTATGCCTATAACTTATTCGTATGTATTCAGCACTGATTATTTGTACGACCATACATGTATTACTCGTAAAAATATGTACCATAATAAGCAGTCATAAAAATCCTGGCATCGGCATCCCCCATTCGCTTTTACTGGATCCGCCACTGCTGAACACGTTTCCCGTTTAGGACCCCGCAACTCAGTTTTGCCCTTCTCATTCCCACCTGGCCCCCGGCAGACATTCCCCTTGTCAAATATTTGCACGACTCTCTTTGCCATGCAGAAGTCTCTAGTTGACCCGCCTCGTGTGGCGCGTGCTATGTTCATTGAACATGCGGCATCTCACACTCCATCATGTCATCTCTTCACAGTCGATTCTAAAACAGACGATGGTGTGGGCTCATCGGGGTCTATAGTCTCCGAGTCGTTATCGTGGGCAGCTTACATTTTTTACCGCCGAGCTTTATGAAGTTTTATTAGCCTTACGCCTTTTATCTACATACTTTGCATTTTACTGCTTTTACTGTTTTTATTTATTCAAGAAGCGTATTATACGCTCTTCGCTCTCTAACTTCTGACCATCCCATTGTCTCGAAAATACATTCTTGGTTGGTCAAGAACTCTTCCAGATACAAAGTAGAGTTTTGCTGGGGTCCTAGTCATGTCGGAGTCCAGGGTAACGAGGGGGCCGATGAGGCAGCTCGAATTGCGGCCACCCGGACACCGACCCATGGTAGTCTACCTTATTGTGACTTTTATCCTCATATTAGGGAGTACATTCGGTCTCTCTGAGAGTCGGAATCGTATGACTGCATCGGTAACAAATTGCATTCCATTAAGCCCTCGGTTTTACCGTGGGCTAGCTCTTATCAACCTCGTCGGAGCTCTGAGGTGGTCTTTTGTAGCTTGAGAATCGGCCGCACACGCCTCATACATGGGCATTTTATGAGTAGAGATGGACCCCACATCCCCCCTTCCTTATGCCCTCTCTGCTCGTCCCTCATATCAATACGCCATCTGTTGGTCGACTGACAACCCCTGTCTGCCTTACGTATGGAATGCTTCCCATCTATTTTACGTGTCCCACGCAACGATAGACTGCGCTTCCTCTTAGCGCTTCCCTCTTCGGATTCTTAATACAATCTGGGTTTTTCCCTCTTTTATAGCCTGTAAAAACCACTTTTTAGTTAACTACAAATGTAAATATTAGTAAACGTGCGTCATTTGTTTATTGCCCTTGTGCCCACTTTTTATTCTTTTAATCCTTTTTATTGCTTTTGTTTTAACATTACCACTTTTTGTATTTTAGGGCCTTGTACCCTTTTATGTCCTGCCGCTCCAGAATCTTTTTGGATTTTAGCTGCGTACAGCCTTCTCCAAATAATAATAAACAAAAGCCACCCGCACCCTGCCAAACGCAGTAGAGCGAGGCCGTATCAGGCATATAGTAAGGAAAAATCTATGAAGATCCTCTTGCCGGCATTGTAGCAGGCAGAGTACATATGCCTCTATATCTCACGTGACATCCACCTATGGGTGCATAAAGGGGTTGGATAGAACGTAGACATGTTAAAACCCATCACCCCAGCGGGATCAAAGAAAGGTGGAATCAGCCGCCGGCTAAGAAAAGAAATGAGAAGAAACCTGTAAAGAAAGTAGCGAAAAACATGAAAATGTTGAGAAGGAATAAATCCAAGGTAGACAAACGAGGTTGAGAGAGACGAGGACATTGGGGTTTGGAGGTTCTGCCATTCCTCCGCATACTACGTGTAACTCCGTGGCGAGGTTTCTTTTTCATCTGAAGTGAGTGGATTCCCAGGCCGTAAATTCAAAGGAGATAAAGGGGTGGCTCTGCTGCCTGTGTGGACGATAGTCCTTGATTGCTCAATGTGGTTCCGGTGAGTGGTTAATTGTTAATGTTTGAGGTAGCTTTGCTGATTTGCAATCATTAAAGATGCCTTTATTTCTCTGTAAAGACCTAGCGATTAACGCAGTATCCGAACCACGAGTATCTACTGTGTGTGCTGCCGTCGTGAAGGCGACCCAAATCGGACTCCACCCATCAAATAACGACACCCTGCTGTAGCTAAACTTCGCTATAATCGGAAGCTGTATTTTCACTTAGCTAAGCCGTACTTCGGAGTGTGATGATCGCCGATCGAAACATATAACTCCTACTCAGCGCGCATTTATCAATGGACGGGAAAAGATCATCGGCTTCCGGGAGGAAACCGATCGCAATTATATCGAACGGAAGCAGTGTGTTGCAAAAGGAAGAGATTGTTTAAGGAGAAACAAGGGCCTTCTGCCAAAATTAAACGAAAGTGTTCAGTCACAGTAGGAAGATAAAAGTAAAGAAGCGGCGACGACTGTAGGTAGAGTACACGGGTCACTCAACGAGCGCGTTGACCACGGTGAGTCTGATACAGCAGGTGGTAAGGATATAAAGCAGGCGAAGGTGGGCCAGCACCACCTCTTTATGGCGGAAGAGATGGAAATATGAGGTTTGGTGACAGGCTAAATTTGTCAGGATGTTAGCCACTGTGCGTTAAGGATCTTTACCTGTGGAAGGAGGACTGGACGTGTTACGATAGAGGCCAATATACCAATCTTGTTGCCATGAACCGAATAAAAGATGGTGAGCTTTTTAAATTAGGTCGAAATCAAGAGCAATCAGATGGGGGTGAAGGTAGTGTAGCGTGCCGAGAAGTGCAATTGGGTGGATTAAAAGCTTCGCTTGAATGACTCTTTTTGAGATTCAGGATGGCGCAGTTGATAAGCCGCTCGCCAACAATGGTTCAGCGACGAAGGAAGATGTTCGCAACTCGCAGTGCTCTACTTTATTTTTTCATCCCCCCCACTTCTCATAACTTTCTATCTACAATAGTGCACAGACCTGGACTTATTTATTTATTTGGCAATGCAGAACTAATGACATTAATATTTGATACCAATGCAGTAAATTCTCAATTCCTAATCATATTGTGGGGTGTTATAAAGACTCGAACCGCCTTATACCCCCCTCCCCCTACACAATACAGGAAACGACTAGGCTTTCGAGCAATCTGGCCAGAGCGAGTCAAAACGTTTTGGGGGTCTCTGCGAGCTTGGGTTCATGAATTTCTGTTAATGTTTACATATGAAAAGGAGGCACTGACGCATAAAAAAGATGGTCGGACTGAAGATGTTGTGGTTAGTAGTTTTCCCGAACTGCTGGCTGGCGAAAACGGATCAATTTGAGACTTGTTTGCCAAAAACGAGGAGGTGAGAGATGACGAATCTCACTCATGGTTATCTACCGCTGACGGCGACGGTTCCTGCAAAAGAGAATCAAAAGGCGCTAGCATTTCGGAAGTAAAAGTGAAGGACAATAGAGAGGATAGGAAGAGGATTTAAGAGATTTACCTCGGAAAGGTCTAGACGATATAGAAAGATAAGGGCTGTTCAGGTTAAATAGCATCTTTAAAGGCAGGTTTCAGGCACTGTGATGAGAGAGTATCCGGCTTAGTACCTCGCAGTAGGTGTAGAAACCCGGTTAAGATGTGCTATATCTCGACACCTGATTTCCGTTTAGCATGAATTTTTTTCTGAATAAAATTGTGCTCTTTACTGATACATGCCTTGTTTCTTGTGCGAATCTATAATATAAAAATAATTATAATTTTTTTTCTTCTACATAAAATCCCGCTATTTACAAATACATGCATCATGTGACTTGCTTTTCAATCGTCTTTTGTTTCTGTTAAGACGTCACTTCTTGCTTTTTTTTTAAATTTTCAAATTACCATGGACTGTGATTGATGTATAGTTAAATATATTCAAGGGATTCAGTTATTTTACGATAATAACGTTAAGGCTTTAAAGTTTTTGAAAAACATGGAATTTTTCTTAATGATCTTGTGTGCCCCCTATGTGCTCAACAGTGTAGTTTAAATAATTGTATTTTTGATTGTAAGTGGCAAACTACGAACCGCAAAAACAAAACACCGTGTTCGTTAGCCCAAATTATTTTAAACCAATCTGGCTCCAAAATGTAAAGCTTAAACCCTACTACCTACTTGTCGGGGGTTTTGTTCAGCCCTCCACAGGGTTCGGGTCCTTCTGGCGGGCCCTTGTAGATTAAGTTTTATAACTTGTAGTTTTCATGTAGTTTTCATTTTCATTTCTTCAATATTGTAGCTTCTGAATAATCGAAGTGTTTATAATTTTCTTTTAAATTCCATTTCGTTATGTATGTTATTCATTGTACAAACTTGGTGCATATTGCCTCAATGCTCTCTCGCCTAATTTACTGTTTGTTCTTGGCTCAGATAGTCGATTTATCTCAGTTGCATGGCTGATGGTAACATTTGTATCTGGCTCAAATATGCTTAGGCAGTTCCTTAAATATTTTGGTTCATTGTACTTTATTGCTTTTGGGGTTAAAAGAAGTATTTAATATTCCACTCTCGCTTTCACTGGAAGCCAGTGAAAGCTGTCTCTTGGCCTCAATCCTTTTATTAGCCTCACAGCTTTGTTTTGTACTCCTTGTAGTTTTTTTTTAGTAAATAGTTTGGAAGACCATAATACAAAACATTGCAGTATTCTAGTCTTGAGAGTACATGATAGTTTTCAATGTATCCTCATTTAGTTATTTTCTAATGAATGCTATATTTCTAATATGGTAGTTACATGTTTTTACAATATGAAGTAAATGGTTCTTCATCGATAGTTTATTGTCAAAAAACATTCCCAGGTCTCTCACAATTGTTCCGTTTGGGATTCTATTGTAAAATCTTCATGTTTATCTGAATTCAGGTGTCGATATGTAACGTATCTTAACCAAATTGAAATGCAGCAGAACAAATTCAACTGACATTTTTCAAAATGATATAGGGCAAATATGTTAAAGTTACTACAAGTGAAATTATAGAGGGGTAAATTGGTTGGGGCAACGGTAACTGAGGTAAGCATATTCGAGAGTGGTACGATTACCAAGGGGTGATTTGTCATTGAATATTGGCACCACTCTTGGGGCAGCCAAATGGTTTGCTTGACTCGGCTAGGCGGCTGCCTAGATTGCTTCTTCAGTGAATGTTGTGTATTCACAAAGCTACGACTCCAAAAAGAAAGCTCTCTTCTTGCTTAGTAGGATGGTTAAATGTGTGATCAAAGCTTCCTCAAAAGGTAAAAGGAATTTTAGAGCTGGATTCAAAGGTCTTTATTCGGCAGGAGCGTGGACTGGTTTTCAGGGAATTAACAAAAAGTATTAGCTAATTGTTTAAGTGTAGTTGAGTGTAAGGGACAAAAAGGGGTGTGGATAGATAGGGAAAATAGGCAAGCGATGAAAAGAGAAAGTAGTGTGGAAGATCTGCAAAGAGATGCTAGAGCCTGGTGATCAAGCCTATCGCTTTCAAATTGTTTATGTTTCCTCTGTTGTTCTCGTTAGAGTTTATATTATTATGGCGTTCAGACCATTTGCCTTATATATAATTAATGTTCTTTGGTATGTAGGTGCATTTGCTGTTGTTTTTTTATAAATTATTTTTACTTAAATTTTTGTGCTTAGTTTCTTTGTTATTGTTGCTATGTAGCGCGTATATTTTTGTGCTTTTTGTTTCTTTTTTCCTGAAGTCTTAATCGTGGTTATTAGTCTCTTTCGGTCTTTTCATAGTCAGTAATCGGTAGGTTTCCTTATTCTTGATATCGTAGTTTTTGTTGGTTTGTCATTATTTGGGTAAAAACAATCCCTTTCATGCGTAGAACGGCGCTTCGTTTCCGCCAGCTAATAGGCTAGCGGAGCTCGGAAATCTGGTCCGACTTGGAGCTCTTCTGTTACGGTTAATCATTCGAATGATTTCGTCATTCAATTCCTGATTAACCAGCTCCTGTATATTGCCTGTCGGTTCTTCGATGACAATGTGTTAATGGGACTTAGCCCCGCGTCCCGGTGCAGTTCTTCCTGGCATCTTCTTCTTCGCCTGCGTGTACCCGTGATTAGGTACACGCATTTGTTCTGCACCGCTTTTAGTTTCCTCTTTTGTGTCTTCGAGACACAAGAGAGGGCGGAAGTGGGGTACAGCAAAGTAGATCTTACAAGTGCATTGTAGATCCTTCTCTTGTTGCTTTCACGGAGATTTCTGAACATATACAGAGTTCTGACTGCAGGTGAGGCCTTGGATGTTCTATCTTCGACGTGCTTTCTGTACTTCATTAAGGTAATCGTATTTCCGAGTACATTGCACTCCGTGATGTATGGATAGTGTGTATTCTCCACCATGACATCTGTTAGTAGCCCCCTGCCGATGGGGACTACTTTGAACTTTTCGCAGTCGTTCGAATCTTCCATTGTGCTCCGTAGATGTTTGTCTTTCAATTTCTGCTGCTGCCACAAGAGATTGCATAGTTGCGTTTCTCCATGGACAAGAGATTATCTGGCTGAAACCATCGGTAAATTGAACGTTGAGGCAAGAAGGATTCACAGGAGCTGGGACCTCTGCGGTGAAGAGGGAGTGTGTAGAGAGTGGGGGACAGAGGCCCGCAGTGCGCGGAAACTTCGGTCCGTCCGTAAGCCCTATACTGATGTACGCCACTCTCTCCATGACATAGTCACATAGAGTTCTTTCTAAGTTTTCACTTAGGCCCAGCTGTAGGATCTTATACTGCATTCCCATCTGCCACACCTTATCAAACGCCGTTGACATATCCCGACAAACAATATCCATGTAACTCCTTTCCCGTTTGGCTTGGGCTAGCTTTTCCATGATGACATTTATTGCCATTTCTGTTCTACTTCGCTTTTTTTCTAAACCCGAATTGATATGGGTTGTAGAGGGAGTTCTCTTCCAGGTGAGACACCAGCCTTCGGTTGAGGATCTTCTCGAAGAGTTTCCCGCTAAATTCCAGGAGCGAAATTGGGCGGTAGTTCTCAATCAACCTCGAGTCTTTCCCATGCTTCGGCAAGAAGATCCTTTTTGCCGTTTTGTACGCATCTGGGAAGTATGCCGTGTTCAGACAGGCGTTGAATATTATTTTTATTCCCTCGATAATATTAGCTGGTTCCTTTTCGAAGTTCAATTTTGTAAGTCTCGATTGTCCTGGCGCTTTCAGTCGGAATGAGCGGAGCGCGCCGAGTAGCTCTTCGGTAATATCGGCGTCTCCGTCGCGCTGTCTCTCTACTTGGTGATGAGGGTTCGTCCTATGTATTTTCGGTCCGCGCATCTATGCTGTTGCCTTCGAACTCTATGTCGTAATCTTTGTTTTCTTCTTTAATTATAATGAAGACACTTTCCCAATAACTTCGAAATATGTCTTCGATGTTTTCCTCTTCTGTCTCTATGTTTCCATCTTCTTTTAATAGCTCAATATTTTTCTTCTTACCAATCGAGCCTTTGAGGCGTTTGATTTTATTCCAAAATTCTTTGTGCAATGCTTCGTGATCGAGACTATAGATCGCATCGTCCCATCGCCTCTATTGTTGTTCAAGGATCACTGGTTCAGTTCTTCCTTGATTTCCTTGCTTCTTTGGATTGAGGCGCATGATGCATTCCTGATGGTAATTTTATACAGTATTGTCAGCTTACGATAGAGTTTCTTCATGTATTCAATCCATCTGTAAGATGAGATGGACTTATACTGGGTTTTAGGGATACAAGCATTATCCAAGTTGATAAGATAGTTATTGAGGTCTTTGAGTGCCTCGTCGATTCCTCGAGGATTGCCTCATCCAAATTGGGCGGATGGTATCCCTCGAAAAGGCGCGTGTACCGTTCCGCGTCTGCTCTTCTGTAGTCCTTTCTCTCTGCAGCTGGGACTTGTATAGAGTTTCTTTTGATACTAAGCAGGATCACTATACGGTCACTACACGGAATCTAGATTGGTTGCATGTAGTGGTTAACTGGTTTTGTTGAACACCCTCTTCTGACAAAGGTGTGGAAGTCGGAGATTAACCGCTGAACAATGTTTCTGTCCAGCAGGAGCTCCAGGCTTCTTATTATTCCATTTTTTTCTCCTGTAGCCGGACGCCTGAAATCTGGTGTTTAGGTCCCCCATTAATATAGTGGTGGCTCTCCTGCCAAATAGGACAGTTAGAGAGTGTATATATAATACATCTCTCCTTAGCGGCTGGTACCCGGTGGCAAGAACCAGTTTTCCTAAGTCGAACTAAACCTTAATAGCTTGTATTTGATCCCTTTTTTGATCGCACTAGTGGCACTGTTGTATCGTTTTGCGTATAGTTTGTGAACAGCATGTCGAAATTTCAGATCTTCATTTCAGAATTACGAGTATCAATCCCGTGTTCTGAAATCAGTATGATGTCTGCATCAATTTCTCTAAACACGTTTCCATAGAGTGCCCTTTTAGTCGTGCATCCGCCGGTGTGATTTCCAGTATCTTTATTGCGTTCCTATGCATGGTGAGATGTTTTTTTCGCTGCTGCTTCTTGTTCTTTTTCCTTTTGGCCTGCGGGATAGCTTTACTGTGCCCAGTCCTTTCGCTCTTCGGCGGAGGACTCGGTGTTTTGGACTTGCTCTTCGTAGCTTGTGTACGAGTACACGGGCCCTCGTCACTATACGAAGAGGTAGGTCCTTCCTCATCGTTTTGCTCTCGTTCTTCTACCTCTCCTTCATCTTGGTCTCCCTCAGATTTTTTCGATGAGGGAGCTTCGACTATAGCCTCCAATCTAGATTTAATGTTGGAGTTAGTCCTAATGACCGACTCCTCGAATGCCTTGGAGCACTCAGGGTTCGTGAGCACGATGATGGAAGGTAGTTTGTTCACCTTTAGCAAAGCATTTAATACCTGGTTGTAACAGCCAGGTTTAACTGTGTTAGCCACATTTGCGCGTGAGTAATGCAGATAAGGATCTTTGCGCTAAGATCTCCTGAAATGTCGAGTTGCCTCGACGTCGTTCGCGTTACTTTGTTTTTCTTCGCTGCGCTCGCGTATGTTTGCTCTTTCGCTTTCTTCTCTTCCTCTTCTTTTCTTTAAATAATTTCCCGGCGCTTCGGGCAATTCAGAGCCATGATTTGATGATCTCCCTTGCAGTTCAGGCTCTTTTTCTTTGTGCTCTCACCCTTATCATATATATGGCCTTCTGTGGCGCATTCGCTGCACCACAGCTAATCTTTGTCTGGGCAGGTCGCAGTGGTGTGCGATTCCAGTTTGTAGCATACAAAGCACAGTTGTACATTACTGAATTTCTCCTGTTGGATATTCTCCACTGGAATCCTCATGTGGAAAACCAGGAGCCCGTCCGTCGTTGCTTTCCGTGCGTGCCATGTCGGTGGTTGGGAAGGTAATCTTGAACACGTGTGTGTGTTCGCAGAATTTAATCATTTCGCGAACTTTAGAGCACCGATTACTTACTCCTGGTAATTTCTTCTTTAAGATCTTCCGTCGAATTCTCTCCGATCCAACTCTCCACTTTGCGGCAGATCACGCTTTGGTTTGCTGCCACTTGAGTTGGGGGTCTTGGCTTTTAGTCCAATAGTCTTGAGTACTTTGCCTCCTTCTTCCGATAGGAGCGGGTCTACATCCTTTGATTCGGCGTAGATTGCGATGAATTCGGATGACACCACGATAAGTTTAACCAGGGCAACTCTTAGTTCGAGGTAGAGGGTCTCGCAAAGTTTTCGTTTCTCGAGGCTCTTCATTCCACACATGGTCCAGATGGGGACCCTCTTAGTGAAGGTCTCCATGGTCTTCGACGTCTTTCTCTTTGGGTCCTCTTGTATTAATTTTCTTTCTGAAAACAAAGGTAATTATCGTGTTTTTGGTGTATGAAAAATGAAAAAAAAGTGATGTGTAGGAAAATGTGGTAACGGTTAATGTAGGTGTGTATGAAAACGTGAGATGAGCGCTCCTGACCATTTTCCAATTGGTTCCCCGTTTAGATGCTGACAGGTGATGCGTGATGGATGGTGGGATGGATCTCGAGTGTCGACCTGAAGAGGAATGTCTCATGGTGGACTCGATGGCAATAGCGGCCGAATCAACGACCGCTAAAGTTTTGCCACCCCCTCTCGGCTACTTACGCCAAAACCGCTTCCAAATACATAGAGACTGGTGCTATCTCCCTCTATGATTTGGGCCGGGTCCCCCAGGCGATGAGGATTTCTCTTCCCCCCGGGACTTGCAGTTTAGCCCCAGGTTCAAGAAAATTTCTGACTTATGGTTCCATGTGGGCTAGACCTCAAACCAGCTTTCACATAAGCCCTTAATTATGTCAGTCCAAGTAGCCGACATAGTTTAGGCGAAATTAGTGAATGGCAGACATCCGAGGCAGGTTCCCACGCAGAATGATGGGGGGAGGGGGGGGAGCAGTGAGGTGCTTAAGCCCTCATTGAATTATAAATCTCCGAATACAAAAGAAGTATTAATCTCTCTCAAGAGGGTGAAACGAAATTCACCCCCCAAAAAGACTTTCAGGATAGGCTGTTTTCTACGTCGCTTTGCTCAAAGTCCCTTCCTAAGTAGTAGAAACACGATACTTGAAAATCGTATGCTTCAGTAAAGCCGGTATCTAAAGGAAGCTCACGAATTTGTAGTCCAACAAATAAGCCGGCTTTCATTTAGCATCACTTACAGAAAGGAATTTGTGAGACAGGTACTTAAACCCTTCTCCATCTTTCGGAAGTGCTTTTACAAAGTTCTTTATTAATCCCAGCTTTATGTGAAGTGGAGGAAGAAGCACTCTCTCCGCGGAAAAGTGCTAGAGCTTTGACGTTATGGTGGCCAGGTACAAATTCCGTCCGTTATGGCTATTGCACTTGTCGGTAGTGTACAGAATCTGTACGGCTGTCCCACAAGCATAAAAAGCATGGATGTTTTGTGTAGCCTCCCTGCAGCCCTAACAAAATACTTAGGACCTTCAGGTCACCACAAAGAAGCCAGTTGTGATCCAGATATTGTATGTTGTTAAGAAGAAGTGACATGGTAGCATAGGTTTCTTTCAGGGTGACGGAATGCGCAATGGGCAATGATGCTACTTTTTGCCATTAAAAAGTAGCACGGCTTTCAGACTCCTTGTAGAGGAGTCGATAAAGAGCCTGCATTCTTCAGGATGGTATTCCTTGCCCATGTGTCCCACAAGACCTGGCACATCATAGCAATACATCATGTAATCAGTCTTAGTAAAGTACCGCACAAATTCCTGCTCTCGATGCCTATACCATGCAAAGTGTGTGAGGCTTCCCAAAAGATTTTTCTGTGCTAACCTTGAGCCTAGCAATTGTGCAGATTCTTTTTACAGCCCAAGATCTCGAACAGGGTCATCTAGCTCAGTTTGTTCAAATAATTGAGGGCTTTTCCCACGGATTCCGGTAGGGTTAAACTCTTCATCCACATCTGCATCTTCATGGTCACTACTTGAAGAGTTACTAGAACTGCTACGGTGCATATTCTCAGGACATATTGGTACTGGGACGTCATCACTGTGATTTTTTGGTTCCCGCCAAACCATTGGTATTCCAAATGGCATTGACTTACGTTTCCCTTTAATCCAATGGCTGAACCCAGATATACAGTTCACACAGGCAAATTGAGAAGCTCATGGCTTGTCCTGATCTCTTAGTTCAATGGCAAAGTAGGCATGATACAGACGTTTTACTCAGCGTAAACTAATATCTACAGGTCATCCTCCTCCATGTCTACTGGCCAATCTTCTCCTCCAGGAGGTCCATGTTTCCTTTGAGGAACACAAGCTCCTCAAAGTTGACCTCATCCAGGGACGACCTCTTGGCCCCGAGGACGTCTCCGGCCGTGCTGAATAACCTCTCCACAGTTGCAGAGCCATGGAAGGGGGTATTATACTTAATGAATAAGTCCACCCACATCTCTCTTTGCTGGTAGGGAAAGAGGGACCAGGCCAGCTCGCCTTTAGGGAGCACCTACCCCTCCATGGACTTCCTCAGGACCTCCCTCACATCATGCCTCTAGTTGGGTGGGCGCCTAGCAAACAACTTGTTAAAGAGGCAGGCGTCCAAGTCCTGGGGTTCCTGCACTTTTGGCTGGCCAGGCTAACGCTGCTGCTCCTCCTCCTACCCGGGCTCAATGACGGTCCTTAGCTTCCCGGTGATCGTGTCCCTGATCTCCCCCCTGTCAGGGGTAATGCTCACCAGGGCCTTGTGGGTGAGATTGGGGTGAACGGCTGTGGCCATAAAGAGGTCACCATCCTCAAAGATGTGGCCTAACCTCTTTTCATAGCCCCTAAGGAGGGCCTGCGGGTTTAAGTTACTAAACAATCGAGATTTTCTAAGCTCATAGGGTGGCCTAATGGATTTAAAGAAAGATAAAACCATGTGAGTTTAATAGGTTATATCAATATGATCTTTAAATTTAGAACCAAGGCCTAGTCTACGTACGATGGTCCACTTTTTACTTATATTGTTTAATTTTAGGCATGTTAAAGGTAGAATGCTGTTAGATTTTAATTACTTCTTATACTTCACAGTATTTTTTTTCGTCTTAGCCACAAGAAAAGTATAAGCACATATTAAAATGCGAGAAAATGAGATTAGTTCGCATGATAGCACGTTCTCGAACGTTTTTAACTGACAAGACAGGTTTAAAACTTGGTTCACGCCTGAAAAGTGTATGTAATTTTACTAATTTATAATCAAATTCAGAGTGACAAACTTTTTTTGGTACGTTTAGGTAGTTTCATGCAACGTCAGTCTCATATAATGTGAAGAATTTAATTTATCGTAAAAGGAAAGTTACAAATCAGATAAAAATAAAGTTAGCCGTTACCAACTCAAATTTGACATTTTTAGCCAAATCGGGCTTTAAAACTGGCCTTAAAACAGCCACGGCAATTTCGTTAAAAAAAGTTGTCTTTGTTCCTATTCAAAGTCGCGGAAAATTGGCGGTGCGACTTTGCTTAGTCCGACTTTTTCAGAACGTTTGCGACTTCCAAATTCATAGTGTGGCAAAGTCATAAAATCTGATGTACTTAATAGTGGAAGATATGGATAGTAGTAGAACATAGATGATAAAAAAGGGTAGAGTTTGCCCTAGTTTGAGGGGCATCGCGGGCATTTGTTTACTTTAACTACTGATTTTTCCTTTTTGTTCGTTTTGTTTTATTATTGTTGACTTATCTCTGTTTCTTTGCGTGTTCTTCTTTATATTCTTCTGTGTATTTGTCTCTTTGTTTTGTTTATTTAGTTTTCGTGTATTTTTTAGATTTCAAGCCTTTATTAGTGATCTAATTTTGTGTTTTACCTCGTGTTTTGTTCTGGCTGTATTTGTTTGTTTTTCATTAGTTGTGTTTTTAAATTATGTCTTATATTTGTACGTCGTACTCTATCTTGTTTATGTGTAGAGTGGCGTAGTGTTTTCCTCGGCGAACAGTCTAGTGCTTGAGAAAAGTAAATTTCAGGCGACTTTCTCACGCAATCTGGCAGGGGTGTTTATGTTTCCACCTGTTCTTCTTCTTCTTAGCTCTGGATGATATCATTGGCCAATGTTGACCAGACCTTTTTGGGCAGTTTCTGTGTTGCGACATTAATGAGCTCCAGACGTTGTCTGCGGTGCAGGTCCCTTTCCCGAAGATACTCTCTTCGTCTGGTTTTGTTTATGCATAGGGATGCAGAATTCTGCACTCGGGGAAGACTAATCAAGAAAAATAAACAATAAGAACCAAAGAGATGGCTGGTCACCCAGCAACTAACTCTAACTCTTACTCATTTCTCTTCACCGCTTTATCCTAAACAACCCTATCCACTATACTATGACTATACACTTTTAATTCTACCCTTTTCAAGGCGAAAGACGTAATGGCGTATTTTGATTGCTAACCTTTTCTCTACAAAAATACACCTATATAAATAGTCATTTTATCTAGTCGTAATTCTACAAAATTCAACCAATCAGGATTGAGGTACATTTAATTGTCATACTTATAAACAATTATAAACACTGCAATAATTGTCTAATCTGATTTCGTAATGGTTAGTCCAAGCACCTTACATTCTTTGTCGTATCTGTAGCGCTGTCCTTCTACATATACATCTGAGGTGCTCCTCCTATACACAGGCACCATTTTAAATTTATCCCTGTTGATTTTAATTTTCCATTTTTCTTTGTATCTATTAATGCTTCTTATCTCTTCTGCAGTCATCCTAGCTTGCATAGGGCCGTTTCTGTAGGGGCAAACTATGATTTGAGTGACGTCGTCGCAAATTGGATGTTCAAGCAGCCTTCATTTCTTGGTGGTGGTATATATGCTATGTAGATTGAATTTTAGATTTCAGCCGTGTTTATGTGCAAACGGTTTGAGCATTAGTAACATTTTAAATCTATCATGGCGCTGATTGGACAATTATTACAGTGCTTATGTCTAAAAGCTGATTGTTCAATTTGTCAGGGCTAAGGCTGTTATTCCAAAAATGAACGTAAGACTGACTACTGAATGTATATCAATCCTAAACGGTTGAATTTTTGTACTGTTATGAGTAGATGAAATAACTATTTATATAGGGTACTTTTGTGTAAAAGATAGTGAAAAGTTATTATTATTCAATAAGAAAAGTTATATTTCCTGTTCGCCATTTCGAAGCTTATTCCAGCTATATACCTAGGAATAAAGAATCCATATATATATATATATATATATATATATATTCCTTAATCCCATAAGGAAACGGTTTATCACATAACCCAGACTACTAAACAACGAGAGAGAGAATACCTTACTCAGATCCCATAAGTTAATGACATTGAAGGGGAGCCTTTCAACCTGGAGGCAGGAGTGCCACAAGGAGGTTGCCTCAGCCCTATTCTATATGCGGTATATACCGAAAACCTGCTTTACCCTGACAAGACCTCACTCAATACGTCCATCTGGCGGATGACATAACACAGGTCATCAACAGCTTGTACAAAAACCCTGCAGACATCGCCAACAGGACAAGCTGGGAGATCGGAATTATCAACAATTTCGAAAAATTGGACAAGATTAGAACTAATGTTCAAAAATTTAAAATAATACCTATGGGCCGTCGGAAAACAGCGGACGTGTTAGTGCAGGACGAGACTTATGATTATTCGAAAGAAGGTCGGGTACTTTGATTGAAATTGATCTCAAGTGGTTACAACGCCCATTACGAAGATAAGGTTGCCGAGGCCACAAGGAAATTACGGGCCCTTTATCGCTTCAAACGACCCTCAATAAAGAACAAGAGAAAACTGTACATGTTGTTAATAAGACCAAACTTCCTGTACCCTGCCATCCCCCCCTCCATACTCTGAGCAAGTCCGTCATCAGGAAAGCACAAGTGGTCCACAATAGGGCAATTCGTTTTATAGCTAACGTAACCCGGTGGGACCAAATCCCTTCTGACGATATGGTCTACATAGAACCCATCAACTTCACTCTAAACAGACGTGCAAGAAACCTACGGCAGAAGATTTACCAAGTCATCCCTGCTGAAGTACTACACCCTATCAGAATACCTAATGAAGAACTACCTAATTTGACCCTTAAACGATCCTTCAAATGTAGTTAACTGCCGGCATTGCAGGAGAATGACCCGATTTATGAATAAACCTAACAGATTAGACAATATATAATAAACAAAACTAAAAGACAAGCTAAAAAACAAAAGATCCGAAGTGGACACAATCTACAAAAAAGAATAACTTTAAAGTCTAAACAGATCCGAAATGGACAAACTTATATTAAAAGTAAACAATAAGAGTAAAGATAAACAGTGATAAATTCTAGTAAATTTATGACAGAGGCTTGAATGCTGAATACCTAAAGGACAGCAAAATGTATTACAACAAATGAACATTTACTGAGGGAGCCAGACAACCTGGCACACATACCCTATTAAAAAAAAACCACCTTTTATATCTATCTCGTACGTTCTATCCATACACCTATTTTTTACGATCGTTGATCGTTGATCGTTTCCGAGACGACAGATGGCCGAATATTCGATTCATTCGCACTGCTGACTACCCTAAGGATAAGGCAATTTTACTTGCTTTGAACAACTCCTACATGGAATAGAGCCTATTCTGGAAGTCTTTGGGTGAATTTCGCTTCACCCTTCAAAAAGAGACAATAGTATTTTTCACTGAAGATTAATAATTCAATGTGGGCTTAAGCACCTCACTGTCCCGTCCATCACCTTGCGTGGGAACCTGTTCCGATGTCTGCCATTCATTGATTTCGTCTTAACTATGCCGGTCACTTGGACTGACATAATTAAGGGCTTATGTAAAAACTGGGTTGAGGACTAGCCCACAGCGGAAGCATAAGTAAGAAATTATCTCGAAACTGGGGCATAACTGCGAGTCCCGGACAGAGGAGAGATCCACATCGCCTGGGAGACCCGGCCAGCATCATAGAGGGAAGTAACACCCATCTCTATGTAGTTGGATGCAGTTATGGCACAAGTACCCGAGATGGGGTGGCAAAACTTTAGCGGCCGTTGATTCGACCGCTACTACATCAAGTCCACCATGATTCATCCCTCTTGAGGATCCCACTTCGAGATCCATCCCATCCATCCATCACCCATCATCCTGGCACCAACCGAGCGAAGAACCAACTGAAAAATGGACGGGAGCGCTCTTACTGACGTTTTTGAACTTTCACAAATCAATACTTACATTCTTTTTCACTCATAAAATACAAAAATAATTATATATTGGTTACAGAGGGCAAGAAGAAAAGAAGAGGACATAGTAGGGAACGAAGAAGACCATGGAGACCTTCACTAAGAGGGTCTCCTTAGGGCCATACAAGGAGAAAAGCCCCCGGAAAAGAGGAAGCTATGTGAAACTCTCTACCTCGAACACGAGGTGGCCCTGTTGAAATTGACTGAAGTTTCATCAGGTTTTATTGCCATCTGTGCAGAGACCAAATATGCGGACCGGCTCCTATCTGAAGAAGTAGGTACCACATTGAAGAGCATCGGACTCGAAGCAAAGACCTCCCCCCCTTCCCCAAGTAAAAAGTGGAGAGTTTGGTCGGTGAAAACTCAACCAAAGAACTGAAAGAGGAGATTATGAGGAGCAGCCAGTGGGCGAAAGTCCGGGATATAATCAAATTCCGTGAACAGACCCACATGTTAAAAATAACGTTCTCCACGACCGACATGGGCAGGAACGCGACGACGGACGGGATCTTGGTCTTTAATATGAGAATCCCAGGAGAGAACATTCAACAGGAGAGCTTTAATAGCATACAGATGTGCTTTGTATGCTATAAACTAGAAGATCACACAACCACAACCTTCCCGGACGAGAACAAGAACAAACTGTGGTGCAGTGAATTCGCCACAGAAGAACAGCAGTTCGATAAGTGCGAGAGCATTGAGAAAAAATGTGTAAACTACAAATAGAAACACAGGACCATGGTCCTGAACTGCCCAAAGCGCCGATATATAATCAAAAGGAAGAAAAGAAGAGAAGAAAGCTAAGGAGCGCCGCCAAGAAGAATGGGGAAGTGAAGTCTTCACCTGCACAGATGAAAATCAAAGGAAATCTGAGTGCAAAGATTCTAATCTGCATTACTCACGCAAATGTGGCTAATGCAGTGAAGCCTGGCTGTTACAACAAGGTTCTCAATGCACTCATAAAGGCAAACAATCTGCCTTCATTGATCATGCCTGTGGACCCTGAATGCCCCAAGCTATTCAAGGAATCAGTTATAAGAAAAAACACTGTTAAATTTGGACTGGAGGAGATCATCAAAGCTCCCTCATCGGACGAATCTGAAGAGGACGAAGAAGAAGAAGAAAAAGCTAAAAATGAGGAGGAATCCTTCTCTTCAGAAAACGACGAGGGGCCCTTGCACTAGTACACGTGCTACGAAAAACAGGTCAAAAACCCTAAGTACCCCCTGAAAAAGGGCACAGTAAAACCGCCCCGCCAGCCCCCAAGAAGAATAAGAAGAAGCATAGGTAAAAACAATTCACCATGTTATGGAACGCACTGTAGATACTAGAAATTGATACCAACGGCTGGACGAAGAAAAGAACTCTACGGAAAAGTATTCAGAGAAATTGATGCAGACATCATCTTAATTTCGGAACACAGGATCGGCACGCGTAGTGAAGAAATGAAAATCTGGAAAGACGATGTGTTGATCACAAATTATTTACAGAAGAGGTCCGACGGTGCCGCTATTGCAATAAAGAAAGGGATTAAATACAAGCAAATAAGACATCTAGAATAAAATCCTACCACGCGATTGAGGTCGAACTCGACATAGGAAAGCTGGTCATTGCTACCGGATATCAACTGCCAAGGAGAGACGTGTTACCAATTCACACTCTCACTGGCCTATTTGGCAGAAGAGCCCCCACTATATTAATGGTGGATCTGAACGCCAGATGCCGAGAATCCGGTTACATGACGTTCAACGGTATAAGAAGAAGCCTGGACCTATTGCTGGACACAAATATTGTCAGAGGAGGAAGTGTCACAAAATCAGACATCCGTCTAGTGAATCGTCAGCTGCTGTTCAATTACTACATGGAACTTGTCCAGGTACCATGTAGTGACCATAAATGGATCATACCCACTATCAACAGGAACCCTATACTAGTTCCAGCTGTAGTCAGAAAGAACTACAGAAGAGCAGACTGGACACGGTATGCGCGCCTTCTCGAGGCCTACGATCCGCCCAACTTGGACGAGGCAGCTCACGAGGAGATTGACGAGGCTCTCAACGACTTCAATAACAATCTCATCAACGCAGTGCCTGTATCGATAAATCCGAGTAAAGGACTATATCTACAACTGCAGCTGACTCCCAAACAGATGTCAGGAAAAAAGTCAAAAAGCGAGACGAAAAGCAAAAATGAAAACATACAGCCCGACCCAAGGATTGAGGCCAAAAAAGAGAGGGAGGCAACCGCAAAAGCAGCTCACACGACCAACCCAAAGGATGAGAAGAAAGAAGATACAAAATCCTCTGACACCACAGATAATTCAGACACCTCGAAATCGGAGAACTCTAACAATGAAGTACGGCGCAAAAAAGGTAAAATAGGGTCCAAGAAAAAGCTAGATGCTGACTAAGTCAACCTCTATATCTACGCAACCGAGCAAATCCCCTTTCCGAAGGACTGGGGCGCAAACAAAATCTGCGTAGGAATCAAAAAGAAATTCTACAAATGGGACTTCGACGTTCAATGCGACGAAGAGTCGGTTGAGGAGGCCCTATACAACCAGAACGTCGCCTTCTGCCGAGAAACATTTGTAGAACTCTCCCCAGCACAGTACAAAATGAAGAGGAATGGGAAGTGTAAATTAACTAGTCGCAAGCACTAAGCCCCACAAAAATCCAGGACAGAGAATGGAAAACCTGAACAACAGGTTAAGGATATTGACGCTCAACGTGAAAGGATGGAAAGGAAAAGCCGTGGCATACGGAAAAATTTTGCGTGCTTGACCAACATCATACTAATCACGGAGCACGGTATCGATACTACTACCAGGCAACTAAAGATACTGGGCTACATAGTAGTTAAGAAAAACCATTCTCAGGAAAGGTTCGACGGTGCTGCCGTTGCCACCAGAAGGAATCTTTCGTTCAGACACCTTCAAGAACTGGACGAGTCCTTTGCGGCGGTAGAGTTGCACACACTAGTGGGCAATCTCGTAATCGCGGCGGCATACCAACCACCTCGATGAACGTACCTGCCTCTCACAAATTTGTACACCTTGTTCAGCCACGGCAGAATGTCATTCCTTGGGGGCGACCTCAACGCCAGATGCAGAACGGCTGGCTATGGGAACACGAATAACGGAGGCCAAAACTTGGAAATGATTATGCGTCGAAAAAACATCCAGAGGATAGGACCGAACTTTCCGACCTAAGTCACCTCTCGGGCAGCACCAAAGTCCAACATAATCATGACAAGTCACGGCTTTCCCTTCAATTACCAACAGTACCCAGCGACCACATAGCGATCTTGACGACCATCTCATCCGCACCGATCCAGCTTCCAATCCCCCTCCGCAAAAGTTACGCTTCGGTCAATGGAAACGCTACAGGAAAATTCTTGCCAGATACGAACCACTGGACCTAAACGAAGCAATACTAGAGGAGATCGATGAGGAACTGTAGAAGAAAACTGCCCACATCACCGATGCGAATCGCGAGTGTGTACCAATGAAAAGGTATAAAACTCCGCAACCCAGATGGACCGAGGAAATGAGTGAGATCGCTAGGGTGCACAGGTAGCCCAGGAACATCATGGGAAAATATAGGGTTTTAGTGCAATAATTATATAAAAGCTGAAACTTGGCCCAATTATAGGGATTTGTGACTTGAGCAACATATGAAAAGTCCCATGGACTCCCGCGCTTGCGTTAGCCGCCATATTGGAAGTCCCTTAAATTTAAATATCTCGTAAAATAATAGTTGTATCAAAAACGACCACTCAATAAAAGTTGCTCAGAACTGATTGTTCTATAGCACTGATCAGGTTATTTTACAAAAATAAGTAAATTTATATGCAAAGATTTTTAAATATATTGAAATTAAGTAATAATTTTATTTTCAAAGACAATTTTCACAGAACTGATTGTCTGTATGACAAAATGCGTCGGAACAAAGGTTGTAGAAAAAACTTCCTTCTTTTGAAATATATATACAAGTTTATGCATATTTAAAAAGTAAGGAATTTATGAGAGAAAACAAACAGAAAGCCAATATGGCAAATTGTCACACATACAAAATCAAACAGTACTTTTTTTTTAAATAAAAAGATAACCTTAACTTGCGAACATTCTGCTAAATTACTAAACAATAGTGTTTTTATAAACATCCTTTTTCTTTTCTTAATAATGAAATTGGACATGACAGTGAAAGGAACTCGTGCAAATAATCTTTTTTCTTCAGAATCAAACAGGATGCCTGAAAAAGCATGAGCTATATATTAATGAGCTTTATTGGACAAATATCTTGTGTACGAATTATAATACATACCGTTTTGTTATACTTACAGGTACAACAACAGAAACTACAAATTATTATTTGTTCATTAATACAAACATAAACACCCAAACACTAGAAACATGGCAGCAGGTTTGCTTTAAATGTTTGTGTAATAAGTATGTCATAAAGGGTACTCATAAAAGTAATTAAGGTTTGAATTAGATCTGAACATCAGACACTCAGAGCACACACACATGCTTCAAAATCAATTTTCTTTCATCTCAGTGTCTTCTTCAGCAGCATCCTCAAGGGGTAGTGAATTTTCATATCTAGCACCACGGCACTGGCCACACATGGAAGAGCACGATAAACCAACCCTCCGACATTCACATTGATGGCGGCAACCTTTGCGACAGTTACAGCTGACTAAATGTAACAGGTCATCTGGAGCTGAAGGTTTGATTGAAAGGATTGGTTTCAGTCCGGTTCCGCAACTCTCCCATCCCCATTCGACTGGAGAGATAGGGTGACCATGCCAATGGTGCACTTGGAAGAACATCTTAAACGAGTGCAAACGAGATGCATCACTTGTTGTTGTCAATGTGGATAGCTGAAACTCAGATTTATGTGACATCTTTGCTGCTGTTCTCTTGTATGCATAAAAGCAATACTTATCCAATGTTTGAGTTTTGTCAGCTCCATACACAGAAAGGAGGAAAGCTTTACCAGCTTTGGCCAATTCATCTTTAGATGCTTCTGGGTTACAAATACAGACACTGTGTCGCACATGTCTTGGCTATTCTTCAGGATATCAAATGACCTTTTTTCCAATTCCCATATATAGCTGATGTTGTGTGGCAGCCTGTAACTGCGTGGAGGAACAGCAGCTGTTGCCGAAGATGTCCCATGTTAGCTTGAAGTTTGCAAATGAAAAGTATTTTCGTGAATGACTTAGAAAGTGATACAAGAAGTACAAGCAAGTCTGTGTCGTCACCCACTGCTGCTAGATTATGTCCGGTATCTTCTAATGATCAAGCATTTTGGACAATGGACGTATCTGCATCATCCTTGGCAACTATAACTGTGATACCAGCAGGCAGGTGTTCCTTCAGTTTATTGATCAGCTGTGTCTTGTTACACTTATTACACAGGAAATCTGCTTGTGGTAAGGTTATGTAACATTTTTCTTCCACTGCAACTTCTATAGAACATTGTTTGGATGCCCTACGATTTTGTTCCTGCGATTTGCTCGTTGGCCTTACTGGGTAGCCGTCAAACACAACTGTTGCATTTTTGCCATAATGATTGAGTACATAACATCTGTAGGCTTGAAAGATATCCTGATACACAGCCAGCCTTGAACACACAACTTTATGAAGGAGATGACCACCATCCACAACATACTAGTATTCATCTGAAACTAACCCTTCTCAAGGTCCATAAGATTCCAACTTAGTTGCTAATGCTGCTTTGTTTCCTTCTCTCATTGAAATGTCGTCGAAGAATGAAGGAGGTTTAGGGGCCAGCTCATAGGTCATATAATTGGCAAGTTGATCATTATCTTTCAGAACACATCATTCTGCTAAATAGCTGTTGAGAGTTCATTGCAACAAAGTCTTAAGGAACTTTCAGTCCATTTCTCATTACTGATATTGACCGTACTGTGTTTTTTAGTTTGAAGTGTATAGCTGAGAACTTCTTGCCATCCATATCATGCATTTCTTTCAAGCAAATTGATTTTGCTGTGTCACAGTGTACGAAGAAACCAGAAGAGAAGTTACAAATCGCGAAAGAAACTCGCTGTTACGTCACCTGAGTGAAGAGCTGAAGCAGGCTAGAAACCAATAACAGGCTGTGCTCTGGGACAGCCTGATTAAACAAGTAGACAGCGAAGTGAGACGCGACAAGTTCTGACGGCTAGTGAGAAAGTTAAAAGGCCTACCAAGTAGAGAAAAGACCCGCATTAAGGACGGCAATGACTACTTGGAGAATCCGGCGCTTTGGAAGAGAGATTCCGTACATTCTGGAAGGAAGTCTTCACAATTACACGTGATGACGATGCAGAATTCGAAGGCCAGCTGATTGAAGATCTTAATCTAAGAGTGCATCGAACGAACCCATAGTCCTATGTCGACGAAGGGATGGTGATGGCAGACCATGGCCGACCAATTACAACAGAAAAGGTCATGGAAACTGTGAAAACCTTTCAACAGAAGGCACCAGGATTGCCGGGCATCCCCACGAACAACTTGGTACATGCTCCCCGACAGGTCATTCAGAGAATCACGAATATCTACAACGCTTCCCTGAATACGGGCTACTTGCTCGACGGTCTAAAAGTGGCAAAAATCATTTTTATACCTAATAACGGAGGCCCTGTTTATTGGTCACCACGACGTCCTGGCGCTTGGCAGTGTAACCCGATTAGTTATCCCCCCTCTCTCCCCTCGACTTGCGGACCACCAGAAGGCCTCCTCCAACCACGAGAAGTACGAATCATCAAATTTCTGTGCCAGCGAGCATATCAATACGAAGGGAAGGAGACTAGGTAACATAACAATGGTTAAACAGGCACTATCTCCCCTAAGATTTGGGATATAATTTCGCGTCATCGATGAAATTAGAGGAGCGGCGACCAAAAGCCAGAAGATGCCTTTAGGGCTAAATGGAGGACGCTCGAAGAAGAGTCGTTAGAGGAGCAAGACTTAATTCCTAAGCTCTCATCCTCTTACCCCTACCCCCAATGGGTTGGTGACGTATATAGGCGGATAGTTGGAGAAGAACGAAGAAGATCGAGTTAGTGATCGACACGACGAAGTTCGGCAGCAGTGCCCGGCAATCAAAGACAGGAACAGAGAAGAAGCTCATGCTGAGCCAGTTCCTGGTGGTCACACCGAAAATTAGGGGGTTTTTGGTATTGAGAATCACTCTCTTACATCTCTAGTCAGAGAAACCCCCTATTCCGGTTTGCAACAAAAAAAAACAGAGATAGTCTTTGCCATTGAGGAATACCCAAAATGAACTCCCTTACTCGCCCTCCCCAGTCGTCAAAGGATTCACTGTTTACTCATTACTCGTCAGTGCGAACCATTTCACGGTCCCGTTGTTTAAATCATCTGACTAAGACAACGTGCTTAACACCATCCGTCGCCCTCACCGAAATTAACTATTGCTTCAAGCCCTTCTCCGCACCAGTCAAAAAACTGGGTGTATGTGAACACGCCCATGCTCCTAACGGCACAAAAAAATTTTTCTGGACTCACGTGTGGCTTTTTAAAAGGTAAGGAAATTCAACTATTTTTGAGTGTCAATTAGCGTCCAATATCAAAGTGAGCTTCGGGTCAACCGTTACTTTGTATATGTCGTGGAATTGCCAGACTCTATCTTTATATATACGTAGGCACTTTGGGGCTTAGGGCCGAAGTTGGTTGAAGACCGTTATTGAAAGGGAAAATTTTTATGAGTCCAGTGGGGATGGTTTGTTATTAACTCTGCGGGCTCCTTTTAAACAAATATTTCCCAGTGCAAGTTGGCCAAAGATTAACAGGTAGCTGGTACGCACTGGGGTTGCAAAAGAAAGACAATGACGAAAATATAACTTTACTAAAAACAAAATGATATTTATATTTACATAAAAATTAGGTTTAAAGGAGAATGGTCGCTCAGACGGGGTTATAGGTCTATATGCGATACAAGTAGGTTAATTAAGGGATTAAGGAGGTCGGATTCAGTTTGATGATTTAAAGGGGGATTTTAAACTGGGTAAACCAGATTTAAGATCAATCTACAGGCGGCAACGGTTACGATTACCTTACGTGCTCGTTGCCGAAAAGGGGCCAGTTGGGGTACGATGAATGCTATGGAAGAAGTCGGTTTACCTCTTGGAACTGATTCAACGTAACTGTAATTTCTGCCGCTACCTTCCGATGATACTTCCTCATTTTGCTGCGGAGTATCTAATTCTAAAGGTCTATTTACAATGGGTCGATTGTTTGAGGGTCGCGAACAGTTTATATTTCTCTCGTTAAATACATTAGGCAATATAGCTGGCTTCACTCTGTCTATAGACACCGTGTTCTGATGGCCTTTCGGGAATTCTAACTTATAAACTTTGTCGTCGCGTTCGACAACATGTAAGGGCCTGCATAACGCGCTTCTAGTTGCTTCCAAACGCGATCAACACGAAACCACACATGCGTGGCAGCACTTAGTTCTTTGGGTACGAACGTTTTCGGTAACGAGTGCAGATGGCCTTCAGTTGTTTGTGGAAATCTTTCTGCGTCATGGTCTTTGCTAGTTCAGAGATGAATTTCGAATCGGCTTTGGATGAAGAAGAAGCGCCTAAGGGCTTCGGGCAAAGAAGGGTCGTCCCTGTGACCGCTGTAAAAGCTGAAAACTCCGAATGATTAGGCAAGGACCGGATGTCTAGAAGAACGACTGTTATGGCTATCAACCAGCCTTGTCAGCGAGCCATTATAGAGCTATTCGAAGTCCGATGCGACCTTTCCAAGATCCAGTTAGTGGTAGGTCGGTCGCCGTGGTTTGCAGGTGATGGAAACCAACTAGGGCCGATAATTTTCTGAAGAGTTCTGACTCAAATTGCGCTTCTCTGTCGGTGATCACTTATAAGGAAACGCCAAACCTCGACATTCAGCCGCCCAAGAAGGCTAAAGCAACCGTTGCAGCACTCATACTTGGAATCGGCATCGCTTCAATCCACTTTGTAGCTTTATCTATGCATGGAAGAAGGTACCGGTTATGAGAGGGGTATGACTGTCCAGGCAGGGTGCACAACGGGAGGGAACCAACTATATCAATGTGAACCCTCTCAAATCTCGAAGTGGGCATACTAATAGGCAAGACTGGGGACTTGGTGTGGCGATTTACTTTAGCAGATTGACAGGAGCGGTATTCACTAGTCCACAACGTATATCTCTGTCCATATTGGGCCAGAAACACCACGCTTTCACCGACCAAAGCGATGTCTTAATTCCTGGATCTGATATATTATGGAGTTGCTTGAAAATAGCTGATCTGCAGGGTGAAGGAACAAATGGTTGTTGGTATTTAGATGTTACCTTACACCCGAGTTGAGAATCACCTGGAAAGGGAAATACCTTCAGTCCAAACCGAGACGACTTCACTTCTTCGTCAGAGACTAGGGGTTTCTGGTCCGTGCATAAAGTCACTTGGCGACCTTCGATCATATGCCTGAAGTGAAGTACAGCAAGATACGCAGTCAAGTGTTCCCTGTCATAAGTAGAGTACGCTTGCTGTGTTTTACTCAACTTCTTGAAGAAAAATGCCATGGGCTGGGGAGACCCTAGCCCACCTACGAATTGGGAGGTGTCCTTCACCAATTGGTTCAGAGAGTCATTGGGTAATGGGTGGCGTAACTTAACGGAGTTCACCAGGCCCTCTTTAATAACCTCAAATGCTTCCCGTGCAGAATCATTCCAAATAAGTTGGCGAGCCTTAATAAGTTGAAGCCGTGCGAGTTCAGTCAGAGGGGCAGTGATCGCAGAAAAATTAGGCATCCTACATCTGCAAAAACCTAACATGCCCAATTATCCACTAAGTTCTTTGAAATCAGTTGGTAATGGCATCTCGGTGATCTCGGAGACCTTCCTAGCTGGAGGGCACAGTCATGCAGCTGAGACATGGTGGCCCAAGAAATCGATTTCTTCCTTCATGAACTCGCACTTTTCATAGAAATTTGAAGGTTGTTTTCTGCCAATATTTTGAAGACCTGATTCAAATGCTCCATATATATGCGCGTCTATATCTTCCGAAAATATTGAAATATCCTTGACATACATGAAACCGAACGCCAAGCCACGAAATATATTGTCCATATGGCGTTAACAGGTGCAACTAGCATTCTTTAGACCAAACGGTAGCCTTAAAAATTTCAACAGCACAAAGGGAGTTGAGACAGCAGTCTTCTCAATCTCTGCTGGATTCTTTGGAATCTGGTGGTAGGCTCGGGCAAATCCAAGCGGGAGAAAACTGTCTTGCCAAGGAGATGGTCTACCATGCTCTGAATCCTTAGCAGGGAATATCGGTCCGGTTTGAGTGATCGAAAGTCACCCACAACTCTATATTCGCCTGGGATCTTCTTCTGCACTATGTGAATGGGTGAAGACCATGAATATTTCGATGGCTGCACCACAAATTCTTTTAACAGAGTCTCGAAAGTTGCTATGGCAATTTGCAGTTTCTCCATTGAAAATGGCCTTGGGCCGGCGAAAGTTGGTGTGAACAATGGTGTGAACAACGAAATTAGTCGGGGGTGAAATGATATCAACACTCTTTGGGTTATATATAGTCTCATATTTACGGAAAACTGTCCTGCAATTAGGCGGGAGATGCGAGAGGTCATTCATGATTAACGAGATCACTGGTGCACTTGACTGCTTTACTTTAGAAACTAGCCTAGTGTAGGGGAATCGCTCCCCTCCCTTCTTTCAAAGTTGAGACACGGGTCGTGACCGCAAAACATCCGGGCCAGGCACTTTGGGTCAATCTCGTAACAACAGCCCCTCGCCCCTCGTCCCTATAAAAATCACACCGGTTTAAACTGCAAGATCTCCCCTATGAGTGTGTATTCAATTTCATCTCGAGTACGAAATTAGAGACGCGTTTTTCTCAAGCTCGAAGGGCAAGCTGGACCAGAGTTAAGACTTGCTGAAAAAAAACCGTTGGAGTAAGAACCCTCCTGCGGCCCGTCCACAAGCCCCCGCCCCTCTACTTTCCCTACCCCAGTGGGGTGACGAGGTATAAATATCAAACACTTGGGAAAAACAAGGTAGAATCCGTGAGTCAACCAGGCTACGAAGTCCCCTGCAAGAGAGGCCGGGTTACCAACAGAAGGGACTACGAAGCAGCTCATTCTCGAGCTAGTCCCTGGTTATTAAACCGAACTTTAAGTTAACTTGCTCAAGTTCAACTTATTCTCGTCAGAGAACTTCCCGAGTACAGTCCTCGCCCTTTGAAGAAGACTCCCTCCCTAGTACTCTCATCGCCCTTGACGAATTCCGAAACGAAGAAGAAAAAGCTCCTCCTCGAGCCCGTTACCCAGTGGTCACACCGAACTCTAAGTTAACTTGGTTTAAGAAACAAGTTCAACTTACCTTCGTCAGAGAGACCCCGCCGATAGTCCTCGCCCTTGAAGAACCCCCCCCCCCATCTGCCACACTCGCCAAAGTCCCTTGTGACTGTCAAGTTATTCCGTCCGCTGTCAACCATCTGGCTGAGGCACGCGTCAAAGAACCCACCGGATTCCTGAGGTGTCTGGGCTCATTGAGTTCAAGGTCAGACTCAAACCCGTCGCCGGAGGGACCAAGGTATTTTAACTCCAGTAGAGACAGTTAGTATATTTTTATATTGAAGTGAGTGGTGGGTTAACCATCACTATAATGTCAAGTAAGTCAAGTTAAAAAGCCTTACTTAAAAACTTAAATTCGTAATATTTCTGTGGTTTATGTTTATTTTGTTTCTGTGTTTTAATTAAAATTTTAGTTTGTTTTGACATTTTTTTTATTCTCTCCTCGAATCGCTACGTTAGCACAGTGAGCCTTTAAAGTTTATAGAAGTCAATAATCAATATAATAATAATCAACCGTATATAGCACTCTTAGAGAAATATAACGTTAATCACGGAGTAGTACGTAAACAACCCATACGTACGAACATCCTTCCATCACTCGGTCCTACCTATACTACGACATAAATGTTTGGTGTCAAGGTGTGGGGTGCTTCCTATACCTCGACACTTAGTCTCGTAATCAATTAGGACACCACGAGCACAGTCTAATAAGACGTTAAAATGAGCAAGAAAATCTGCTCCTGATAATGGCGATGTAATATCTGCAACTACGAACTTCCATCTAAGTGACGTCGCAAGGTAGGGATGCCTACTTCTAGTTGAACTTCTCCATGCACTCTTATCTTCCCTCCATTAGCTGTCGCGATGTTAACACACGAATTGCACACTCACATAATTGCCCTATATCAATTAAGGACACGCTGACGCCAGTGTCTAACAGAAATTCGCACTTCCTCTCATTAATTCGGGCAGTGATAGTAAAAAGATTTGGCACGCGGTCGTCGCATTTACAGGGGCCTGCCGATCTCGTTTTCCGAGGGGGTTGGGGAAGACGGTCTAGACGATTGCGGCATTTGAAGGTTCTCACCTCGTTTTGGCCAACTGCACCACGCTATACAGTACTTGGCACTCGATCCAAAGTATAAGTGTGAGCGGCACACCACTGGTTTCTTTATTATTATGGAAGGGTCGTAATCCTGATGGAACATCTTTTGAATAATTATTACTATAACTATTATGCACAAAATTAGATTGATTACCACCAGAGTACGCGCTGATGAGCACTGAACGCGAATTTTTATATTGAACATTATTTACTGGGTGGTTAACACTAAGAACACGTATATCTGGTACGCACCATTATTACTCGTTTCACTATTATTTATATTATTACACTGTGCCTTGTAAAACGGCATGAGTTTATCAGCCAGTTTCCCCAATTGGGAGAGAGTCAAGCTCTTTTGCGTGGCGATAATGGGGGCGATGTTTGGAGGTAAGGACTAGATGAACTTGTGTCTGACCAAGTCCTCCCCACTCCAACTTGCAGAGTTGTCTTTCGTAACTCTTCGAGATTTACCGAAGGTCGTCCGGTCAGCGGAGAAGACGCGATTAACTTCTCGAAGAGCTCAGGTTTCGTTCTCTCAAAACGTCTCACGACTTCTGTTCGTAGGAACGAGTAATTCTGCGGCGAGAGGAACGCATCTGGGAGACGATCGACTATCTCGGGAGGCAACGCAGCCAGAATATGCTAAACGTTCGTTTCTTCTCGTTGTACCCTTGAGATGTGAAATTGCGCCTCCACAATTTGGAGCCATCCTGCGACTGCTGCTTCATTAAACACAGAAGGTCTGATGGTGATCGTGTTCGCGAGTTCCACTTCTTGGTCTGGAAGAAAATGAGCAGCTTTGTGAATCCATCTTACCGTATGATCACGTTTCGTTCGACGTAAAGGGATCACCCGTTATAGGTATGGTATTTTGACGTTATATGTCCCTTTTATGTGAAATATGCGAAAATGGGAACTCTTCTCGATGTAGCAGGCTGGGTTATGTGATTAACGAGCTTCCTTAGGATAAGGAAAAATATTGAGCTGGATGCTTTATTCCTTGGTAAACAGTGGGAACAAGCGTCGAAAGGGCGAATGGTAAGGATAACCTCTTTCTTCTTGAGTGATGATGGCCAATCTTTTTTTATTTTGATATTGATGAGCTAGGTGGTGAAATGTGTGGTAGATGTGATAGGGGTGAAGAAGTTTATTAGTTTTTGTTACCCTGGTTGCGAGGGCATCGCCTTCGTTTTACTACCATATTTTTGCTCTTTTGTTGTCTTTTTTTTTTTGCCTCTAGTGTTCCCACTGTTGGCATTTTAGACCGGCAGAGCAAGTCTGAATCTTCCTTTTAAATATATTTATTTAATTTTATTTTTCCTCCGTTGTAGCTTTCTACTCTTTCAAGTTTATCTTTTGTTAACTTTAATTAGCCTAATATTATTTTTATGGGCATTTTGCCTCTTTTGTTTTCATTTTCGTCTATTATTATTTTTATTTTGTTTCTCTTTCTTTTTGTGGGCACTTCGCCTCGTTTGTTCATTTTTTTTTTTATTTGTACATTAGTTTGTACTTTTCTATTTCGTTTTCTTTTGATGGACTCTTCCGCTTGGGAAAAATGCTGTCCTTGCAACTTTGTGTCGCTTCTGCTGTGTGATTGCAATGTTGAAGTTGTCGAGTGTGGGTATAATAGTTCGCTCTATATTATCCCAAGTCTTTCTCCCTAGCCTTTGAGCTTCTGTATTAATTGGCTTAAGCCCTGCTCTTGCATGCAGGTATATTTGCCTAATACGGTCGCTTCTTCTAGATAGAGCTATTAGGAAAATAAACCATATTAGGCAAATAGACCTGCACGCAAGACAGGGCTTAAGCCAATTGATACGGAAGCACAAAAGCTAGGAAGAAAGACTTGGGATAAGATAGGGCAAACTATTATACCCACACTCGACAACCTAATCTTTTTTTCGACAAAATGAACCTATATAAATAATCGTTCTATCTACTCATAATTCTACAAAATTTAACCAATCAGGAGTAAGATACATTTAATGGTCATTCTTATGTTCATTTTTGAAATACCAGAGTTTAGCGTTAACAAATTGACCAATCAGGTTTTAGACGTAAGCACTGGAATAATTGTCCAATCAGCTTCACGATAGATTTAAAAGGTTAATAACGCTCAAACCGTTTCGAGTATAAACACGGCTGAATCAAAGCTGTCCCCCACCCTTTACTCGATATACACCGCGGATGTCCCAGCCCCTGTGTACCCCTCTACCCTCAATATTCAGTACGCCGATGATTTCAGCGAGATAATCGATACCCCATGGAGGAATGCGCCGTGGCAAGCTCGCATGATAGCGATGGAAATCGCGAACTTGAACAACTACGAGGCTCAGTGGAAGATAAGAACAAACCAAGAGAAATTCAAGGTGGTCCCCATTGGACGCACCCAAAGAGCAGACGTGCGTGTGGGGTACCGCGATACCCCTACACCAGCGAATGAAATGTACTCGGTATGAAAATCACCTCTACCAGGTACAAGAAGCACGTCGAAGAAAAAATTTCTCGAGCCTCGGCCGCTGTCAGAACTCTTTATACATTTAGAAATCTACGTGAAAGCAACAAGAGGAAGATTTTCAATGCCCTTGTAAGATCTACGTTGCTTTACCCAGCCTCCACCCTCTCATGTGTCTCAAAAACACAAAAGACGCGACTTCAAGTAGTGCAAAATAAATGCATGTATCTAATCACGGGTACACGCAGGCAAGAAAGAAGACGGCAAGAAGATCTGCACAGAGAGGCGGGAATAATTCCCATCAACTAAGTAATAGAAGAACGGACCCGAAAAATGCAGGATCTGGTTAATCGGGAACTGAGTGAAGATATTACTCAGATGATTAACCAGAACAGAAGAGCAGTCTGTCGCGCCAGATTTCCAAGGTCCACCAACCGAGTGGCTGGCGGGGACGAAGTGCCGTTCTATGCATAATGAGATGTAAAACCTGAACCTAAAGAAGAAGACAACCGAACAAGATAAGAAACTCAAAACTACGACAACAAACCACCGATGAAGATAACTTTTTTTACCAAGATTGTGAAAAAAACCCGATTACGAAAAGAACCCTACTAAAGATGAAGAAACAAAAAAAAATAAAACACACACGAATACAAATGATACCAACAACAATAAGCACGCACCTAAAGTGTAATAAAAAACACAAACATATAAGCAATGCATAACACACACAAAATTAAACTAAAAATTATTAAGACAAATGGCTTGAACGCCATAAATAATTATTTATAATTATTAAAAATCTACAGAAACAACAAAGAATAAACACTACCAAAAAAATATTAAAAGTGATAGGTCTGATCACCAGACTCTAGGCATCTCTTTGCACCCTACCACAATTCTTTCTCTTTTCTCCGCTTGTCTATTTTCTCTATCTACCCACACACCCTATCTTCCTCCCTTACATGCACCCACTTTAACTGAATTAGAATCAGAATTCGCATCCAGAGACTGCGAAAAACTCCTGGCATCTATCTTCGAATTCGAAACGGAGGAAAATTTGGGGGTAAATTTTCAATTTTTCACAAGCTGAGGTGCTCGGACGCACGGATATTGAGCACTCGAAATAAGGCTAACGCTACTTTCGCCTTCCAACGCCCGACCTTTGGGAGAAGAAAGAAGATCGGAATACTACAAAAGAAGTTTCCACAAAGGTCTTTAAAGAAGAAACCTTCCTCTCCAACGCCACTTTTCGCCTTACGAGGGACTTAAAAAAGAGAGATATTCTACCAGGTGGTCATAATTAACTTTATGGCTACCTAAACTCATCACCCCCTCTGCTCTCGCCTTCTAAGTTCTAAGGCGTAGCCGTGTGTATTGCCATTCATAACCTAGTTCGAACTATGCCCATCGTGAGACAAGGCTTAATTCGAGGCGGTTGGGAAAGCAGGTTTGTGGACTAGCCCATTGTAGAACCTTCCGTCATAGGCATCCTGGTCAAAAGGCGATGCTGCAACCGTTGGGGAAGAATTTTCTCTATCCTTGATGGCCCGTCAGTGATCATAGAGGGACACTAAACTGTCTCTATGCCAGCTGGAAGCAGTGTCGATACCCAAAATCAGAAGAGGCGGCACCCCCGGGTGGTGGTAGTTGATTCAATCACCACCCATCATAAAGTCCGTCATGAATCATCCTTCTGGAGAGCCTCCCCGGGTTCATCATATCATTCATCATGATCTTCACCCAGGCAGATATACCGGCTATGATAAGGATTGTAGGGGCGGGGGGATCATTCATTTTCTCATTTTTTACTTCAAAACTATAACATATTTTTACCCAGGCAAATTATTAGGTACAAATAAGAGAAGAAAAAACACAAAGAAGGCGGCTTACAAGCCAGAAATGGACTACCATGAAGGAGCGAAGAGGGTCCGGTCCCTCTTCGCATCCTTCCTGGCCGGAAAAACCAACTCGCGAATTGACACTAAGGATTATCTACGCTGATATTGGGGCAATCCTCCTTAGACTAAAAGACCAATACAACGATTATGTGGCGCTATGTGACACATAAAAGGAATTAGCTCTCCTCCTGACCGAATAATGCAGCCAAAAAATTGAAAAAGATCGGACTCGCACCTCGAACCCCTCCGGACGTACAAACAAAAAGATCTGTGATCTGCAGACAACTTGACCCTTGGGTCGGTGAGCACACTCCCAATGAAATCAAGGAAGAGCTAGAAAAATGTTAAGATTGGGCAAAGGTTGAGGAAATAATCAAATTTAAAAACCAAAGTGGTGAAAAACACAACCACGTCTTCAAAGTGGTATTGAGATTGACAGAAATGTCCATAAAAGCCTCGGAACATGGACTGCTTGCCTTTTCCACTAAGATTTCACCAGAGCAAATCAAGAGGGAGATATTTGTCTTTGTGCAAGTATGCTTCACCTGCTCTGCCCTTGACAACAAACACCCGACCAAAGACTGCACTTACAAAGCTAATGCATGCTCAGTATGCGCAAGCCAAGACCATAGGTGTAACCAATGCAAGAGCACGGTAAAGAAATGCTTAAACTGTGGTAATGCTCACAGAACAATGGCTATGACTTGCCCACTAAAGAAGCAGATCATAAGGAAGAAAAAAATGGACATAAACGCAGAAAAAGAAAGAAGAAAAACTACCTCCAACTTTGCAGCAACTGCAAATGGAAAACCCACGACACCACCAAAACAAACTACAACGGTGAATATAGAGGGAAGCATGAGGCCATGCCTAATTTTCTGCATAATGCACGCCCACTTCGTAAACATGGCGAAGCCAGTCTCATATGCAAACGAATTAAATACCATGCTGGAAAAAAATGGGCTTAAAAGAATGTGGTTCCCGGATAAACCTCCTTCGAGCGAGCTAAAAGAATCAACATGAAACAAGATGAGAATCCGAAAAACACGAGCCCGGAAGAAGACGAAGCCGATTCTGAAGAAGAATCTACCGATGAAGAAACTTCGATAATGACCCCAGAAAGCCAAAAACAAAAACAAAAACTTAATACTAAAGATTTGAACATCAAAATTTACGGTTCCCACGCATACCCGTTGCCTAAATAAATCAAACAAAAAGAAATCGTGGACGGACTAGTTAAGGGAAAGGGCAGGTGGGAATATGAACCAGACACCGATGAGACAGAAGTACACAATGCACTAAAGCAAGGCATGATACACATCATCCCTGAATCGTGTTATAACTTCTCAAACGGCGAATTTAAGAAAAAACGAAATGGACGCACTCGTTCCCCAGGCCGCCCGGAAAAAATGAAGACAGGAAGAGACCTAAAAAAAAAAAAAAGATAAGTACCAACGTAAAATTAAAATCTTTACACTAAATGTTAAAAGCTGGCAAGGAAAAAGAATTTCATACTCAAACATCATAAGAAAAGAAGATCCAGATATAATCATTTTGACCGAACATGGGCTAAACACAGAGAGCGACACCATAAGAATTCCAACTTATAGATTTATTACTACAAATTATACACAAACAAGATTCGATGGTGTAGCAATTGGCGTTAAAACTGGAATCCACTTTACAGAAGTAAAAGGCTTAGAAGAGTCGTATCTGGCCATAGTAATAAAAATGACTACAGGAAATCCAGTCATTGCAGGGGCATATTAGCCCCCAAGACGCTTGTATTTGACAACTCCAAATTTCATTAAACTCTTTCGTAGACAGGCTTCAACCATACTAACAGGTGACCTCAATGCAAGATGTAGAGAGGCAGGCTACACAAACCAACCAAACGGAGCAGGAAAAACCCTTCAATTATTGAAACAAAGGAACCCGTTAAGCAGAGAAGGGCCAGACTTCCCAACTTACCTAAGATCCCAAGCCTCGACAACTCCTGATATCGTACGTATGAACCAAAATTTTGATTTATATCACCACACAGAACCAGGCCCTGCAACCCCTATCTGACCATCCAACTATGATAACGACCATTTCAACTTCACCCATCCAAATTTAAATTCCACAAAGAGCCATCAACAGAACAAACTGGAATGGTTACAAAGAACATTTAAGTACACTAGAAACTGGATCCCTAAACAACCAAGGAACAGAAGAAATACAAAATCAATTAAAAGTAATAACCAAAAATATCATTGAAGCAGACAGAAATCATACCCCAATGATAGAATACAGAACCATACCTTCTCCCAGATGGAACCACGAAATAAAGAAAGAGATGGAAGAATTTCAGAACTTAACAAAAGAAATTACAGAAATGGGTACTAATATGGAGAGATACAGAAGTCTAATTACAATCAGAAGGCAGATAGATACTCTTATTAAAGAAAAATCAAATCAAGTTTGGAATAACAAAATAATTAAAATGGATGTCGAAGCAGATCTGAGGAAATTCTGGAGAATGCAGAAAACTACGAGGGTTACAACCAAAAGAAAATATAAAACTAAAAATACAGGAAAGGGAATTGCAAAATAACGAAGAACTCCAACTGCACTTCCAAAATCACTGCAAAAAATTCTCATTAACACCCGGGAGAACCAAAAATATGACAAGGAGCATAAAGAGGAAATCCTACAAAGCCTAGAGGCGCAACAAGAGCGCACTGCACCATGCAGATGCGTCAACGAAGAGAGAAACCACCCCTTGGGTGAGGAATGCCCTTCTCAATGGCTGAATACCAGACAGTCATAAAATCATTTAAACAAAAAGCACCAGGTCAAAGCGGCATAACAAAGGCACACCTAATAAATGCTCCAGAAAATGTGCATGAATCGATAGTGGAGATTTTCAATGCCTGCCTTAATATTGGGTACTTTCCCCAAACCTTTAAAAAGGCAAAGATGATCTTCCTACCGAAGCCGGGCAAACCAAAGCACCAAGTCGGTAGCTACCACCCGATTTTCCCCTTGGAATTTCTGGGTTAAGTCCTACAAAAACTCCTAAACGACAGGTTAATTAAACACCTTACGAAAAATAACCTGTACACCCCCCCAACAACACGGGTTCAGGAGCAAGCGAGGAATGGATACCGCGCTGGCGATTATAACCGAGAAAATTGCCACAGAAACAGCGCGAGACAACAGAGTAGACATAGTACTCTGCGACGTTGCTAAAGCCTTCGACAAATTGTGGTTGCCAGGCCTAAAAGCTAAGATCTGCGGCCGTAAGCTGCAAATAAATGTTTGCAAAACAATATGCAACTACCTGGATGAAAGTAAAGCCGTACTACAAATATACGGCCAAACAGGCGACCATATCGACCTGCCAACGGGTGTCCCCCAAGGAGAATGCTTCTCTCTAGCGCTGTATACTGTTTACACCAGAGACCTCCCACAACCAACCCACGGATGTGCGATGTACATCCAACTAGCGGATGACATCACACAAATAATCACCAGCGCCAGGAAGAACCTCCGAGACGTAGCTCAAAGAACAGCGAGGGAAATAAAAAACATCAATGACTACGAACGAAGAAATAAAATAAAAACAAACAAAGATAAATTCAAATTAATACCCGTAAACAGATGGAAAACAGCTGCAGTAAGAGTCGATGGAGAAGCATATCCATATTCCATGCAAGGACGCGTCCTCGGTCTAAAATTAACAACAACAGGGTACAACTGCCACATAACGCAGAAAATCAACGAAAAGAAAATTACCATGTCGGCGCTGTACAGATTCAAAAACTTAAGCAATAAAAACAAAATAAAATTATACATGGCCCTAGTTCGTCCTAATAATACCGATGAATACGATAAATAATTCACAATTATAAAAAAGTTACAAACAACGTTTTAACGGCAGCCTGAAGAAAACTTTAAACAACGTCAACCTGATCTATAGGTAAATTACAAGTTTACCGAAGTAGACTACCGACCATACAATCAATATGAGAAACCGAATAAGATAACCGCTTAAAAAAAAAAAAAATCAATATGATAAACCGAAAAAGACTACCGACTATACAAACAAAATGAGAAACCGGATGACCACTTAAAATTTAATTAAAATTTAATACATAAATATATATTAATAACAATAATGAAAAACGGGGTGGAAGAAGCACAAAAAAAAACAGCAAAACTAATAAATACCAAAAATATAAAGATGCTTGATTGAGCAAAAAGAAAACAAGCTCGAATGCTAAATTTTTATAACCTTTTCACTTAAAATCACATCAAAAAAGAAAAAAACAAAAAGGAAAGCGTTAGCCAAGCAAACTGGTACAAATCATTATCAACTTCACCCCATCACCCTCATCGTTCATCCTACACTAATTATCATTCCATCAACACATACTCTTTTTACACAATGTTTTCTATTTATCCTATCATTCTCTCCAGATTCTAACTTTATACTATCTTGAATCTTGAATCTTCGCATCCGGCTACACTATCTAATGCATGTTTTAGGTAAAGGAGGTAAAGGTTTGGGGAGCGAACTCGAAGGCGCGAACTCTTGCCTACGAAGTCTTACAAATGAATAGAAGGAGCTCTAAGTAGCATCAACTCCACAATGTTGCTCACTGTGACCTGCACGATTTGTGCTCTAAGAAAAAGTTCATCACATTGGCTCTTTACCTCACTACCCGGCACAGGAGACAACGGTTTCGGGAAACTCCTTCACCGACCGAGTACACTGAGATTTTCGTTCCTTTATTTACAAGAGAAAAATACTGCACACTGGGGAGTTTAACTTCCCATTTACAAATGAGAGAATAATACAAAGCTGGAAGGAAGTCCATCTTCCTATTTACGAGAGAGAAATATATACCGGGAAGTCTCTCTTACAATTTACGAAAGAGAATAATCCATACCGGGAAGTTTATCTTCCCATTTATAAGGTTCATGTGTGAACCGTTTAAATTTTCATTCGAATGTTTTACTTGGTTCGATCCCCACACTGTGAAGCCCAAAAAACTACGGTGACGAGTTGTCCAAATATCTGCAGTAAGACATAAGTAAGATGTGCTGTCTAGTTTATTCTTCAGTAGAGCTCTTGTCACTTTCTCTTCTTCTATAAGATTTCGGTCCTGCGTCCACCTTGAAATGACGAAAACTGAAGAATTAGACTTGGGGTAGTGGAATGTGTGATTATTGTGAGTGAAATTGATTTTCACAGTGAAATGAGAATATATGGTATGCATATACAATTTTATATATAGAATGTACCTAAATGAATATCCTATGGCTATATAGGACTGGTACATTAATTCATAAATATATTATTAGTCCTTCATATTCAGAATTACAGAGTAAAATATTGACTTTCAGTATTGTTAGGAATATATACATTATCAAGCTTTATTTCCTACATTTTTGACGGGCGGGCATGCTAGTTTTGACATAATGATATACAGGTATTGCTACTATAACGAAATACATCGTTATAGGAATTTATCTAATAACTACATACAATCGATCAATAATGGAACTAATTATTCATGGATTTTTTTTATTTAATAATTAATATCTTCAAGTAAATGATAACGCGCTTTAAGAATATATGTATGTGGATTCTCAGGAAATAATTGCAATATATTAACCCCTATTGTTTGTATATGTCTTCCTTTATTTAACTTCGTCATATAGCCTACGTAGTGCTAATGAACCAAACGCTTTAGTTTCGGTCGTTATAAGAGCCTAACCTGTAGTACTAATACTATAATTGTAAACAACATTTGCAACTCAGAACTCATCTTTAATTAATCTCACAAAAGCTGGCTGCTCCATGGTTGATAGGGGATGCGCACCTTGTATGATAAAATCTGCAATCAGCTTATCAACAACAGATTGTTTGACCTTCTTAGTTGTTCACCGCAAAACACTCCAGTAATGTCTTTATTTTAACACCGCTGCATGAAGGACCATCGTCTAATATTGAACATTTTCTTTTTGAATCTTTTCTTTGAGCTTTCACGTTGCCATAATTCACGTTAAATTCAATCAGCATATACTATAAATAAAGGTGTTGCAAAAGGAAGCAGGTAATTCGTGCATGGTAAATCTACGCTACTTAACATTATCGTTAGCTACTAGTAATTTTGCCATTTTTTATAAATAAGAAATAGTGAAACTTGTCAATTCAATTAAGAATCATATAATTAGCTTTTAAGAAATTCTTACCTTCAAATGAATGCGTAGATTGGAAGTAGCATTGCTCGCCGCAGAGATTTCGCCATTATATGATATACATAGACACTTCACCTTTTTCTGTCAGAAGATTTCACTCAAAAGAATTTACTATCTTGTAAAGGATGACTATAATTACATGATTCTTTCTCTTCCTCGCCTTTATTATTGTCTAATCTCTCCATTTCACACTCTTTCGAAGAAACTGAAGTTGCATTGAAATAACGCTGAGCGCTCTCACTATACAACCAAACGAAACTGTGACCATCTGTTAACTGAATTTGAACTGATGCAGGCAATCTTCCCTCACCGGCTCACGCAGTCAATCCTTTGTATCATACAAGTTGCGATAAGCTAAAACATGCATTACACGTTCTTAACAGTTATATAAACCTATTATCAGTTAAGTATTTGCAAAAAGTACTTAAATACATTGTATTTAAATACATGATTTTAAATGTATTTACAAATACAATTTTAAATACATAAATGTATTTAAATACTGCCCACCTCTGAGTCTATGATATTATATCGGCTACCAATCAGATCATCGTATCTTACTCTACTGAGCTCTGTCTCCGATACTCATCTCATGATTTTCCCTTTACTCTCCCTTTTCACGAAACTACAGGCCACACGCGACACTATTGTAGATTATACTCCTCTTAAAAGTGTACAGAATATTTTTCTTCAACTTTAACATGACAACAATTCCTCACTAGTGTTTTTTTTATAAAAAAAGAGCATTACACATTAAAAGGTGCTGCCTATATCTGTGAAAACCTGACCACTTAAGCTGTTAGTACATAGACTCTATAAATATTATCCATTACCTCATCAATACCAAATAATACTGCCACTATGCCTCCATTGCCACCTAGGTTCTTTAACAACAAATATCATCGCTATTTTAAAATCTTCCATAAGCTCATGTCATATTTAGCACCCCCAAGTCAAATTATCTAAGCACTTGCCCAAAGTTACCCTTATTAAATTATCCAAGTTCATTCAATTTAAGCACTATCAAAATCTCAAGCAATTCAAATTTTAAACCATTGTCTTCTCCTAAACAAACATTCGTGCTTTAACACACTCGAAAATCTATACAAAAATATATTATATAACATTCTTGAAATAATTATATCATCTAAATTTCTCATCACTTTACATTATATAAGATATTTATCCCCCAAGATTATTGATAAATTCTCTATTAAATATCTCTAAATAAAAATTGAACAATTATTTCTTATTCCTCCCTTTACTTTGAGTTGTCTAGCGCTGCCATTTTTATAACTCCCCAAATAAATATTTCATTATCAATTTCATTATTTCCATTTTCTTATGCGTTATATTTGTTATTTGCTTTCTAGGCATAATTCATTCTTTTATCTTTTCATTTCGAATTTTAATTGCTAGATGCTATAGGGATTCAACTACTTTATATACTTGCCTACACAAGCTTACCCCCAATAGGATAATGACCCACCAGTCGGCCACAAATTAAAAAAAAAATTTGTCGGCGTGTCAGTATTTTTTTATCCTTCAGAGTGGTGAATTTTACTACGTGAGAAGACGATCATCACCGCTAAAAGTTAAGAGCAACTTCTTCAAATGAGCTTAGGTATATTTACATTCACAATTCTAGCATATATGTAACTGCCATTACTATGGGTACTTCCGTGTAGCCCAGTTGAGTAGTTTGGTTACCAATGGTGATTTGTAACTGAGTTATGGTACCACTCCTGGGTAACCAGATAGGTTTCTTGGCTCGGATTGATGGCTACCGGATCGATTCTTCTGTGAGTGCCTTTTACGTGACCTACTGACTACAAAGGGGTATAATTATCTTCTTTCTTGATTACTGGCCTGGTAAAGGTGATTAGGGATTTATTTGTGGGTAAAGAAATCTTCACTACTGGATTCAGTATCCTTTATTCGGCGAGAACTTGGAAAGTCTTCAGATGTATCTTTCTTTATATGTGAGTCTCTTCAAATGTATTATTCTTAATCATAAGTAATGAGAGAAGCGAAGGGAAAGATAGATAGTTAGATCAGATGTTTCTTTTGGGGCGGGGGGGAGGGATTGTGTGTGAGTGTGATTCGTCAGGAGACCGGATGATCTTTTCTCTTTTAATTCTCTATTCTTCGTTTATATATATATATATATATATATATATATATATATATATATATATTAAGTATTTATTTTTAATCTACTTTTTCTCCTATTTCTTTGATTCTGTTAACTTTACTTTGCCTTTTAGTTTATTCTTTTGCTTTTGATATATTTTCAGTTAGCGTTCTTTCTAGTTCAGTAATATATTTTCCTTTATCTGTATAGTACTCGTATATATAAATATATCTTCTATAAGATGCTCGTAATTCTTTATATTGCGTTAAGCTTTTTAATATTATATTTTATTGTTTATTTAAGGCATTCATGTCTTTATTTTATTTTTTGCTTGGATTAGGACCTATTTTCTTTTCGATTACTCATTTTCGTACTTTCATGTATTTATCTCAATATTGGTCGTTCCGCCTGCTAGAAAACCTATTTGGTTTGTAGTTTCTATTCTCTACAATGGCCGCAAAGTATCTATACATTAAGAATTTTTGGATAATAAGATGAAAAAATGCAACTTACATGTATTTTATTTTCACTTTTAACTTAAAACTAGTACTTTATTATGTTGCCCTTGCTCTTGATCATCCTCTGAAGTCGTTTGGTCATCGAAGTGGTGAGGTTAGAGAAGTAGGAAGCATCAATGGTGACCTAAAGCTTCTTCAGTATCTCCTTCAGCTCCGTGATGCTGATGGGTCGAATTTCGTCGAGTTCACTTTTCATGACGTTCCAGGCATTTTCGATAAGATTTAGGTCAGGCGAATTGCCTGGCCACCCTAAAACACTGATATTATCATCTTCAAGGCACTTTTTCACTGCTTTTGCCTTATGGGTAGGGGCACCATCATGCATAAAAAAGTCGCACTCGTGAATGTCCCGAAACTGGAGCATGTGCTTCCTTAACACCTCGATATAATTACTTCATTTCATTGTTATGTTCTTAGGAAGGAAGTATAGTTCCCCTCTCCCATTATTTCCACTAAAATCACCTTTTACCATAATACTCTCAGGGTGCCTCGCTGTCTTCACTGTATACTGTGGGTCATAACGAGAAGGCATCACTCAGACTGCGGACGAACTTGGAGTAGGCCCTGACCACCCTCAAGGTGCTCTCATCACTAAACATCACTTTATGCAACTGATCTGAGGTCCAATCCCTGTACCTGTTGCATAACTTTAACCGTTTCTTCTTCACTGCTTTAGTTAGCATGAGCTTTTGGCGGCACGACGAGTAAGCATTTTCAGGTCCTTCTACATGCGGTGCTGAATGGTTCGTACCGAGACGTCTTTCAAGAGTTCAGGATGGTTTACCTTAATGGCTGCGGTAATTGTGTCATGAAATTATATCACATTTCTCTTGAGGATATTGTCTGTGCGAAGAAAAGTCTTTTTAAGGGGTCCAAGAATCCGGTTTCGTGGGTGGTACGGTGCAGGATGGTATTGATGCAGCAGCTTTCTTGAGGTTGTAAATTTCCACCCTCGTGACTTTTAGTTCTGCGGCTACATCACAGACGAGACTTGATTTAATAGGGTGAAGGTACATAGTCTTCTCTTCTATTGATAGTTTAGTTCTATCCATTCTGACCACTTGTAGTAACAATGATATAGGGCGGCAAGTTTGGTTATTGAAGGCAAAAAGTGTCACTGAGGAGCAAGGTAAATCCAATGTTTCCTCACCGAGCTCAGCTCAGGCATCTCACTGAAGTGTGCTGTGTCAGGAAAATATGCAGTGAGTCAGACTCTAATACGCTGCATTATCACTAGCTCCGCCCACCTTTTCTATAGCCGAAACGAAGGTGATATTATATGTCCCGAATCTCATGTACAGATTTTGAAGGGTGAAAAAGTATAAAATTTTGTGCAGGACTGTATTCTCAGTGATCTGCTTCTCTAATTGTTTTTGACTTCTATTTCGGCCCATATTTTCTTGGTCCGTTTTTCTAGGATTATGTTTATTGGTCCTATGCCAGCTGTGCTATAAGGTCTCTAATGCGTTTTCTTTCTATTCTTCTCGTATTCATAATGAAATATGTGGCTTTGTTTTAAATATGTTGTAGTTTTTTCTTGTTCGTTATTGAGTCTATATCCACTGGAATCGGTAGTATAGGGTTTTAGATGTGTATTGCGTCAATATCCTAGATAGCTCAGGTCACAATAAACCTAAAAACCTATATTTCCTTATTCAAGGGAAATAAGTTAAATGCTAACGTGAAATCTAAATACTAGCAGACGAAATTTCCTTAGGCCTAAATCTCGGCGATGTCGTGGGAATACGTGTATTAAAAACAAAGAGTTACGAAAAATATATAATATGGAATAAACAGTTGTGATTATTTAAAGGTGAATTTATACAGTAGCAGTTATGATTAGATTGAATTAAATTTGCACGAGTTAACGAGGAAGGGATTTTTAATTGATAAATGAAATATTAAATAGATTATAAATTGGAAAATTGATTGACAATTAGTAATTGATTTAGTTGATAAATAGTAATTGGTTGATTGCAATTAAATTGGTAATTCGATTGGTAATTATTATTTGGTAATTGTTAATTAGATTATAGTTTAAATTGTTTTATGGGATTATAAATAGATTACATTGGATAAATAGATTGTTAAATAGTTTATAAATAGTAATTAGTAATTTAGTAATTTGATTGGTAATTATTAATTGGACAAAAAGATTATAGTTTAAATTGTTTTATGGGATGATAAATAGATTATAACGGAGTTGGGAGGGTCTATCAATGACAAAAGAATCACGCAGTAATTCGAGATTTTGGGGGACATGTTTAGCTAAAAAATTACAATTCAATTTACAGACCTGATTCCGATGAGTCAGGCAAAGTGAATGAACCTCATGGGTTTGATTTTAAGACGCTCGGGAGAGCGGGGATAGCAATCTTATGATTTATGTAGGGTGACCAACCCTTCTTGAAATTATATATATATATATATATATATATATATATATATATATATATATATATATATATATATATATATATATATATATATAGTTAGAAATAAATATTTACACTTGCAAGGATATAGACCGCTACAGTAGATATACTAATACTGACTCTGCGAGTGCTTTATATTGTATATCAATCTTATTCACATTTTGGATTTTTTCCATTTGTTTTCCCGACCATTGATGTTTATAATTTCTCTTTCGGTTGTTCTTGCATGCTTTCTGGGGTTTGTGGAGCGCAATGAGATTATTTGACTGATATCTTCCGCGTAGTGTATATTCATACAGTTTAGTGTTATTAGGAGAGGTTGATCAGCCATGTAAATCGAATAGAGAGTGCGAGACTCCCTCCCCTCGTCTGAAGACAGACGGTTGATTTTTCGTGGCCTTTGATGGTGATAGAGGCTTTCCTATTACTGATATAGTTCGCTGATAGTCTTTCCATCTTGATGGCAAGATCCAGTTGTAGGAGTTAATATTTAAGTCTGAGGTAAGAAAAGTGAGGGAGATGATAGTTGATAGAGAGAGATAGCATGAGAAGTTTTTTTTTTTAATTATTAAGGGAAGGGGTTGAAATGCGTGAGTGTAAATATAAGTGGAGTTGCCAGGTTACTGGTTGATCTTTTTTCTTAGTTGTGTCTACTATACTTATACTTCTATTTATTTTGGACGTAGTTATATTCAGTTACTTCTAATTCTTTTTTCTTTATACGTTTATTCTTTTGTTTCATTTGGGGTACCTGTATAGGTATTGTTGCTTCTACTTCCTTTTTTTTTCCTTTTATCTCCTGTCGTTTGATTCCTTCAGGCATTAATGCCTTTGTCTTATCTTTATTACCTGGTTTATTTGTTATATCGTCACTTTTACAATTTCTACTTGTTTGCTCATGTATAGATTGGTCTTCCCTCTTGTTGCAGGCGAAGCCTACTGCTAGGGAATGCTTTTCCTTCATAGTTTTCGTTCTCAATATTAAGTTCTCTGCTTGTCTCGGTGATTTTTTTCTCGATCTTATTCCATATATTTCTTGCGCGTTTTTCGAGATCTTTGTTAATTGAGGCGATGTTAACCGACTCTAATATTTCTCTAATTCGTTTTCTACCTCTTATCTTTGTATCAGTTATAATATATGCTGCCTTGTTTTGCACTCTTTGCAGTTTTTTTATTCGATTATGGGATTGGTGCTTATGTCAATGCCGATTCGATAAATGCTGTGTAGATTGCTTTTTTCCTTTTCTGATCGGTTTATTTCAAATGATATAGTAAACTTATCCCCATCTCGGCTTCAGTTATTCTTTCTTTTACGTGTGTATGGTAGCCCTTTTCCCACGTGTAGGCTCAGCACATTTCCTTCTTTGGCGTATTCATAGTCTGTGCCGTCGATGTTTATCTGATCTCTCTTGAAGTGGATTATTGGAATGATTTTGAATTTATTTGGATTGTTTTTTTATTTCCTCTTCTTTTCGAATTCGTTGGGGTTTTTATCTCTCGTTCCGTTGTCCTAGCTTGCCATCTGGGGTTTGTGGCTCTTGTGGAGATCACCTGGCTGATATCATCCGCATATTGTATGTTCATACAACCTGGTGTTATTGGTGGTGGAAGGTCGACTGTATATATTGAGTATAGGGTGGGACTCAGACATCCCTCCTGTTGGACCCCTGTCTGTAGTTGGAATACGGGCCCTCCGATTTATTTTATGCTGATGTAGGCCTTTCTGTAAGTTATATAATCAGCCAGGATTCTCTTCATCCGGATATCGAGATCAAGTTTTAGGAGTTTATGTTTCAATCCTTCTACCCATACCTTGTCGAAGGCTTTCTCGACATCACGGAGTACCAAGGCCACATACCCTCTCTCAGATTTGAATTGCGCGATTTTTCTCGGTACTTATTGCGATTGCCATTGCTGAGTCTCGTTCTTTTCTAAACCCGTATTGATGTTTGTTTAGTTTTCCTGCCTCTTCTAGGTGTTCGGTCAGCATTTTGTTTAGTATTTTTTCAAAGGTCTTTCCCAAAAAGTTTAGTAGTGATATTGGTCTGTAACTTAAGACCAGGTTCAACGGTTTTCCTGGTTTTGGCAGAAAAACCATCTTCGCCACCTTGGAAATTTTCGGGAAAGCTCCTATGTTCAGATATACATTAAAGACATCTGTGATACTTTTTATTATGCTTTCGGGAGCTATTTCATAATTTCGTTTTGTTAGTCCCCTCTTCCCTGTTTTTTTTTGTGTGAATGATCTGATAGCGCTTTTTACTCAGTCCAACGTGATCGTCTTTCCTAATCCTGCTTGTTCATCTGTGCGTTTGTCGACTCTATTCTCAGGTGTTAATCTTTCTCTGTTTATTCTTATACTTTCGTTTACCATCATTTCTTTTTTCCTATCGTATCATTGATTGTCCTTTTCTTCTATAGTGTATATCTTGCACAAATGTTCTCTGAATTTTTCTTCTATTGCTGCTTCGTTTCTTAAGAACTTGTTTTCTTCGTCTGTTATTTTTATCGGCTTTCTTGGTGGCCGACTTTGTATTATTTTTATCATTTTCCAAGCTTCGTTTGGATCTTTGGTGTTTTTTTATCTTCTTAATGAATTGATTCTATTTTTCTTCCTGTTGGTCTTTACTCAGGAAGATCATTTCTCTTTTCAGTCTCCTTAGCTCTTTGCTTGTTTGTCTGTTTTTTCCAGACTGACTAATTTATGTGTATTGCGCTTTTATTTTTCTAGCTTTCCTTTTCATCTCTTCCGTCCATTTTGGGTACGGGAGAGTTTTATACCTGATCTTAGGTATACCTTCCTTTTCTGCTTTCTTTATGTACTCGATTATTGTTTCGGTTATATTTTCCAATTCTTCGTAGCTTTTTCCATCAAGGTCTGGTATCTTTTCCAATTTGCCAGTCTGTAGGCTTTTCGGGGTTTTATTGGGACCTGTATTGGATTCTGGTTGAATTCCAATATGGTCGCTGCAAGGTATGGGAACATGTTCCATATACACATTGTATGGAAAATCATTGTCTGTCAACACTATATCGGGTTTGGTTGCGCTTCTTGCTGTAATGAAGGTTAGAAATTCCAGTCCTACTCTTTTTAGAATGTTTCTCTCCATTAAGAGCTCTAGATTCTTTCCCGCGTTGTTTTTTGTCCAGTTTTGGCGTTCAGGTCCCCCAGTAGCATCGTGGGATTATTTTTATTGAATAGTTCCATTACTGAGCGAACCGGAATCTACGAGCGTCGAAGCGGTTGATAGGCCGATACTAGCGTGATTGCAGAGTACTCCATTTGCAGTGTTACGGTAACATAGGCCTCGTCCACCTCACGTTCTTTGTGTATCGAAGGTTAGGTTTTTTTTGCGATCGCTGTGCCATCATACCTTTCCCCGGTAGGATTCTTTTTTATTATATGATAATTGAAGATTTTCATTGTTACTTCATCTTTTATTCCATGTTCCGAAATTGTGATCACGTCAAGGTCTAGTTTCCTGAAAATATTTCCATATTGTATGCTTTTGATTTTCCAGCCGTTGGTGCTAATATGAGGGATCTTTAGCTTTTTTATAGTGTAGTCCATATTTACTTATTTCTTCTTTTTTAACTACTTGCTTTTTAATTTGGGGTTCTTCTATTTTTCGTTTTCTATCCTTTGGAATGTGTCCTTTTTTATTATTTTCATATCATGTGGGTAGATTCTGATTCTGTTTTCTTCCATCAGTTGTTGTATTGCCTTTTCATCGTGATCGGTGACATAGTTGCACTTACTAAGCGGTCGTCTATGGCCCCCACGCCACCACGGAGTTCCCACGCCACAAAGGGGCCCCCACGAGTGCTTGAAATGCCAAGACGTCCTGATAAAAATTTTTAAATAAAATGAAAACAATGAGTAGTAATATAAATGAAATGGAACTACAGGTATTACTGAAAAATCGATTTTTATATCATTTGCATAGTTGGTACAATAATAGGTTAATCCTTCTGCTGACTGCTGCCACTGTGCAACCAGATGCAACGTCATTTGAATGGTTGACATTTAATGTCAGAAATCAGATAGGTGGACAAATTGGCTATAAAGTCATGTAAACTAACTACGAATAATGCCGATGATAGTAGATGTGTTACACTGACAGTATAGCATATTAAATGATCAAGCATCTAGTGTGGTTGTGGTAGGGGCCCCCAAATGAAATTCTGCTTAGGGCCCTATAAAGGCTTGGGCCGGCCCTGATTTAGTTAGTCGTACAAATAAGGAATTGATTACGAAAATAGCAGTAATCTGGAAAAAATATATAACTAATCTGATTAGTCTTTTAACGTTACGAGATATATAGATTATAATGTTGACGTTTTTATTGTTATGGAATTTACAAACTACTTTTTCGGGCGATGGTTAAAATTCAGGAGAGCGATGATTTCAGTCTTGAGCTTCAAACCTCCTAAAATCCAATACAAGCTCTCCTCATTTCTTTTAGGAGTCTGGTAGTATCTTTAGGCGCTCGTTGTTATTTTGACGTTCATTAGTTGTAGCATTGTATGGCTTGTAAAAATCCAACGAGCTTAGGGAGCAAACAAAACCTCCAGTCATTTGACTATTGTCCATTCGGACTTTTTCAGAAGAGAGGTATTACTATACGGAAACAGTGCTCTTTTTAGAGCATTTATCTATTCCGATTCCCTTACATTAAATCTTTTTTTTAGTTGTTTTTTTTCGACGTGAACCGATTATAAGATTTGAAAAACACGTCAAACTGATACTTTTTTTTAGGTTTCTTTGACTCTCATATTTCCTCTTACCATATGATCCCTATAGTCAGTGGCGGTTTTTCCTATGGGCGGTATGGGCGGTCGTTCAGGGCGGCACTTGTGAGGGGGCGGGATTGCCACCCCCTCAGAAGCGTTTTTCATAATTAAAATATGTCTTTCATGATTGCCCTTTAACCAGCGATCTGGCAAACTTTCATTTTCTAATTGTCTCAAATTTTCATTCGCGTTGCAATTCATCATATTTTTAACGGCAGAGATTTTAAAACCGCATAATTAATTAATTAATTTGATTTTTGTGGTGTTTATTAATTGAGCAGGAAGTATTGAATGTATTTGTGCCATTGGGAACCGAAATTGGGCGATATTTGCGGAAACACCTTTATTTTAGGCTATGCTCGCTAAACTAAGGGAAGCACATATTATATATATATATATATATATATATATATATATATATATATATATATATATATATATATATATATATATATATATATATATATATATATAGTGTATAGCTCATATAGTAAGAATAGTATTGTATCATATGTTATTTATTACAGAGAACAATTCTTAACACTAAACCATCAAGTTCTGAGAAACGCAAATGGATAAGAAAAGGTCTAAGCTATCAGGTGCTCAATATAGAAAAAGAGGAAAGAAGAAGCGGAGAAACGAGCAAAAGATGAAGGTATAGAACTTTGCCAGTACTTCTCACTGCTATTTTGTGATCATACATCTTTCTGGGATATTTGAAGTGCACTGATGTATTTAGCCTAAGCCCTAATTTTCCTAGTTTCCTAGGAAAATGTTTAGTAACTTGTGCTCAATAAGTTAAATTATTGTTTTGGCAAACTCATGCATTGGTCACTTATGTTTTTTTTTCCTGATTGCAGGAGCCATTTTAAAATATTTTGAAACCTCTGCCACTAGCCAGGATGGTAAGGTGTCTACTTCTGCAGCCACACAAACCTCTACAAAAATGGTTTTGGAGCCTTCGGACCCGGCTGAGGAACGATCTACTTCTACAGCCTCACATAGACCTGTGTCTCCACAAATGCAGTCAGATCCAAAGGATGAAAACCTATTTACTTCCACTGCTTCCCATCAGGACTCTTTAGGTGAATTATTTATTTATTTATTTATCGTTTTGCACATAGGATGATAAATAATAATTAAAAATAATAAATGATGTATTTCAAATATAAAGCAGTAAATTATTTATTAGTGTTTGTGTGTGTAAACAATTCTGTAAACAGTTATGAACTGTAATGTTATTATCACTGATTCACTGGGGTTACCAGATGATTGTGGTGTCTCACAAGTCACAACCATCACTCCATAACACCACCACCATAACACATGCTGTGAATATTGTGTTGTCTAACTTAGATGTGCATATTTAATTTATATTTCTCTTGTTCTTTCCATTAGAACTCCCTGGAGCTGAATTGAATACCGAGGATGAGCCTTTGCCCACTGACCCTGCTAATTGGCAATCAGTTATGACAGACAGAATTAGAACACAATTGACTTTCAGAAGACCAACTCAAGTATCATCTGACTTTGTTTTCCCTAAAAACGACAGTGATGGAAGAAGTTGCCACCATTATTATTTCAGTAAGTCGTTGATTAGTGGTGAGAATATAACCAGAAGTTGGATGGTCTATTCATCCAAAAACAACAGCCTCTTCTGTTTCTGTTGCACATTATTTTGCAAGAGAAAGATACATTTAACAAGACTGGGACTTTCAGACTGGAAGCATGCAGGCTCATTGCTCACATCACACGAAAGCAGTCCAGAACCCCTAAAATCTATGAAAACGTGGAAAGAGCTGGCAGTGAGGATGAAAAGAGGGGAGACCATTGACAAGCAGGAGATGGCACTTCAGGAGGCTGAAATATCAAAATGGAAAGCAGTGCTAACACGTTTTCTTGCTATTGTGCATTCTCTGGCAGTTAGGAATTTGGCACTAAGGGGACACACAGAAAAGTTATTCTCACCATCAAATGACATTTTTTGAAAGAATTTGAGCGTATGGCACAATGTGACCCTATAATGCAAGAGCACTTTAATCGTGTCCAACAAGGGACCTCCAGTTACACCAGCTATATTCGCCACCACACACAAAACGAGCTCATTGATTTGTTTAGCAGCAAGACTATTTCAGCAATGGTGGCTGACATCAAACAATCTAAGTTCTTCTCAATAATTCTAGATTGCACTCCAGACATCAGCTACAATGAACAGTTGTCAGTTTTGATTCGGGCAGTATCACTTGAGGGGAAGCCCCATATCATGGAACATTTCATGGGGTTCTTGGCGGCGGAAGAGTCCACTGGTCAGCATTTTGCATCTATGATTTTGAAGAGACTGGAGGAGTTAGAAATTCCTTTCATGGACTGTAGAGAACAATCATACGAGAATGGAGCCAATATGAAGGGAAAAAACGAGGGTGTTCAATCCAGGCTACTTGAAATAAATCCCAGAGCTCTATTTGTTCCACGTGAGGCTCATTCTCTGAATTTGATTGTGGCCGATGCTGCTAAGGGATCTATTTATGCCACAAGTTACTTTGGCATCTTGCAGAAGCTTTATAACTTGTTTTCAGCCTCCACACAATGATAAGCCATTTTAAAAAAACATGTGAATATCACCTTGAAGATGTGGTCTGGCACAAGATAAGAGAGCAAGATCAAGAGTGCGGAGCCCCTAAGATATCAAGCAGCTGGAGTGAGAGATGTACTGATCGAGGTGAGAGATCACACCAAAGATTCTGTAATAAAGGTTGAGGCCCAATCTCGAGCAGAGGAAGTTGTATCATACCGCTACGCCATTTGTTTAGTTGTGTGATACGACCTGTTGTGCCAAATTCAGCATGTGAGCAAGCAGATGCAATCTTGTAGCATGCAAGTTGATGTTGCAGTAGATCTCCTAAAGAAGACAGAGAGAGAGAGCTCTCTATGATTACAGGGCAATAGGTTTTGTTGCTGCACAGGTGGCAGCCAAAGATATCTGTGAATAAATGCATGCGGAGGCTCTGTTAAAACAGAAAAGGCTGAGGTCTACAAAGTGGCACTTCTCCTATGAAGCATGTGATGAGCCCTTAAATGATGGTTTGAAGAAATTAGAGATGGCATTCTTCAATGCAGTCGTTGATGCTGCAATGTCAGCCATTCAGGAAAGATTTTACACCTTGGAAAATGTGGGAGAGAAGTTTGGAGTGCTGACTAATTTCCATAATCTCACATTTGAGGAGCTGACGAAACAATGCGAGAACCTTAGCACTACACTACAATTTAAAGGTCATTCTGACTTGAATGGTAGAGATCTTGTACAGGAGCTGAAAAACTTGCCAGACATGCCATTAAAAACTATGTCCTTGCTTGAGCAATTAACATTAATCCACGAAAGGTTGCTCTCTGAAATATATCCAAATTTGTGAACTGCTCTCAGGATTGGTATTACTCCTCCAGTCACTGTTGCTGAAGCAGAGAGGAGCTTTTCGAAATTGAAATTCATCAAATCCTACCTGAGATCAACTATGTCACAGGAACGCCTCACTGCTCTGGCCACCATCAGCATAAATTACACAGTTGCTGAGAAGATTCATATGATGAGCTAGTTTATGATTTTGCAGCTAGGAAAGTGAGAAAGGTCAGGATTTAGATGGTAGTTGTGTTGTGGTGCAGTAGATTTTATTTATCATCTTTTATCAACTTTCTTATACTTTTATGATAAAACATTTATATAATTTACATTACAATATTGTTTCTGTAGTTTATGTTAGTTGTGCAATTTCATTTGTATTATTCCTATTTCTGGTACCATAACTATATTCCTATGTTTGTGTTTTATTTAAGTGATGAAGAGTTTGTAAAATTCATAAATGACATTTTTTTAAAAATTCGGAATTAACAATAAATAGTTCAATAAAAAGTTGTTTTGTGAAAGCTATGGCTGTCCTGAACTTCTTATGTACACTGTGGAGGGGGGAGGGGCGCCGTAGGTGAGGTTCGCCCAGGGCGCCATGTAGGCTAGGACCACCACTGCCTACAGTACCAGTGTGTGCACAATCTTCATCCACCGATACTGCCCTTATTATCTTGGTCATAATTTGGGGAGCCCGGTTTAACCCGAATTCTAATCTGCTTAAAGGGGAGAGTATTGCCTTATTACATACTTGCTGAAGGAACGGTTACATGAATTTGAATATACTCAGACCTCAAATCAAGTGCTTTAAACAATTCAAGCTTGCGCCTTCATTTCCTTATTATTTCATCGCAAGTAGTCACATCCGTACCAGAATGACAATTCATAAAATTAGTGACCTTGCAAAAATCCAATATATGTTTCACTTTGTTTTTATTATATTGAACCGTGACCTTAAGCGGAATATTTTTTTCCGAATCTCCCCTGTATAGTTTTAACCACCCTCTTGTTATCCAGCGCTCTATATCTTTAAAAAAATTCCCCACAGTATGCAGTAGCTTAACACTCTTATAGCAATCCACCTGACTCCTTAACTCAATTGCCATCAAACATAGCAAGAAGTGCCTTCAGGTATTACTGGGAAATCCGTGTAATCAATAGACAATTCACTACCCAACTAAACTACCTCTACTTGCTCATGCACCAAAGTCTTCTCTTTATACTTCAATTTATTGGACTCCCCAATAAACTCGACACAACCTCCACTAATAGTTTCATTAGCAAGCTTGTGATGACATCCATACCTAAGATAACATCGACCCCATTAAAGAAACACTCGGCCATCAGGCAATCAACCCATTAAATGTAACCGTTCACATACACTCTACACACCACCTTACTATCATCAACAACAATTAGCAAATAACCCCTTACTCCGGGCTTGGCACAAACTTGGTCCCAAAACTTACCCGGAGCAGCCCTTATCGATACGTGCTTGAACACATCTCTCCCATACAACAACATCCAGGAACAACCTTTTCTGAGGTCACAAAGAAGGGAGTGACCCCGCCATAGAGAAACAAAGCAAGAAACGGAAGCGCGTAGGGAGTCCTACAGCCAAGGACTCCCTCAAGGTTCTTCTGTTTAATGCGAGGTCTATCAGAAACAAGTTTCTTGAACTTCGTGGCCTCGTAGCAACAGAAGAACCTGAGATGGTGGCCATAACGGAGTCGTGGATAAAAACCTCAAGCCGAGATTTTGAAGGTGAATTCACGATTCCCGGTTACCAGCTCTTCCTGAAAGATCGGCCAGACAGAGAGGGTGGCGGTGTGATGTTGTATGTCAATCATACTCTAAACTGGACGGATTGCAACGTCGTATCCGACAATAAACTACTAGATGTTGGCCTAGAGATAGGTCCTGCCAGATACAGGGCCCTAGTGCAATACAGACCCCGTGCCCAACTCTTAGAACAGGACAGGAGTCTGTACCAGCTGTTGGGCGAAATTGTAAAAGACAGAGTGTGTATCGTCATGGGAGATTTCAACACACAAGTTGACTGGGAAACCAAAGAACCCTGTGGCGAGAACGCACTACTCCTGACGTTCGCGAACAACAGGTTCCTGACTCAATGGGTGAGAAAACCAACGAGAGGAGAAAATATCCTCGACTTGGTTTTCACCTCTGAGGATGACATCGTTGAGGACCTCTCTATTGGCGAGGATCTCAGTGGTAGTGACCACCGACTAATTAGATTTGTAGTCAAAGTCCCCAAGGCAGAGCCTGCAACTAGTAAATTGAGGAAACTTGATTTGAGGAGAGCAGACTTTGCAGATGTCTACATGCTGGACTGACTGACGCGAGGCTAGAAGTGTGTGAGGCTGTTGAAGATTCGTGGAACAGTTTTAAAACCACATTCATGAGTCTTCAATCGCGCTTCATCCCTCTGAAATGCTCCCCGTCGGTCTTCTGTTCAACCAAAGTGGTTTAATCGAGAAATCGGCCAACTGCTTAGGGAGAAGAGAAATGTGTACCGGCAATCGAAGATCTCGGTTGACTTTGACGAATACCGGAGGCTATCCGGGAGAGTGAAGTCCAGCATAAGGGCGGCTAAGCGGTCTAAGGAACTCAGAGTGGCGAAGCTTTGTAAAGAGAATCCCAAGGAGTTCTTTGGATATGTAAACCTCCGTAAACCAATCCGTAGAACGATTGGTCATTTGAGGAATGAGAAGGGGCCATTAAAGCACTCAGCTGCAGAAAATGTTAACCTTCTCAACGACTACTTCGCTTCAGTGTTTACTGAAGAGTGTAGTCCCATCCCCCAGCCAAGGGATTCCTAGTCGAGGGAAAAGCTGGAGGATATGGACTTCACCGAAGGAGAAATAGAAAAGAAGATCAGTGACCTAATGACGAACAAGTCACCTGGCCCGGATGGGTTTCTACCTAAAGTGTTAAAAGAAGTGCGCGATCAAGTGTCACGACACCTGAGCGCAATCTTCAACATGTCAATCCGGACCGAATGCGTTCCTAGAGACTGGCGTGAAGCGAAGGTGACTCCTATCTTCAAGAAAGGAGACCGTAGCCAACCGTCGAACCATCGACCTATTAGTCTAACTTCGAGAGTCGGTAAACTCATGGAAAGCATGATGGTGGACAAAATGACGTCGTATTTAGAGGCAAAGCTGCTACTGAGGGGTTCCCAGCACGGCTTCCGAAAGCAACGGTCATGCCTGACGAACTTGTGGAATTCTTCCACTTCGTCTTCAGTGAACACGATAGGGTCAAGGCGGTAGATGTGGTGTACTAAGACTTTCAGAAAGCCTTTGATAAGGTACTATACCACCGCCTTCTCCGGAAAGTGCGAGCGCTGGGTATAGACGGAAAAGTAGCCGGCTGGATAGAGAACTGGCTAAGTGGCAGACGGCAACTGGTGGTGGTGAATGGACAGGCTTCTGAGTGGGTGTCCGTTACTAGCGGGGGGCCTCAAGGTTCTGTCCTGGGACCACTACTATTTATTATTTACGTCAACGACATGGACGGTGACATGGTTGCCAAGATTTCTAAATTTTCCGACGATACCAAGCTTGGTGTGAACGTTGCAAAGGATGGAAATACTGCCTGCCTGCAGCAAGATCTTGGGAAGATTGGGGAGTGGTCGGACACGTGGCAAATGCCTTTTAAGGTGAACAAATGCAAAATGATGCATATAGGCCACCGAAACCCCCAATCTCAGTATATCCTTGAAGGCACTGCTCTTGAATCGAGTGACACTGAGAAGGACTTGGGTGTAACAATTACTAGTGACCTCAAGTTCTCGAAACAGTGCATTGAGGCGGAGAAAAAGGCCCAAAGGATGCCAGGCTACATAAAGCGTCAGTTTGGATATCGGAACAAGGAGATTGTACTGTGTTTGTACAACTCACTTGTCCGACCACACCTAGAGTTCCGTACAATTTCGGAGTCCTTCATTTCGAAAGAACATCGCGAGATTGGAACGCGTGCAAGCCAAGGCAACCAAACTGATTCCCTCTATCAGACATAAAAGTTATGAAGATAGATTAAGGGAATTAGATCTGTTCTCGTTGGAAACCCGTAGACTGCGAGGTCAGCTCATCGAAGTTTTCAAAATACTTCGAGGGTTCGAGCAGAACAAGAAATCACGGCTTTATACTTGAACTGAAGCCTTTCAACCGCGATCTGTGTGGAAAATCTTTTACGTACAGTATCTGCAGTAGTTGGAACGCACTTCCAGTGGAAGTTGTCAACGATAAATCTGTTGACCAGTTCAAGTCAAGACTAGACAGGGTCTTGTAAAGTGGCCGTTTAAGGACGTAAAGCATATGAGCAGAGATGTGTCCGCTCGACTGCTAGTCCAAAGGTACCCTCATTGAATGGACGTAAGGTCTTCTTGGGTACTTTCTTTCCTTGTTAATCCTTGTTAAACATCAACAATAGGGTACGCCCCTTAGTCGTGTTTTGAAAGAACTGCTGACGCACCAGCTCTCCCGGAGTTATTTTCCTGACCACAGGTCCTGGATTTATGTCCTTCCTGGCCGCAGGTCCAAAAGGAAACTACGGTGTTAGCCCCATTACAAAAACTTTCATCAATAATTTATTTTATAAAATTCATACCACCTGCGCTAGTTTACCAGGGTCTGTCAAATTAACATCGACAGACTCATCAGACTAAACTCTTTTACTGAACTATTCATCTCTTTAAAGAAAATTCATCGCAAAGCTTCCATTAACGTTGTTTCTATCGAGTTTATATCTACCTTTTGTGTATCAGTTGATTCACTATAACCTGCAAACGCACTTCTAAAAATAAATAAATAATACTCTCTAACTTTTGAAGGTTTCTTAACTTAGCGACAAAGTCAAACTTATTTAGTTACTCTATAATGTCGCCATCACCATTCAATGACCTTAGCAGGTCAGTTATTTTAAAATTCGACGTCATATTTAACACTCTCTAGATAGCTTGTGCACGAGAGATAAACTAAAAAAAGAGTAACTTATGATGTTCCTTACCTTACATTATTTAATGCCACATACAACGATCGATTTAAGACTGCTATACGATGAATAATTACAGCCACTCAATAGTAACTTATTAACAACTCAAAATTGACGAGACCTCAAAAACTTAGGAACAACGAACGCAACTAGGACGACACTAGTTAGACCAACAAAAAGTCACGCCAAGATCTTGCCTTCCAACTGGACACGTCACAAGATTAAGTAACCAACCTTGTGTACACCGATACACACATAATGGAACACCAGCCCTAGTAGATGATCACTAGATGTAAATATTTCAACTCCATTTTATAACGCATGGAGGTTTCCTTGTCGAAGCTTTTGAATATTTACGGCTTGGTCTTATTGTTATTATGTGAATATTTGTACTATTTGACGTGTTAGGGCAATCAAGTTAGGTTATTTGCAGGCGCGGATCCAGGGAGGGAGGGGCTGAGCCCCCAAATTTCAGACCCGTTTATGTTTCTTTTTTAAGCCATAGCTGTATTATGCTATTCAGAAAGAGTTAGGTAATAATATATATAAACATTTTTCAACCCGTTGCGATCGAATGTATCTTACATGATCCATGTCTAAAATAGAGGTAAATCTCAAAAATAATTATTAAATTCAGAATTATACCTTAGCCGACGTCCATAAACTACATAACATAACATAATTTCACGGATGCCAAAAGCCACAAGGGCCCATCAAAGGTCATCTGTATCCGTCAAAACCGACTCACAAAAAGCATCCGTAGGATTGTGTCAGATCATACATCTACATTATACAATTTAAACCATCCACAGGAATGTGTCAAAATAAAAAGCGCCATCATCAAGGCTCGTCAAAATCCAATCACCCATAATATACAATAATAAAAAAATGCACTCACAGGAATGAGTCCGGAGCGCCCCCCTCCTGCAATAAACTAGAATTCATAATTTTCTGACGTGTTGAAAAAAATCGGATTTGAGAGAGTTATTGCTCACTCCTTTAAGAGATGCTGTTATTTATTATCAATGATGTGTAAGATAACCATCACCAATCATCATTGTCGTTTTCTCAGACTACTCAGCAGGAGAATTTCAGGTTCCCCCCTCCCACCCCAATTTTTATCTTGGATCCGCCAATGGTTATTTGAGATTTTAAAGTTTTAAAATGAGATTTAATAGTTATTTGCATTTATTAATTACTCAGAAAGTTATTAAAACTGAAAACAAAATTGCTGTGACATTATCTTTAAATGTCATGGGATGGCCTAAGTAACATTGGTTCATTTGAATATTACGTCCATAGGAGATGTTTTATAAATCTAATATTAATTATTTTATGTAATTTTAAAAATATAATTAATCTATGCCTTTCGTCTTTATATTTTTACATTTCCTGCAAAAGCGAACAGAATCTCGCAAATCATTACCGCAACTATTATATAATTTTACTAAGAGAGAAACCGACATGTACGAAAAAGACGATTAAATTTAGAGGTGGCCGCATTATGGTGTGGGCTATGTTTTCAAGCTCTGGATTCTACCCGTTCACCCTTTTACGCGACAAAGTAAACGCTGCGATATCCGATAATCTGTTTCAGAAATATGTAATATCTTCTCTCAGAACATCTTGAGTACGTGAGCTTGTTTGCATTTGGCCAATAAGCCGTGCCACACAGCAAAGAGGGTGAAACAGTTCTTGGTTGCTGAAAACATTAACGTGATGAAATGGCCTGCGCAGAGCCCCGATAGAAAACCTTTGGAAGATAATTGGTGAGAAGATTATGACTCTGAAATTACAAATGTTGAAGATCTCTGGTAAAAATTGCAAGAAGGGAATAAAATCACGTATGAACAACGGGACAGTTTGGTTAAGTCTTGAAAAGAAAGATGTGTTCACGTCATTTAGAACAAAGGCATGCATACTTCTTATTAATATTTTATTAAAAGATCTATGAGATAATTATATTGTTTTTTCTGGTAACCCTGCATTTATATTATATTTGTAGTCTTATAAAGTAAATAGTATATCATTATATTTACGTTATATGTATATATATTAGACTGAAGGAAAAGGAACAGATATTTGTATATTCTTACTTTGAAAGATTTCAAACAACAATCGTCACCTCTAATCGTTCTAAACGAGATTTATCGATCCCTCTAGGACAAAAAGATTTTTGAAGAGACTGCGACAGAACGCATTGCAAGAAAGGTCGGCTGGGGAAGCTGAGTCTCCATAGGAACCTAATTGATCAGGAGCCATATATGAACCGGGCGGCTAAACAGCGCAAGATGAAGCTTAGCCCGGGACGGGTTAGTACTCGTGTGTGAACCGGATAGAAAACCGGATTAAACATCGCTCTGAATCACTTTATATTCCTCTACCCATTTTTTTCACCTTTGGCCTTCTTAGTAGTTGAAAAAAACACAAGAAGAAGAAGATTGGCTAAAACATCGATAGACTCGACCAAACGAGTCCCTTTAGGTGTCCGTAAGTGCGCGATAAAACCAATCGGACTTCTGCATTTAAGATGTTATACGGGGAACTCGGCGTGGTGCTCGTTCGCCTACTGGACTATTCAGATTCGTATATTGTCATATGCCAGCAAAAAAAGACGTGGAAAAATTACTTTCAGAAAGAGCCACAATTTTATTACAAAGTATCGGTTTGGAGGCAAAACTCCCTCCACAAATCGAAGCCCAAAAGACTGTTTACTGTCGCCAGATCGATCTGTGAATTGGAAAGCATTCTGCCGATGAGATAAAGGAGGAAATTGAGCTAACTTACAACTGGGCAAGAGTAAATAAGATAATAAAGTTCATCAATAGAAACAATGGTACAGAATTTCCTCACGTGTTTAAAGTTATTTTCCGGGAGACCGAAATGGCGAGTAAAGCAAGAGAGTTCGGGGTGCTAGCGTTCCATTTAAAAATGACCCCTGAACAGATAAAAAGTGACGAGTTCATTAGCCCAAAAACATGTTTCAATAGTTTTACTCTAGAGAAACCCATACCCGCGAGTTCCCACTAAAGGACATCGAGTGGTGCTCCGAATGTTGTAGTAAGACACACACGTGGCGCGAGTGTGACTCCCTAGTAGAGAAGTGCTCAAACTGTAACGGCAGCCATCGAAACATGGCAATGGCCTGCCCCCCCCCCCCAAAGGGGAAATTATAGAAAATAAGAGAAAGGAGAAAGTTAGGATCGAGGAAGAAAAACAGAACATCACTTTCGCTAAGGTCGTGAAGGCGACATCGCAACAATTAAAACCAACACAGAATATAATATAAGTCAAACAAACTGAGTCACTTAACATTCTAGCATGCATCTTACATGCTCATGTGTTAAATGTAGCCAACCCAGGAACATACCCGAAAGAATTGAATCTGATGTTAAAAAATAATGAACTCAATGAGACGTGGCTCCCCGACAACCCTCCGTCGACAGATGTCCTAAGCGTGTGATACAAACCTGAGTCTTCCGGCCAAGTACAACAGGAGCAGGAAGCCAGCAAGACGGAAGGAAACACAGCCTACAAATGCAGCAGAAACAAGAGATCCTAGAATCAGTAAAATAATGCAACCGAGTACTGTAGAAGCAATGGAGACAGAGGAAGCCACAATGGAAAGTAGTCGTAAGGAGATTAATCCTTCAGCCCAAGCCAAAAGCCAAGAAGTAGCGAATGAAGCATATACCGCCGAAACCACCGAGGAAGACGGAGAGGAGAAACAAGAATTCTACTAATTCAAGGGCTAAAGAAACATGAATATGAAGGTCCGTACACAGGCAGAGAAGTTTACAAACTCATTACTGGTTGCAATTTACTTATTCTCCGTGAACTATGTCACATAATAACTAAAAAAGAATTTAAGAAAGATGAACGAAGGGGGAAAACTAAATCGCCCATCATTAGGAAATCCAGAAAAGCAGAAAAGAGATTAAGTTTAGAAAGAAAAAACATCAAAATAATGGCTCAGCGAAGAAAATTAAAAATTATTAGTCACAATGTTGCGGGCTGGAACGAAAAAAGACATTCACTAATCAACGCCTATTTAAAAGAAGACCCAGAAATTATAATATTAAATGAAAGTAATATAAACTCAGAGCTTAATGAAATCTGAATATTTAATTACACAGTAATAACCAAGAATATAGACGATGTCAACATGACGGCGTCGCAATTGCGATAAGAAGCGATGTCAGATTTACAAAACTTCTACAACCATAATAATTGTAGTGAATTTGGTTTTCTCTCTTGCTAAAATTACTTAGGCAAAAAAAACTAGAATTCATTTATGTAATTACAGCAAAGAACTACAAAAATAGTGGAGTACACAACAGAAATTTGGATTAACAACAGAGGCAACTTTAGGAGCGAAAAACCGGACCCGAAGGGCTACTGGCATTGAAATGCTAAGAAGAACAAGAAAGATTACATTTTTACTGAAAAGTAAAAGCAAACGAAGTACAAAAAAAGAACAAAAAGGCGTGAGCCTCCAAACAACAACAAAAGAAGATTGAAAAATAAGTCGAAGCAAGAAGAAACCAAGAGATGGCTGGTCACCCAGCAACTACAATCAACTAAACCTTTTCCCTTTCTTACTTTACTCTACAATCTCTATCCAGTCAACTTCTACTATACACTTTATTTTTTATAACTTTTTCAAGACTAAAGACTCAGGGATAAATAGTTAATGCGAGAATGAGAAATTAATTTTTTTAATTTACAAACTTAAGAATGAGATTAAGTATAAATTCTACTTAAGATTAACTTCAGATACGAGCTATGAATAGGCGAACATTTGAATAGCGATTTAATTGATATAATTGAATAATAGTTTGATTGAATCTAGGGAATAAATTAACCACACCACAGAATCGACAAGTTGCTTGAGCAAAGAAAGTCGAGGGAAATCCCAAATAACTTAAGAATGCGCCCTACATTCAGGAGAAGATAGATGAAATAAGAAATTTATCGCAGGGGAATGCATGGAAACATGTCATATCCAAACTAAATCGATGAGATCGATTAACAAAAGGCCAATCCATCAAGAAATTTACTATCTCTCTATGGGTAAAGGAGCCTTAATGGATTTCGATAATGAAGTCAGGCCTGAATCCATTTTCTTGCCTCCTGCTGCCCACGTTTTACCAATCGCAATCGGTTATGATTCGCCCATTGAAATAAACAGATACAGCTCCCTAGTGAAACTGCTTAAAATAACCATCTTAACTTTAAGGTATTAATTCTGATAAAAGGTAAGGTGACTCTTAAATCTTCCCTAGCAAAACCTGTCAGCCAACATCAACTCCGAAGAACAAAGAGCTGCTATGGACTTCTGGATAAAAAAAGGCGCAGAAAGAGAAATACTCAAAAGAATGGGAAGAGGTCGCGAATGATCATCAAATCCTGGCTGCAACCGGATTAAACGGATATGCATGTTTATGCAGGAAGGTAGGATAAGATGCGATAAGCGTCTTTCCCATTCTGATCTTCCAAACAACGTAAAATATAATTTTCCTACCGGCAGATCATCGCTTAGCCAAGTTGGTTTTGCTTCACCTTCACTATAACCATGGACATCTGGTCACCGGCTGACTTCTAATGATAGCAAAGTCTATGTATTGGATCCCAAGGGCACGGAAAATAATCAAGGAAATATGGGAAAAATGCCTTATGTGTATCAAGTTATCAAATCGTAAGTATGCTAACCCAGATCCGCCTCCTTTACCCGAGGGAAGGGTTTCGGTTGAAACGTCATCCCATACTATCTGAATAAACTATACTCTTGTTATCACAATTAGGAATAGTAGAAAGAATGAAAATGTATACATTATTCTAATACAATCTTTCTTACGCAAACTTCGGAGATTCACAGAGAGGTTTTCAGTTCCACACACCATACATTCAGGAAACGCTGCTACATTTCTAGCAGCGTCAATATGCCAGAGTAGTTCGCATATGCTCTTTCGAATTTACAGAAATAAAATGGATTTTCAATCCATCTAAGCCTGATTGACACACAGAATTCGTAGAGCGCCTCATCGGTCTTGCAAAAAAGACTTTGAAATCTCAGTTCCCGAGATAGCGAACTTCCTGAACCATCGCCCCTGACTTTGAGACCCATTAACTCCGTACAATTTAATTCTAAGTTATCGGAAGCCTCCTTTACAGAAGACGTTCGAGGACGAAGATCCTGAATTCGGCTTCCCCCTTGCCTTTAATAGAAACCAAAAGCAGATGGAACGGCTTCATCCTCAGGCCCGAGTACGCTGGCAAATAGAATATCTGGTAGCTCCAAGGGAGAAATGCACCGAGTGATCGACCCAGGGTCTGTCTCCTTATGTCCGCGAAGTGGTCCTGATTAAGGACGACCCTCCTCGTCTGCGGTGGAAGGTGGAGCTAATAGTAGAGTTCCATCAATGACGCGAAGGGGAGTCCAGGTCTGGGACGCCCCATTAGGATAATCTTTCATTTGGAACTTCCGCATCCGCTTAAGGATGTTGCCCCTGCTGAATCTACCCCGGGTCCCTAGAGTACACTTACGGAAGTTCCACCCGAATGATCTGCTTCGAAACTTCCGCATCCACTTGCGGATATTCCCTCCGCAAGACTGTATTTGGATCGACTTGCGGGTATGTCACCTGAAGAATCTATTCTAGGTTATTCCAACCCAACAGCAGGTTGTCGATCTATATCCACTCACTCGCCACTGGGTTTTATAGGCACGATGACTAATTAAAGAGATTATGCGGGGTCAAAATGTAAACCTGTCGTAATAAGTGTGCTTCCGGCAGTCGAAGTTAATTTGTATTTAATTTAATTTTGACCTTTATTTAATTTTCTATTTGTATTTATTCGACATTTTAATTACCTAAGAATTTTGCTAAGCGAACCAACCGTCGCTTTTCCTTTCTTCCTTTTACAGTGAGACGAGAAGGGAAGTTTCGGAAGGCCCTCCATTCTATTGCTATTCTTTATACAGGAAAGTTTTTTTTTACATGTCGTACATTTGAAGTTTAATAAGATCAAGAATAATTTTGTGATCATAATGAAGTTTCGGAAGGCCCTCCATTCTATTGCTATTCTTTATACAGGAAGGTTTTTTTTTTACATGTCGTACATTTGAAGTTTAATAAAATCAAGAATAATTTTGTGATCATAATGAAGTTTCGGAAGGCCCTCCATTCTATTGCTATTCTTTATACAGGAAGGTTTTTTTTTACATGTCATACATTTGAAGTTTAATAAGATCAAGAATAATTTTGTGATCATAATGAAGTTTCGGAAGGCCCTCCATTCTATTGCTATTCTTTATACAGGAAGTTTTTTTTTTACATGTCGTACATTTGAAGTTTAATAAGATCAAGAATAATTTTGTGATCATAATGAAGTTTCGGAAGGCCCTCCATTCTATTGCTATTCTTTATACAGGAAGGTTTTTTTTTTTTTTACATGTCGTACATTTGAAGTTTAATAAGATCAAGAATAATTTTGTGATCATAATGAAGTTTTGGAAGGCCCTCCATTCTATTGCTATTCTTTATACAGGAAGGTTTTTTTTACATGTCGTACATTTGAAGAGTAATAAGATTAAGAATAATTTTGTGATCATAATGAAGTTTCGGAAGGCCCTCCATTCTATTGCTATTCTTTATACAGGAAGTTTGTTTTTTTTACATGTCGTACATTTGAAGTTTAATAAGATCAAGAATAATTTTGTGATCATAATGAAACTTTCTGAATTTGTTGGTAATAGTTATAAATTCTTAGCCCTATAGAGGCTAATTGATTCATTAATTATTTTAAAATTTATGTAAGTTTAAGTAAATCAGTCATTTTTTGCTAGAAACGGAAAGCGTAAAAAGTTTTTGTTAAAAAAGTGATCTTTGGAATGCCCGATTCTTAGAAAACTTGTGCAAAAATTCTGAAGTAACAAATTTATTAGCATCATATTCGTTCGTAGACTATAAAAAGAGAATTTTTTCTAGCAAAAAATCATTATTAAGAAATTTTTCAAACTGAAAACATGGAAGCTCCTGAAAATGATTGGACGAAAAAAAAATTGTTGAAACATTCTTCAGATGCAACTGTTCAGTGGTTTCAACACAACGACGGATGAGACGCGAATGAGCTCAAGACGTACCATCATGACGAGCGCTAACAACATGAAATTGAAGAGTTGAACGGTCGCCGCAGAAATCATTGAAAAGAAGATCAGAACAAGTGGGATTGTCAAAAAGTGCAACATACTCGTACACTGTAATGAAGGTAAAACTGAAACTTAAGCCATAGAAGATTCAGGTTGTGCAAAAATTAGAAGACAACGATTTTGCGAAAAGAAAATCGTATGCAGAAAAATTTAGACGAAAATTTGGGGAAGTTGATGTACCGCTCGTGATAATGTCTGACGAAGCGCACCTTCATCTCAACGGATAAAATAATAGGCAGAACAACATAATATGGTTGGATCACAACTTAGAAGCTATACACCAGAAAGAACTGCATCCTGCAAAAAACACTGCGGTGTGCGATAACACCTCGCAAGATCAATGGGCCGTATTTTTATGAGAATGAAAATGGAAATTCAGTCACTGTGAATGGCGAAAGATACCGACACATGCTTAAAGAATATTTTTTACCTAACTTTTAAAGGCTTCGAAATAGACGACAACTGTTTTTCCAGGAAGATGATGCAACATCACATACACCGAATGAAAAAATGCAGTGGTTAAGACGAAACTTCAGAGAAATAATCATTTCTCGAAATAGTGAATTTAAGTGGCCTCCAAGATCTCCCGATCTACACCTTTGGAATTTTTATGGGGATATTTAAAAGATCGTGTTTATCGTAATAATTGTATTCAGCAACTAAAAAATAATTTCGCTTAAGAAATTAATAACATCGATGAATAACTTTGGAAAAAGGTGATGAGAGCAACTTCGTCACGAGTAAACGAATGTTATGAGAAGAATGGTCAGCATTTGAAAAGAAGAATCTTCAAATAAATTAAGTTATTATGTTAATTATGCAAACTGATTATTAGTATTAGTTTTTTGTTAATTTTAAGCAAATAAAATTAGTTAAAATAAAATTGGTTTTAATAGTCGATAAATATCTAAAAGTTCAGCGAAAATCTGTTCAAAAATCAATGCTTCACTAAAGCTGGCATAACTTCTACAAATATTAATAGATCAATTAAATATTTTTAAAACAGAAATGTACAACTAGTACTATCAACGTCTAAAATTGTTATCATGATCACAAAATTATTATTTATTTTATTAAACTTCAAATGTACGACATGTAAGAAAAACACTCCCTGTATCATTCGATTGTCTATTCTCTAGTATTAACGATTTATTTTAAATCTGGAATATTATAATCAGTTAAATCTGTTCTCTCTACTCCTGTCGGTTAGGTAGAGTCGCAATACCAATCTAAACACTTCTAGTGGTGACTATCCCTAGGTTATTCAATTGTGTGGGGAGCAACTTCCATTTGGGAGATTGTATTAAGTATAAATCTAAAGTTAAATCAATCTAGCATTGAAAGGTGTATATATTGTATTTTTATTAAGTGTAAATATAAAGTTAACGAAATTGAGAGTCTCCTTCTCTCATACAGGCTTTTACTTTCAGTGGAATAGGGTGGTGCGGTTGTGTAGTGGGAATAAGAGCTTCCTTCTGGTCATTGTGGTTAATCCTGCCGAAAGTACCAAAATGAGTGGCCTAGAGTCATGCAATGACCCAGCTGCGCGGGCGACCTGGCACCTTAATTCGAACTTTGCAAAAGAAGTAGTTTATGCGAGGGAACTGATAGAGTCCTCACTTGAAGGGATCAGATAAGAGCTGGTCTAGCAGAGGGCGGTCAGGGTTGAACCTGAGATGGAGGGAGGGAAGGATGGGTCTCAAAACCAAGCCCAACACCCATAGTCACTTTGTCTTGGACAGGCTCCGTGAATCGGTTCGAGCAGGGCGGTACCAGTACCGAATAAAGTTATTCATTCCATTATCGTGATGTAGTTATCATTACAATTGCTTTGGTCATTCGAGCAAATCATGTAGAGTCGCAAAGGAGAGTTCAGCCCAAAATTGTTTAAATTGTCGTGTGTGAAAATCTGTTCCATGCAGCCAAATGTGTAAATTGTGATGGCTCGCACACTGCTACTTATAAGTAATGCGATTCATATAAATTCATAAAAGAGATCTTAGCCATTTTAGGCTGTTGACCAGAGTTGATATAAAGAGCCCAATGAGATATAAGCCCCCAATGACTCTCAATTGAAGAAAGCATCATCCGACCCTCGCATTTCTGGGTTTACGAGGACGCTAGTTCCCGCGCCAACCTGGAACCCTTCTGTAGGTTCTAACTCTTTCCGGTGCCATTCCGATCCAGCCGACAACAAAAAAAGATAGAGCGATTCCCTAGTCAATATCGGGGCTCTATCTCTTCCCACCCTCCACTTGACACATCAAAAACCGAAGCAGCCACACTTTCTACCGAGTCGCCTGCCTCGGAGTAATGTGACCACGCTGCGCTTTTCGCAGACTACCATCCGGAAGACAAGACGCAATAGAGAGTTCGACTTCCTCGCCACTACTTAAATCCAGACGTGATGCAACAAGTGACCGTCCCCTTCCAAAAAGAGAGAGGAACAGTCTAATACCAAAGAGCGCCCCGCCAGTGAAGCAAGAGGAAAAAGAAGACCCACGTGCCGAGCTGTACTTTCTCTGTTAAGACCACGAAGGCGACAGCATCATTGGTGCGCTTTGCAGTTAATGAACCTCAGAGGTCTGTTTCCTAGCGATCTAAGGTTATTCTTTTAAAGACCCTGTCTTTAAATAGACCCCCTATAGCTCTATCAAGATAGATCCGGAAGCCAATATCCTTGAATGGATTTGCCGCAGACCTCGGGCCAACTGGGAGAATTTGCGGAGAATTGTCTCCTCCAGTTTCCTTCCACCCACTGTCTGCCTTCAGGAGACCATATTGTGTGCCCCCTCCCCCTTCTACCATCATGGGTTACAAAGATTTCACGCCCTTCCTGCTTACGAGGATATGGACCGAGCAGGTCAGTGTGTAATTTATACTCGATGTGATTGGGAACTCCCCTGCACTTTACTGCGACGACTGTGTTATCCCCAGGACTGTTCGGCACATTCTTGTTTAATGTACCTTTGTAAGCGATCTTTGCGGATGTTACCTGTCCCAGTACCGGGACAAACAGGGTCACTACCGCTTGTCCCTTCTTTTCTGGATGGGTTCGTGCACAAAGACTTGTGGACTATCTGACTTATTTGGAGGAGTTTGACCTCCTCCATTTTACTTAACTCACTTTGGTGGGTTGGCCGCATGATCCTTAGCCGGGAGAAGGTGAGCCTCCAACTGATGCGGGACTGTGTTTCTTTCTTCTTCTTGTTTTTTTTTGTTTTTTAAGTAGCTTAGTACTAGGCTGAACTTTTAAATGCGTCGACTCTTGACCATAGTGGCAGTCGCCACATGGTTAGTTAAAAATAAATACCAAATATAGTCGCAATGCTACGTGCGTTTCTGACTCGTGCCATAAGTGTTGCAAACTTAGAATGGTGGTTCTCTTAAATATAAATTAAACAAGAACTACCTTAGGGCAGCAACGAGTCAAACAAGACTAACTAATCTAGCAATACTTTCCATTGTGTTTGACCTTGCTGAATAAATATATTTTGATGGTGTGATTAAAGATTTTGTGGAGAGGAAGGCCATAAAAATTAACTTTTTAAATGATCGCGTTTGTTATTGTTGCTGTTTTTTCTGCAATCCAAATAAAATAAAGTGCCTTAATCCGTTTCTTCATTCATAGTTACTTAAGGCACTAAGTGCCCTTGAAGCATCATAATTTTCATATCTCCTGTTACGCATTATCCGTGACACTATTACTGCTCTGAGCCGGGAAGCAGTCGAGATTGTCCTCTTCTGGGTTCCTGGACATGTAGGGGTCGATGGGAACGAGAGTCCTGACGAGAGGCTTAGGCGATTTTCACAGACTGAGCAAACGAACGGCGTTTCGTTCTTCCCCACTCTTTTGAGGGGCATGGTCTTAGTCAGTCTTTTGGGCTTTTGCAGATTGGGGACGGCGGACACGAATTTAAAGTTGCGTTCCATACAACCCCGAGATTTCCCGCAGACTTAAGCCCAATGCTTCGACGTTATCAAGTACTTTTCTACCTGTCGTGTTACTGTAACGAGCAGTATTGCTACCCTGCGTGCTAGGGGTTGGCTCTTGTATATCGGATTGTGGCGTTCTCACGTTTGTGGAGGAGGCTGGCATCCTCCATATTATTTACATTTTAAAATCTTCGGTGAATTGCTTGGATCCCTGAGTGAGGCAACCATTCCCACGGGAACCTCAAAATGCCTTATTTTTTTGTTTGTTTTAATAGTTTTTAGTTGAATAGTTTATGGTTATTTTTTTGTATTTTTCACTTGTTTTATTTTCGGTGGCTATATTCTGGTTGGCTGAGATCGCAAAAATAAACCCAAACGTTCTATTCTCCCTTTAACCTGAACACAACCCTTTTTTCCCCTCTGTTGCCGTCCCTCCAAGTGATTCAGAGATGGTCGCAAATCCTTACTACCCCATTTATTCTATCCTCTCTTTTATTTACCCTTCTCTTTCTACTCACATGCTGCTTCCTGATCGTCTTTTGCATGATATTTCGTCTTTAGTGGGAATTATTTCTGAAAAACGACTCTTTCAACTGAAAGCAACTGTTCGTTCAACACAAACATGCATTCACTCAACTCAAGCAACCACACATTACTCAAGAACACAATTTTGCGTACACAATGACCCTTGACGAGTGAATTATCCGGTAGCAGTAAACGGTTGTCCTCGCAAACAACCATAGTCTCCAAACGGTTACAAACAAGTAACTTGTCAATAATATTACTTGGCCAATGCATTCGTAATCTCAATCATTTTATTATACATCCTTGTTGTTTTGTTTTTTTATAAAACAACAACAGAGAGTCTTTCCTGGACTATAGATGTTAAAATTGATGGATAATCCGCAAGATATGAAAAAATCTCCTCTTTGAGTTGTTCCATTCCTTGAGGATTTAACCAGAGTTTGTGGTGGAAAAGAATAAACTCATTGTCTGCAGCCGGTGAGTTGCCATGAATAGACACCAAACACCAAAGTATACCAACAAATACCAAAATATACATACATCAGTGGCGGATCCAGGCTAAAAAATTGTGGAAGGGGAAGGAGCTAACTTGAATTACTCCCTCTGAGGAGTCTGAGAGAATGCCATGATCATTAATAATGGTTATCTTACACAATATTGACATTTAATAACAGAATATCATAAGGAGTGATAACTAACACTCGCAGATCCAAATTTTTTTCCACACCTCAGAAAATTATGAATTGTAGTTTTGGGGCATCAACCAAGGTATAATTCTGAATTTAATAATTATATTTGAGATTTACCTGTTTTTTAGACATGTATCATATAATATACATTCGATCGCAACGGTTTGAAAAATGTTTATGTATATTCTATATTATTACATATATCTTTCTAAATAGCGGAATACAAGTATGACTCTTTTTTTTTAGGGGACTTCAGCTCCCATCCTTGATCCGGACCTGACATACACACACACACACACACACATATATATATATATATATATATATATATATATATATATATATATATATATATATATATATATATATATATATATATATATATATATATATATATATATATATATATACATATATATATGTATATATTCTCTAAGGATTTTTTTTTTTCTCTCAGTAAACAGTATGAGGATCTCAGTAAGAAACTTTTTTTGTAGTTTTACGTTTCTAACCTCTATCCGATATATATTTTCAGGCAGAATATTATTTCCATAAATATTCCAACTATTTTCCGTGATTACACGAACTTTTTTTTTCGATGGTTAACCATTTTTTCTCGACGCTCTAACAGGCCCTTGGTTATCTGATATCATTTTAAACGATTGTTTTTATACCGATGGTCGAGTCGAAAAAAAAATCAGGAACAATTTAATTTTTATTTATTTATCAAGAAGCGAAATCTAACGGCCGATTTTCCGCCAAATTCTTTTTGGAAATAAATTGGGGCATTTTGGGGACGTGCAAATTAGTGAGATAGCTATTTGGAATGTGAAGAACCAAGGGGTCGTAAAACGCCCCTAAACTTGTCTAACTTCCACAAAGACTCCAGAATCCTTCCTGGCAGGAAAATATTTATGGAAAACAAGACGTTGGAGAAATGTAAAGGCCAGAAAGCCCATATGAAGTGAAGCCAATTTATCTTTACTATCCTTTCTTAGGGTTGCTTGTTTTTATAACCTGAGTCAGGGGCTTAAAATAATTTACCTGTGTGGCCGTTATAAGAACTCAATTATTTGATGTATGTAAAGTTGTTGATTACTTTCTAACATGTTTGGTAAATACACATCCACAAATTATGGATCGTTTAACGAACGAAAATAGTATTGGGTCATCCGATAAGTAAGGCGGCATTTTTCAAGTTTATCACTGTTTTATGGATATAAATAATCGAAAGCAGGTTTGTTTTTATGCAAGCTTAGATGACTAAACTCGAAGCCTAAATACCTGTATGGCTTAGCTTAATTAAAGAATTATTTCAACATTCCTTAGTCGTCATTTTATGGGCTATTAATTTTGTATTATTATTATTATTATTAATTTAATGTGCCTTATCGTTAAATGATGGATATTATTGGAACTAAAAGAATACATTTCCAACTTTATACATTGGAAGTGTCGAAAAGACAAGAATGCTAAGTTAAAAGTAAAATTTTTGTGTCAAGTATACGGTGAAGGTGAAGGAAGTATTAATTAGTATAAGCCAGCGCAAAGATGATTTTAGAATCTTCGCTTGCGAAACGTTAGTCTCAAAGATGAACTCCATTCAGAATGACTGACAAACTGGAATTTGATCAAGATCTTTTAAAATTAACAGTGGAAGAAAATCTGATTGTTAAAGTTGAACAATTTTCTGAAAAACTACATTCAAGTCATTACACTGTGAATAGTCATTTAAAAGAAATAAGCAAAGTTTCACAATTGGGCAATGGATTCTTCACGAACTGCACAGGTAGAGTTGTAAAAAAGATTCAATATTTGTTTATCTCTCTTTTCTCGACTAAAAATTAAATTATTTATGAGTGGATTGTTACAGGAGATGAAATTAGATTATCACCCAAGAGGTTTGCTTTGCTCAGGTGGATCGTTTACATGCAGCACTGGAAGAAAACAAGGTCTGCTGACCAAAACGTCGCGTTCTCTCACTTCCTCTGATTTATGACTTTATGGCCTTCAAAACTTCAAATTCTTCCTGGACTAACCTTGGGAGGACTTTGGCAATTTTATCATTCGAAAGAGAATGTGAGAAAAAGATAAGGGTTTTAAATTTCTTTATAATGGGTCGAATAGTTACAATGATATTACAAAAACAAAAGAAAAGCAAAACGGGGACCGACATAGTGAGATGTAGAATCGCTCGTGACCCCAAAAGCCAACCCGCGGATCTCTCTCTTAGCGCAAAAGAAGCTGTCGTAGAATAGACTCTCGACGATATACCATATATTACTATTCGTTGAGGGAATTATTCTAATATTTCGAGTGCGTGGTAATCTGATTGACCGAGGTTATTTATCTTCAATATGCTTAAGAAGTGGAACTGAGCTCAAGGATAATAATATGGCTATCATTAATTAAACTATCAACAACACAAAATAATTTATACGTAATTTAATGGATACAAATACATACAAATACGAAAAAAAAATAGACATTGAGCCACAAAATTCGGACATATACATTGACTAATTATATTACAAGAGAATCTAATTTAACTCGTACAAGACGGTATATACATACATGGAGATCCTAATCCTACGAATTACAAATTAATCTACACTATTTGGTAACGCATTCCTACTGAGTGCGTCAGCGACCTGATTATCAGAACCTTTTATATAATTTATCTTAAATTGGTTCTCTTGCAAGAGTAGACTCCAGCGCATAATTCGGCCGTTAGAGTGTCGTACATTCCGAATATAGGCCAACGGGCGGTGGTCAGTTCCTATCTGAAATTCTTTTCCTATCAAGTACATTTTAAACTTGTCAATAACCCATATAATCGCTAGAGCTTCCTTCTCTATAGTTGCATATCTCTTTTCGTGTGGTAATAACTGGCGACAAGCATATGCAACTGGATGACTCATTCCGTCATCCTCATATTGAAGGAGTACACCTCCAATGCCCTCCTTGCTCGCGTCGGTCTTAATCCCAAGGGATTTTTCCGGGTTGGGCAACCTCAAAATGGGGCCAGAAATGAGCTTACTCTTGAGCTGATTAAAATGAGAAACAGCGACATCATTCCAACGTAGACGATCGGAGGAATTCATTTTTAAAAGGGTGCTGAGGGGCGCCGAAATTGCAGCGAAATTCGGGACAAATCGCCGATAGTAAGAAGATGATCCTAGGAATGATCTTAATTGCTTCGTAGTATTCAGGAGGGGCATTTCGGCGATTGCCTTAATCTTGTCCTCTTGCGGACCTAACTGGCTTTGTCCTATTTTAAAACCCAAGTATTTTATAGTTTGGTGGGCAAAATGGCATTTGCTGGGGCCAATAGTGAGGCCATTTTCGCATAGTCGCTCGAAGAGAGCTAATAGGGTGGTTAAATGGTGACTCCATTCACGAGTAGCGACTTAGACGTTATCGAAGTAAAAGGAGACATTCGGAAGTCCATCTAACAACCTTCTCATGAGACGGTTATAGTTACTACAAGCGGTCACGAGGCCAAAAGGAAGGCGTTTAAATTGCATTAAGCCTTTCTCAGTTGCAAAGGCGGTATATGCTTTCACATCGGGCCGGAGGGGAATTTGGTAATACGCCTTGCACAAATCAAGTTCTGAGATGAACTCGGCGTCTTCAAAAAGGTGGAAGTTTTGGTCTACCAGCGTGATGGGCTCGGCGTCAAACACAGTTATCGAATTTAACTTCCGGAAGTCGATGCACATCCGATAAGAGCCATCAGGTTTCTTGACCATGACGATTGGGGAACAATAACTAGAGGTGGAAGGTTCTATTATGTCTAAACTAATCAAATTATCAACTTCGGCGTTAAAGCTTGCGTAAATGAATCGGCATGGGATAGGGTTTTGAACGGACGGGTTCTAAGGTTATTAATTTAATATCATGCTCGAAACTAGTAGCGCATCCAGGCTTCTCTGAAATAACGTCGTCGAACTGACATAATAGTTCTTGTATCTCCATGGGCGCATCGGCGGTACTTTTTCAATAAGTTGACGTGATAGAGCTTATCGCCTGCTGGGGTACCAATGAGGTAATCTACCGGTCCTCGTACCTCGCGGACCGAGTACGGACCTTTCCATTGGCTCAGTAATTTATTACTCGCTGTGGGCAGGAGCAGGAGTACTTCATCACCGGGCTTAAATTACCGATCTTCGGACCTGACATCAAAATAGGTTTTGTATTTTTCCAAATTGACATCGGCATTTTCATAGTCGATGTTTGCGCATTTCTCGAGCCTCTGGCGTAGATTCAAGACATAGGCGTAGGATGACTGGAGTTCTTGATCCAGTTGGGGTTTGATTAGCAGTTCCTTTAAAATGCTGAGTAATCTGCGTACATTACCTCCATAAAGGAGCTCAAACGGGGCGAAGCCTAATGTACGGTGAGGAATTTCCCGATAGGTGAATAGGGCGACCGGGAGATATCGGTGCCATTCGTGGGGCTGCTCGGCACAAATCTTCTTAATAATGGATTTCAAATTTCCATTTAATTTCTCGCACATCCCGTTTGTCTGTGGCCGGAAGGGGGTGGTAAAAAGGGGCTTTACCATGAGCAGCTTCCCTACGTACTCCATCAACTCGGAGGTGAATTGTCGTCCTCTGTCGGAGAGTATTTCCTTGGGGACGCCTACCCTTGAAAAGATGGAAATGAGGGCCTCGGCGCAAGAAATACTATCGATTCGGCGAAGGGGGACAGCCTCGGGAAAACGGGTAGCAAAGTCTACTAAGGTAAAAATGTAGCTGTGCCCTTCGCTTGAAGGGGGGTGGATAGGGCCAACCAGGTCGATGGCCACTCTGGAGAAGGGTTCAGTAATGACTGGTCCCCTTTGTAAGGGAGCAGGTTTGACCCGCCTTTTAGCGGACGTCTTCTGACACACATCGCACGATCGACAATGCTTTAAGATGTCAGATGCAGCACCCGGCCAATAAAAATATTTAAAAATACGCTGACCCGTTTTAGTATGACTAAAATGACCAGAAAAGATGCTGTCATGAGCTATTTTGAGCCCTATAGGGACATGGGATCGTGGAAGGCATAAGACAGTTGTAACAGCGTTATTACTGTCCTCGGCGGATCGATAAAGTAAGCTACCTTGATCCAGGTACCTGATTACTTTGGGTCCACGGACAGTCTCCGTGTCCTTGTTTTGGGCCTTATCCCATAAGAGTGTTAGTGCTTTACACTCCTTTTGTGCAAGCCTAAAGTCCTGGTTAAGGATCTCCAAGAATTCGGACGGTATCGGGGTTCTGAGGGGGACGGACTCCTGGGCTTCCTTCTTAGCTCGGCCTCGAGTAAGGGCGGCCTGGGACACAGGGTCGGAGCTTACTTGAGGGCTCTATCCTATAAGTACGGAACAGAATTTTATGGGTGCTGAAATGACTTCAGCCCAGCCATCATAATACTGACTCTGCAGGTAACATCTAACGACGGGGAATCGGTTCGCCCACCCAAGGTAGTCATGTACCACCGCAAATTTTTCGTGGTTAAGGTCCACTGGGGGGAGGAGCTCGTTGGACACGATGAAACACGTGCACCCTGTGTCCCTGACGAGAGTTGATACACGGCAGCCGTTCACGCTGCCCTCCTCAAATTTCAAAGTTGCCGGTGAACTTTTACCCAAAAATAAAATTTACCTGGTGGCCTGACGGAGGGGGAGAAGTTGCTGCTTGGGTCTGCACCACCGGGGAAGCCGGGGTGGCATTAATCTGGTGAGCTTGGTGGGCTGGTCCGCTTTTAAGCCTAGAATTTTGGGGAAATTCCACCGCAGGTGAAGCATATGATTGGTCGCTTCGGGAAGAGTGATGGAGGAGAAATCTTAATGGGAGGTTTGGTGTCCCGTTGTTGGTTTGGGGAAAAGTAGTTTTGGGGTTTTACGGGGCCCGGAAACTTCGTCGGCTTTTCTGGGAAGGGGCGCGAATCCTTCTTTCTTTCCTGGTAGGGGGATTGGTGAGAAGTTCGGTTCTCCTTGGGGTATAAATTATGGCTTGCGGCATAGACATCCGCTTCTTCGGTACACTCTTTAAATGTCTGGCACCGACGATCCTTGACGAACGCGTGGATCTCCGTCGGGAGAGACGCCAAAAATTGATCCCGCAACACGAAGTCTGTTAAGGACTGGTAGTTAGGATCAACCTTTGAGGATTCTAACCAAAATTTAAAATTCCTCTGAAGAATGTATCCGAATTGATGGAACGTCTGTCTGGGTTTAATACGACCTCCTAGAAATTCTTGTCGGTAGAAATCGGGAGTCATATTATGAGCGGCCAATAACTCAGCCTTTAAGGTGCTGTAGTCAATTGTACATTCAGATGGTAAAGATATGAATATTTCGCGCAATTTACAATTTAACAGTGGAAGTAATCTTATTACACCTTCAGCCTCCAGATCCAGGTTATTGATCTCGAGAATCTTTTCGAAGTGGGCTAAAAATGCTCCGAAATCCTCTCCATCCCTGAAATTGGGGAGCTTAAGTGGGAGATTGGGCCGGGATTCTGAACGTGAACTGACTGATTGTATTTCAACCTCTACTTTAGCCATTTCAAGCTGATGGTGAAGCTCAGCTTGTCTTTTCCGTTCCTCCCTTTCTTCTCGTTGGATTTCACTTTGCCTTTCTTCTCTTAACTTTTCTCTTTCCGTTTGTTGCTCCTCTTGAACGTACTCAATGAATTCTCTTCCGGAAAGTCCCAAGGATTCTTCTTTCGCTTTGAAGATTTCGAACTGAGTCATATTTGCACTTGGGGGCACAATAGTCAACCAACTAAATTCCTTGCAATAAGAATTATGCCTTCTAGAGAATTAGCCTACCTAAATATGGGCACTGACCTATTCGTACTTGGTTTCTCGATCTAAATAACCACTGACTAAAATCACACAAAAAAACAAAACAAATTATTATAACAGTTCCTTGAGCTACTCCAGATTTTTAAGTATATGCTTTCACATCGGGCCGGAGGGGAATTTGGTAATACGCCTTGCACAAATCAAGTTCTGAGATGAACTCGGCGTCTTCAAAAAGGTGGAAGTTTTGGTCTACCAGCGTGATGGGCTCGGCGTCAAACACAGTTATCGAATTTAACTTCCGGAAGTCGATGCACATCCGATAAGAGCCATCAGGTTTCTTGACCATGACGATTGGGGAACAATAACTAGAGGTGGAAGGTTCTATTATGTCTAAACTAATCAAATTATCAACTTCGGCGTTAAAGCTTGCGTAAATGAATCGGCATGGGATAGGGTTTTGAACGGACGGGTTCTAAGGTTGTTAATTTAATATCATGCTCGAAACTAGTAGCGCATCCAGGCTTCTCTGAAATAACGTCGTCGAACTGACATAATAGTTCTTGTATCTCCATGGGCGCATCGGCGGTACTTTTTCAATAAGTTGACGTGATAGAGCTTATCGCCTGCTGGGGTACCAATGAGGTAATCTACCGGTCCTCGTACCTCGCGGACCGAGTACGGACCTTTCCATTGGCTCAGTAATTTATTACTCGCTGTGGGCAGGAGCAGGAGTACTTCATCACCGGGCTTAAATTACCGATCTTCGGACCTGACATCAAAATAGGTTTTGTATTTTTCCAAATTGACATCGGCATTTTCATAGTCGATGTTTGCGCATTTCTCGAGCCTCTGGCGTAGATTCAAGACATAGGCGTAGGATGACTGGAGTTCTTGATCCAGTTGGGGTTTGATTAGCAGTTCCTTTAAAATGCTGAGTAATCTGCGTACATTACCTCCATAAAGGAGCTCAAACGGGGCGAAGCCTAATGTACGGTGAGGAATTTCCCGATAGGTGAATAGGGCGACCGGGAGATATCGGTGCCATTCGTGGGGCTGCTCGGCACAAATCTTCTTAATAATGGATTTCAAATTTCCATTTAATTTCTCGCACATCCCGTTTGTCTGTGGCCGGAAGGGGGTGGTAAAAAGGGGCTTTACCATGAGCAGCTTCCCTACGTACTCCATCAACTCGGAGGTGAATTGTCGTCCTCTGTCGGAGAGTATTTCCTTGGGGACGCCTACCCTTGAAAAGATGGAAATGAGGGCCTCGGCGCAAGAAATACTATCGATTCGGCGAAGGGGGACAGCCTCGGGAAAACGGGTAGCAAAGTCTACTAAGGTAAAAATGTAGCTGTGCCCTTCGCTTGAAGGGGGGTGGATAGGGCCAACCAGGTCGATGGCCACTCTGGAGAAGGGTTCAGTAATGACTGGTCCCCTTTGTAAGGGAGCAGGTTTGACCCGCCTTTTAGCGGACGTCTTCTGACACACATCGCACGATCGACAATGCTTTAAGATGTCAGATGCAGCACCCGGCCAATAAAAATATTTAAAAATACGCTGACCCGTTTTAGTATGACTAAAATGACCAGAAAAGATGCTGTCATGAGCTATTTTGAGCCCTATAGGGACATGGGATCGTGGAAGGCATAAGACAGTTGTAACAGCGTTATTACTGTCCTCGGCGGATCGATAAAGTAAGCTACCTTGATCCAGGTACCTGATTACTTTGGGTCCACGGACAGTCTCCGTGTCCTTGTTTTGGGCCTTATCCCATAAGAGTGTTAGTGCTTTACACTCCTTTTGTGCAAGCCTAAAGTCCTGGTTAAGGATCTCCAAGAATTCGGACGGTATCGGGGTTCTGAGGGGGACGGACTCCTGGGCTTCCTTCTTAGCTCGGCCTCGAGTAAGGGCGGCCTGGGACACAGGGTCGGAGCTTACTTGAGGGCTCTATCCTATAAGTACGGAACAGAATTTTATGGGTGCTGAAATGACTTCAGCCCAGCCATCATAATACTGACTCTGCAGGTAACATCTAACGACGGGGAATCGGTTCGCCCACCCAAGGTAGTCATGTACCACCGCAAATTTTTCGTGGTTAAGGTCCACTGGGGGGAGGAGCTCGTTGGACACGATGAAACACGTGCACCCTGTGTCCCTGACGAGAGTTGATACACGGCAGCCGTTCACGCTGCCCTCCTCAAATTTCAAAGTTGCCGGTGAACTTTTACCCAAAAATAAAATTTACCTGGTGGCCTGACGGAGGGGGAGAAGTTGCTGCTTGGGTCTGCACCACCGGGGAAGCCGGGGTGGCATTAATCTGGTGAGCTTGGTGGGCTGGTCCGCTTTTAAGCCTAGAATTTTGGGGAAATTCCACCGCAGGTGAAGCATATGATTGGTCGCTTCGGGAAGAGTGATGGAGGAGAAATCTTAATGGGAGGTTTGGTGTCCCGTTGTTGGTTTGGGGAAAAGTAGTTTTGGGGTTTTACGGGGCCCGGAAACTTCGTCGGCTTTTCTGGGAAGGGGCGCGAATCCTTCTTTCTTTCCTGGTAGGGGGATTGGTGAGAAGTTCGGTTCTCCTTGGGGTATAAATTATGGCTTGCGGCATAGACATCCGCTTCTTCGGTACACTCTTTAAATGTCTGGCACCGACGATCCTTGACGAACGCGTGGATCTCCGTCGGGAGAGACGCCAAAAATTGATCCCGCAACACGAAGTCTGTTAAGGACTGGTAGTTAGGATCAACCTTTGAGGATTCTAACCAAAATTTAAAATTCCTCTGAAGAATGTATCCGAATTGATGGAACGTCTGTCTGGGTTTAATACGACCTCCTAGAAATTCTTGTCGGTAGAAATCGGGAGTCATATTATGAGCGGCCAATAACTCAGCCTTTAAGGTGCTGTAGTCAATTGTACATTCAGATGGTAAAGATATGAATATTTCGCGCAATTTACAATTTAACAGTGGAAGTAATCTTATTACACCTTCAGCCTCCAGATCCAGGTTATTGATCTCGAGAATCTTTTCGAAGTGGGCTAAAAATGCTCCGAAATCCTCTCCATCCCTGAAATTGGGGAGCTTAAGTGGGAGATTGGGCCGGGATTCTGAACGTGAACTGACTGATTGTATTTCAACCTCTACTTTAGCCATTTCAAGCTGATGGTGAAGCTCAGCTTGTCTTTTCCGTTCCTCCCTTTCTTCTCGTTGGATTTCACTTTGCCTTTCTTCTCTTAACTTTTCTCTTTCCGTTTGTTGCTCCTCTTGAACGTACTCAATGAATTCTCTTCCGGAAAGTCCCAAGGATTCTTCTTTCGCTTTGAAGATTTCGAACTGAGTCATATTTGCACTTGGGGGCACAATAGTCAACCAACTAAATTCCTTGCAATAAGAATTATGCCTTCTAGAGAATTAGCCTACCTAAATATGGGCACTGACCTATTCGTACTTGGTTTCTCGATCTAAATAACCACTGACTAAAATCACACAAAAAAACAAAACAAATTATTATAACAGTTCCTTGAGCTACTCCAGATTTTTAAGTTTCATAAAAAGGGATAGCAATCGTTAAAACAAAAGGGAACTACTATACTCTATTCTTATAACGAATAACACTATGCTTCACTCGACTGAGACCAGTGTTTGCAAAGATATAGCTTTAACCTTACACACTTGATACCAAATTTAAATAATATATATATATATATATATATATATATATATATATATATATATATATATATATATATATATATATATATATATGTCGTAGAATAGACTCTCGACGATATACCATATATAACTATTCGTTGAGGGAATTATTCTAATATTTCGAGTGCGTGTTAATCTGATTGACCGAGGTTATTTATCTTCAAAATGCTTAAGAAGTGGAACTGAGCTCAAGGATAATAATATGGCTATCATTAATAAAATAAAGTTTTATTAATTAAACTATCAACAACACACACAAAAAATAAAATGTTTACATAAACGGAGAATGGAAAGGGTCGTGGGAATTTCTGACTAATCGGAGGATTAAGATTTGGAGAGATTTAAAAAGGTAAACAAATAAAAATTAAGGGGGGGGGGGAATTGTTCGCTAAACCATTTAAAGCACAGGGTAGAATTGACAAAAGGTTAGATAATTAAAGGTAATGCTCAGCTTACGTAATTACAAAGTTGTTGTGCAGAGGAAGACGATGCGTAGGAATCTTCGGCCCACTGGCGAGTTCCAGCAGAAGGGTTCTTCGGGGGTTGTCCTTAGCGAAGGGAAAGGACTGTCTTCGAAGAGTGAGAGCGAAGTGGGACTCGGAGATACGAGCAATCTTTGTGACAGCAGATCGGGGATGTTCTAGATCAATGGTTCCCAAACTTTTGCAGGCTGGCGCCCCCTTGGCTCCCCAGTGAATTCCTAGCGCCCCCCACAGACACATATGGAAACAAACACCTCTTTCTAGATATTTGGTATGCTGCAATTTGAAAAGAGAAAGGTTTAACACAAATGTGTATTTCACAAATAAAACCCAATTTAGTAAACCAATTTATTTTTTAGCAGTTTTAACTGTTTCAGCAACATAGAATGGTAAATAAACATTCCACCAGTAACCTTCATTGTCTCACACTTAATATTAATGGGATGGATGTGCTTGGTGCAGGGACATAAGCTTCTCAACATCAGGCTGGAACTCACTAAGAAGAAGTCGTAGATCCCCGCGGCCTGTGGATTACACAGTGCACTGTAAGTACTCCAGGTACAGCTTTTTTCAAGAAACTAATGAAGCCACGATGACGACCTACCATTGATGGTGCCCCATCTGTTGCACAAGCAAGAATGTTAGAAAGTGGGATGTCTTTCTCTTTGAAAAAAACATCAACGACACGAAATACTGACTCCCCTTTTGTGTCTGTTTTAAGCTGTCTCGCAAATAACAGCTCTTGAACCAAGCTTTCATCTTTGACGAAACGAACATAAGCAAGAAGCAAAGATTCATTGCCTGGCAGAGTGGACTCATCTAACTGTAAACTAAATTCTGTTGTCCTAAGCATGTTACACAATGTTTCTTCAATATTTTCAGCCATTTCATCTATTCTTCTCTGAACAGAGTTATCACTGAGAGGAATAGCTTTTATAATTTGGTCAGGTGACTTGTGTAGAACTGTGTGTAGAACCTCTCTTACTGCTGGTAGAATAAGCTCTTCTCCAATTGTATGAGGCTTACCAGATCTAGCAATCAGCAAAGAGATCTTGTATGATGCTCGCAAACCGTCAGTAGATTGTTGTAAACTGCTGGCAAATATATTTCCGATGGTTTTCCGTTTCCGAACGTTGTCTCGGAGTGACTGAAAATATGCCAAGTTTTTGTCTGCTTTATCAGAGTGCATTTTCTTCAAATGTTCCAAAAGCCTCGAAGGTTTCATAGCTTCATTTGAAAACACTCTATCACACAGTAGACACATTGGTTGCTGTTGGTTGTGTGGTGCTGCGACAAATCCATATGTCAGATATTCCACACTATATTGACGACACTTCTTTTTTGTTTGCTGTACCAAGGCCATACTTTATTCTGGAACAAAAAAAATAAAACTATGTAAAATACAGCATTTTATCGCATTTCATAAATAGGCCTACTTAAAGACAAAAATGACAACATTGAAAGTATAAAAAGCAAGTTTACCCTCTCACGTATTCATTTTCTTCCATTTACTCACAGAAAATAGGGGCGGACGTGATCACCCACACAATGACACACACGCGAACACGCATATATGCACACACACACACAAACACATGCACACACAGGTACAAAGTCATATACATTCGTAACAATATATATCAGTGAATGCACCACCCTAACCAGCTCAACACAACACAACACGGCGCGTTCTGGCGAGTCCCCAATTTCATGTTGACTTGAACTCAAGATGATGTTGACTGCCAGGATGCGGTTTTTATTATAAGATAAAATTCTGAACATTACAAGCTTGAAATTACAAACCTGAGCTTTTGCTTTTGTAGTCTATGCTGTCGGATCTGACTGGGCCAGAGCGGCGTGCGGTAACCGGACCCTGATGCGTCGTCCACTGACTCGTCCTGCTGCACGTGTTGTGTACAAATCGTCAAACAAACGTTCGAACTTCTGACTTCGACTTCGGACTGCCGCCCCCCCTACCGCCCCCTTCTTTCTCCCTGCCCCCCCAGATCTTTCCACCGCCCCCAGGGGGGCGGTACCGCCCACTTTGGGAACCACTGTTCTAGATGAACAATGGAGGTTATCGTTGAAACCAATCGTTCTCTCGAAGAACATTAAAAAGGGGGGAATTAAATTATCCTGACGTGGTGTCTTGGGAAGGAGATCCGTTTTTTGATGAACGGGCTTGACGAACAATGGCTGTTCTAACGTTGTTCTCTTCTGAACAACAGAGGGGGGTGAGAACCGTTTTTTGTCAACGGGCTCAAAGAACAATGGCTGTTCTAACGTTGTTCTCTTTCTGAACAACAGGGGGGGGGGGCCTTATTGACTTGGCGTCTCGAAGGCACAAACCTTGGCACTCAATGGATATTGTCCTCTTCTGGACAATAAGGTGGTTCTCGAGGTAGAGCTCCCTGGTGCCCAAGGTGAGACCAGATCGGCGTGATGTCTCGCGAAGATAATCTGGATCTGATCTGATCTTATTGGGAAATGCTATTGTATAAGTACCCGGAGCCATTCCCCTGGCGTAGGGAACAATTAAGTGGGAGGCTTGGGGAAATGCCCCGGTCGCGCCTGGGAAAATACCTTATCTGCCCGTAAGCCTAACTTAATCTGGCGAGATCGACGAATGGACGCGAATGGAGGTGGGTGGGGGGGGGAATGACCTCCTTGGTTAAATATTGACTCAGGTGGTGATAACGCGCCTCTTCTTGCTCTCGCAGATGCACGTGGGTAGCAATGTTTCTAACCATGTGATAGCGGCTGAATTTAAGCGGCCTCAGACCGTTCTATCACAGAAGCCGTACAAAAATTAACATTCAGATTTGGAAATAATGAGTCATCCTTCATATACACCCGACTTAGCCCCATCAAATTACTCTTCCTCTCCCACGCCTTGCCATAAATTTCGATCACTATTTTTAGTCGCGGGCGACTCTATATCTCTCTATGTCAGTCGATCGGAATTATTGAAAGTTTTGAAGGTCGTAAGCTCATAAATCAGAATAAGTGAGAGCACGCGACTTTTGGGTCAGCAGACCTTGTTTCTAAATCCCTCTTGCCCTCAGCCACCAACACCAGGTCAGCAGTACATACCAACATTGATAGAACCCATCACTCACACATTCTACATAAATCTCTGACTTCATTCCCATAAGCAGTTCACCCAGTACATACATACAGATATTAAACAGTTATGGCGACATCACACAGCCTTATCTTACTCCACGTCCTATGAACATATATTAAAACACTCATTCCGGTTATCTTTCACCTTAACGTATGTCTTCTTTCTAACATACTCTTGATACCATCCAATAGTTTACCACGCACTCCACACATTCTTAGCACCGGCCATAATCCTCCTCTATCTACATGAGCTTTATCCAGATACATAAACCCACCATACACTTCATACCACTCATCCCTTGTTTTTTCAGCTAGCTTTCTTACAACAAATATTTGATCCAAACATACAACCCTCTACCAACTAGACCCCAACTTGTTTATTAACCTATCACACCCTCAATTATCCTCCTATATGTTTAATCAGATTTTTATATACACTTTACCTGTAATTCTTGCATTTACTTTTCTCTCCTTTATGATTATACAACGGTGCTACTACTGCTCTCTTCCAGTCATCACGCACTTTTCTACTTTTAAATATCTTAGAATACGGCCACCATGCCAATTCTATAACACAATCACAACTAATTATCATAGCGTCTCAGCGACTATATCATCTACACCAGCTGCATTTCTAGTGCCTAGATCGCTGACTCCGATAACAACTTCTTGCATATTTATCACTTCCATACCCGATACATTACTCGATTTAAACCCAGAAAGCCAATCATATTTACATTTGCATCATCTTTTATAACCACATTATAGAACACGTCAAAGTATTCGCGCCATCTACTTTTGAATTTCTCATAGCATACAAAACCCATGCTAAACTTGTTTTTGATGTTAACACAATTATTCTACTACTGGTTCCTCAATTGTCTTACTTTCCAGAATAGCTTCTTGTTCCTATCTGTATCGTCATTCATCGTACAGAATAACTTCGTAGTTCCATCCGGATACTTATTCATCTTCCAGAATAGCTTCCTGTTCCGATCCCAAACCTCATTCCTCTTCCAGAATAGCTTCCTGTTCCCACCCAAAACCTCATTCGTTTTCCAGAATAGCTTCCTGTTCCGACCCAAAACCTCATTCGTTTTCCAGAATAACTTACTGTTCCCATTCAGATCAGATTCATCTTCCAGAATATTTCCTCCTTCCCAACCAGATCATAATTCATCTTCTGTCGAAACGCTTCATTTTGCTGCTTTTCTTACTCTGTTTATTCACTCGTCTCAATTTTCCTTTTCTCTCCTTGAATACATTCACCCGAATCTTCTTCAAATCCTCACTTGCACGGTTAAGCATTTCAAAATACGCTTTTTTTGCTTTCCACTACGCGCTTCAAATCGTCCCTCCATCTATTTGATTCATCCTTCCTTTTCTATCACACCCACATACCAGCCCTCTCTTCTACTAACAAGCATTCTCAGAGAGTATTAAGTATACTCTCTGATTTATTTGTCTTTCACTTATGATTTTTAATTCCTTTTTACTTTCCTGACGTTTTAGGATCTCTATAGCATGCAATTTTACCTTACACATCACAATCATCTGATCAGATAGTCCCTTACTCTTACCTCCCACAGCTTTCACATCAAATACACCTGCAGCATATTCTTTCTTACTAGGTACAGATCACTCATACCCTTAAATTTTTTCCCTCTCATCTGCCCGTGTAGTTGAGCACATCATTGTTCAGAAAGAATGTGTTTGCCTCAAAGGAAGCATCTACATTCCAGACTGCTTCTGCTTCCAACCCTCAAACATGGGGGTGGATACGTAATGGTTTAGCGGCTATATCCTAGTATTCAGCTAGTCCCATCATTACCATCAATGGTCGGGTTATTGCAAACAAATATCGAGATATTCTCAAGGACGAGGTTCTTACAATGACTAGAATACCCTTTTCAGACACCGCCATTTTTCAAGATCTTAATGCGCCTGTACACACAACCAATGGCTGATCCAGGATAAAAATTGCGGGTGGGGGGCTAACCTGAATTCCTCGTTCTAAGGATTCTGAGAAGAGGGCATAAAAACATTAATAATGGCTATCTTAAGGCACCAATGATAATAAATAGCAGTATCTCACACGGGAGTAAGCACTAACTCTGTCAGTGTGATTTTTTTTCCACAAATCAGAAAATTATGAATTGCAGTTTTTTATAGTTTTGGGACGTCAGCTAAGATATGACACTGAATTTAATAAACATCTTTTGAGATTTACCTGTATTTTAGATAGGTATCATATAAAGTACATTCGATCGCAACCCTTTAAAATATATTATATATTATTGCATAGCTCTTTCTGAATAGTAAAATACAATTATGGCTGAAAAGAGAAATATAAACATAAACGCGTCTGAATTTTGCGGAAGGAGGGCTTCAGCGCCCCCAGGGCTGGCCCAAGCCTTTATGAAGCTCTAAGCAGAATTTTATTTTGGCCACACCACCACAACCACAGTGGATGCTTGATCATCTCATAGGTTACACTGTCAGTGTAACACATCCACTATCATCAGCATTATTCCTAATTGATTTACATCATACTGTCATTCATTGTGTCATTCTGACAGAATGACACATGAATGCTGACTGCTGCACAGTGGATTAACCGCACCAGGATTAACCTATTATTGTATCAACTCTGCAAATGATATAAAAATTGATTTTTCTGTAATACCATTTCATTTATATTAATTACTACTCATTGTTTTTCTTTTATTTAAAAATGTTTTATCATGACGTCTTTTGATTTCAAGCGCTCGTGGGGGCCCCCTGGAGGCGTGGGGCCCTAAGCGACCGCTTAGTTCGCTTATGTCTCAGGCCGACCCTGAGTGCCTTCCATCCCTCCCCTCCTGGATCCGCACCCTGCACACAACCAAAAATGCTCAGTTTTGGTTTGAAGAGCATCGGAATGTAATCCAACATTTTCACTGACCAGAACATAAACCTGATCTAAACCTCATCGAGCCATTATGGGCATTTTGGGAGCAGAGAGTGTGAAGCAGATTTCCAGCTCTGTCATTACTGAAGACTTTGGAAGATGTTTTGCTAAAATATTGGGGCAAAATTGCGCTGGAAACCATACAGAGGTTGTATGATTCTATTCTCCGAATGACTGCAGTTGTATTGAGGGCAAATGGTGGCCCAACACCTTATTGATAACCAAATATAGTGTATCTGTGAAGTTTTTATATTATTTTGTCCAACCACCGTATATCATGGGTGACAAAACCAGGAAAAGAGTTAAAGAACAACCGTTTATTATTATTATTTAGCTCATTTATGTTTGGAGCTTTGCTCTTATAAATAAATTTCATAAATTAAAGCTGGTATAAGGTGAAAACCTATACAGGATTATAAGTACCATATCATGAACATCGATGCACTATAATCGTTCATTAGTCAACGATGTTACTTTCGGTTCTTTACTAACCTAACCAGTTTTTCCCTCACTTTGCTATTTCATTTTATCCAGGTGAATTTTGAACATTCATAAACTCAACAACTGCAAAAAAAGTTACATGACTAGTCAGAAAAATAGTATTAAAACTGAATGAAAACATGTACATTTTAAATAAACCAAAAGGGCATAGAAACGAAAATGTCTGTGATATAGAAATGGTGTGAAATGAATGTCAAGAGCTAGATAGCTATCTAGCTCTGTCGTGGCCTGGTGTAGCATGAATAATTTTTTAGAGGTTTTATCACCGGTCTACATTCATTTTAAAACCTCTGATTTATAAATAGAAACCAACAATAAAAACGTAGGATCTGAACTACGGATATATACAGCATATAACAGTCACCAAAAAGTATACCAGAAACGAGACTCTACCTGGCATCAGACTATATACATACGTGGGGCCTACGTTCATTCAAATCGGAAGCGGGATTTTCATTCGGATAAGTCATAGCCTGGTAGGAGCCCTAGCTTTCCAAGCGAAACAATAAACTAATTTAAACGTAGTTTCTTTTCGTTTACAAAACTAACAATACCATTTTTACTAAATTATTCGGAAATTTAATTTTGAATTTGTTTCCCTTTTATGTTTTTTGAAGTCAAGCGGGGGGAAAATATTATTTTTCCTCGATAAACCCCCTCGATTTTATAAAAACTATTTTCGATGGACTAAATTTATATAATTTCCCCTCCAAATTTATTTGCCCTTATATTCACACAATCTACCCATCAGTCAATACTCGTATATCCAATCTATACACGCATACCCGCTCGTGCACATGAAGCGCGTACACTAAAATATACCCTCCCGGTTAATTATATTCGATTTAGACCCACCCTTCCCTCTGTCGTTGGGTACAAGCTCAGGAAAATCTTGAATGATCCCGGAATTTTGGAATAATTTACCAGTTTTATGAAAGTCAGGTTTTTAATTTTATGACATGAAATTACCAAAATTAGATACCTTATGCAAGAGGACTAATATTTTTTCCAAATTATAATGTATGCCAGGGAGATTCTGTCGGCCCCTGGTATTTTTTTTTAAGGGAAGAACGAAGGGTAGTCTAGTTAATAAGCATTTTCGTGCATAATATTCCCGTGGAATGATATTTTCAATAAATTCCGCTTTGAAGTCACTTATTTGGGGAACAAGTGAAAGAAACTTGATATTTCTACGCTGGGGAAATTTGTCAACTTATTCTAAATAGTTTTTTTTTTGAACAGGTGTTAACAGGTGGAATAGAGTGTAAAATGGGGGCAACTGGTGGCCATTGAGGCGGAGAGACAGACATCAAGGAGAAAAGGCGATTTTACGGCCACATTCCTCGGTGACATTGCAAGGTCACGCCAGATATGAACATGCAACGAACATACAGAATAAACCATATGACTTAAAAAAAATCAAGATTATAATCAGTAGTTATTTTCACAAGGTTCATCACTGGTTGTTCCACATAATTGGATCCTTAATTACTCAACGATTTTTCGTTTCATTCCATCCGTTTTTTTTAATGAAGTTTCTAATAAATTCATAATTGAAGACGTATTTATCTCTAATCGATAATTAGAAAGTACAAAATGTTTTGTGTATGAAATATCAATGGTATACATTCCCACGCAAACGTATGTAAATGCGAGAGAAGGGACACATACATAAAAGTTCCTACCTATTAATTTTTAACGGCTGGTTTGTGCACAACATAAATTCTCATCTGAATTAGAGAAAAAAAATCATGATGAATTATTAAATTATATCTTTGTCTGAAAACCGCAAAAGTGCCGAATCATCCAATTCATTAGATTTTCTATAGACTCATGACAAAAAACTCTATCGATTCTTGACCAATATTAAATTTGGGGGTAACGGAAAAAAAAGCCCCATCAAATTAGACTATTATTATAAGGAGGCAGTATGAAAAGAATGAAATTAAACATGCAAGAAGTGTTATATAAATCTTTATTAAAAAGATAAAAAATAAAATTAAATATTATAAATAATTTATGGGGGAAACGTTACATAGGCTAAACATACGCATATCGCTCTTTACCAATATGAAGTGTCTGGATAACAAGAAAAAAAATATCCTCATCAAATTAAAATATTCTGAAGAAGTTGAAGAAACGAATAAAATTAAACGTAAGAAATGCTATTTAAATCATTACCAAGAGGCGGAAAATAGAAAATGAAAGACATTAGAAATAATTTCTGGAAATTACGTTTCCGACTTGCTCGATACCAGAATGAAGACAAGATCTAAACGCTCGAAGCAGTAATTACCAGGGCATCCCCGAGGCATTTTTTTTCTTACGGTTCATGTACTTTTAGGTCCGTTGTAAGCCTATTTTCCGTCTCCTAAATTTTTTTATCCTGAACCTTGTATTAGTTTATTTTTTGTCGTAATATCACATCTGCACTTATTCATTTAACTACACACACATATGGAGCAGAAATTCTTATTTTAAAGTACATACATTTGCTCTCAATGCAAATCTGTTCCGAGACTTATAATTGCTTTGAAATCCTTAACATTTTTCACCATTCCTGTTATTTTTATTCACCTTAACTTTCTTCCCCTCTCTACTCTTTTTTTCCTTTGATGAAATTTTCTCTCTTGATTGTTTCTTTTATTTTCTCACTAAATAATGTACCGTGACCCATTCGTTGACGACAGCTTTCCTGTATTTTCCCCGCTTTGATTAAGTGCTGACATCTGGAGAATTCGTGTGCCTTCCATATGTACATTTATGTATATTTCATACATACAAATTTCTACATAAACTTCCTAGCTTTAAGTGAAAAAAAATGCCATTCATGTGACTTCTTTAAGGAAGGTTTACAATGTCTGGATCCGAATATAGCTAAATATCGTCTAGAGTTTTCACATTACTCGTTCTAATTTTATTTCTGGGCGATGTACGTACGATTCGTCTTTGTCTCATTTATTATTCTTGGTATTTTCATTCCAAAGGAAATTCTTGGGAAAAAGGCAAAAAGAATTAGGGAAAATAGCTTCTAACGAAATTATAATTATTACAGTGGTTCGCACTGATCAAGATGATAATTGTTGGGAGGGATAAACAAAAAAACAAAACTGTTACATTAATGTCAAATACAGATGGTATAATTCTCATGTACGTAGAATAAGAGTTTATGGCATACATGTAATTAGTCCTAATGTGATAACATTTTGAAATTAAATGTTGGATCATTTATTATAGGAATAAAAAGATGGAAATTTTCAAGGAGAGCGCCGTACGATATTTTAACCATTTTTTAATGATTTTAGCCGTTTTTAACTTTTTAAGTATTTTTTAACTTAATGTAAGTATATTGAACTTATATAAACTAACTTAACCTAGAAACTAACTTTAAAAAGCTAAAAAGGCTAGAAATAGCAAAACAAGGTCTGCTAACCAAAAGGTCGCGTGCTGTCACTTATTCTAATTTATGACCTTACGACCTTCAAAACATTTGAAAGAGAATGTAAAACAACATAAGGGTTTCAAATTTTGTTAGAATCGGACGAATATTTATGGTGTTATTGCCAAAACAAAATATGCCCGGGCTAACCTTGGGAGGACTTTAACAATTATATTATTTGAAAGAGAATGTAAAACAACATAAGGGTTTCAAATTTTGTTAGAATCGGACGAATATTTATGGTGTTATTGCCAAAACAAAATATGCCCGGGCTAATCTTGGGAGGACTTTAACAATTATATTATTCGAAAGAGAATGTAAAACAACATAAGGATTTTAAATCTCTTTAGAATCGGCCAATAGTTACAATGTTATTACAAAAAGTAAAGCAAAACGGCGATCGCGACATAGTGAGATGTAAAGTCGCTCGCGACTAGACTCCCACGCTACTAAGAAAAGCTTGGAATAAAGTGCACCGTTCTCCTTGAAAATTACCAAAAAGATTTAGCGATGCCCTAAAAACATCATTTATGAGAATCAGATTATCATTAACATGAATATTGCAAATGGAATGTTGAGAATTTTTCCAATTTTAGAGCGAAGATATAAACGCAAAAAGAAGAAGAAATCTTACTTTTATCGCAATCTTACAACTCTGGGACAAACCAAACAAAGGCCAAAGGACCGCTTTGTCCGACTCATCAACTGTGAATTATCTAAATATAGGCCCGGGTAGGCTCACCATGCATCATTATACCAAATCCTTTGGGAGCGAATTGTAAGCTTCTGGGGGCATTAGCGAAGTCTTGAACCAGTAGCTACAAGAAAGTCTTCTCATTAGATACGCACGGCCTATCCGAATGAAAACAACCTCCAAGGCTTTAGCGACTTAATATGCAACATCGCATGTCTTTTGTCACCGGATGTAGTCCCAATTCGGAATAATTGTCATATGCTATAGATGTCCGTGGTTCGGATTACACGTTACACTGATGGACTTCACTAAGAAACTAATTCCTCAAGAACAAATCCAAATGGGGGTAAAACCTCGCCACACGAGTTTCAGTATGGACGTTTTTACTTCACGTATTTGGTTTCTTTTCTGTAAGTCTACTCTTGTTCATTCGCGCCTCCACTTCAAAGTCGAGACATTTCGCTTAAGTTTAATCCTTGTCGGGGATCTTCTTCGCCTTACTGCTTGTTCCCCATCGAATTACTTTTCGCGAGAAACACACACAACTCTCACCATCACCACCGTCCATACTCGGGAGCAGGAGTGCTAAAAAGACGAAGCAACATTTCACAGCTCGATTTCTCCATTCAGTCCTATTATTGATCTCGACCCTGAATTTTTTACTACCTTCATTCACTTTTCTGTGTCCAATCCTTAATTATGAAATAACCAGGCAATGGCTTCACTACTAAGATTAAAATTTAAAATCTTAAAAAAGCAGCCATGGTTAAATTTTTATAAATTTTTTGAACTTCACCAATTATAATCATTTTAACAAGGAACTCTAAACTAAATTTCTCCCCTTTCAAAATATCACGTTACTAAAATATAGAGTTATAGAAGAATAGATAGAAGATATATAAAAATAAATTTTCTGAACTTCACCTTTTGTAATTCTTTGAGTTTTCAAAAATTCACAAAATTTCGATACATATATTTATTTCTGAACTTCACCATTTTGTTTTGTCTTTTATATATTATAAAAGAATTATTAGAAGTAACTTTGATAAAAAAAACATAAGTCATAACCAAACTAAGATGAAATTATTATTCAAATACTAAAAAAATCCCCTTCTTAAATTATAGAGTTAGTGATGATGATGATGATGATGATGATGATATAGGTTTTATATAGCTCTCTTCAAGACTTTGAAGCCCTCACAGGGCGTCCATCCATCGACACTGCAGGGTTGCCACAAGCAAATTTTAAATAGAACCAAAATTTGGAGTTAAAAGGTACCAGAAAGAACCAAATCTGAATTTTACGAGGGATAATACAAGAATTCTCAAGAATTTGTCTTAAATTAGTGCAATAGATCCATTTATGTTTTAAATAACGAGACTCTCATCATACTTATCAGTAATTTAATTAAATGAATACATGATAAAATTGCTTGATTTGTTTTTGTAGTAATTCGGTACTTTTTCTGTTTTAGACACCCCTGAAGAACCAAATCTGGTACTTTAGTACCAGTTGTGTCAACCCTTGCTGAGAGAAGAGGTGTGATTTCAGAGTCCGCTTGAAAGCGTCGCGCGAGGGAGAGGGGCGTATGACACGAGTCAGAGCATTCGGCAGCTTAGGGAAAACTCGTCCCTTCGCTATGCAGAAGGGTTGAGTGAAAGGAGCCGAAAGCAGGAGGGTACTTCCCGTGCTAAGGGTTCTTTGTTGTCTGGACACAGCCAGTGGGGAGGATAGGTAAAGGGAGGTTGTGGTATTTAGGATTTTAAATGTGAGGAGGACTTTTAAAAGTAATCCGAAATTTAATTTACAGCTAATGAAGTTTACGGGGAAAGGATGCAGTACTCGTGCCTAATTAATCCACTTCTCGTCGTACATCTAAATATGTAGAACACGTATTGGCAATCTTGTTTGTTGCGATCTAATAAAATGCAATTGGAGTCAGGTTTTGTGTCTTCCCAGAGCTCAAATTAACCGACCAGTATTTTCCCACTGAAATGAATCTTTAAATGGGAAAATTACTTAACATCTATTAATTTGTTAGGGGAAAGTTATCGAGTTTTTGTCTTAATAATTGCTTGGGAAGATTGTTAAAAATACCTGGGAAAGATATTAGGAACAAGAAATAATGTGCATCGTTTGGGTTATAAAATAAAGCGATACTCTATTAACGCTGATGACTTTCAGTGATTTATAAGGCATTCTGTATAACATTATGCACTCAATTGTGAATACTTGGAACCGTTTCTCCTCATTCACTGACACCCATCTCTTATTCTTTAAGATTCCTGCCATAATTTCATATTTCTCTCATTATTAGTCCTAAAACAGCTACCATGGACGCGATAATCTTATAACTCCTCTCAAGAAACGAAATGTAGGTAATTTTTTTAACCGACGTATTTACCGTGTACTTAACTTCTCATTGCAAGAGCAAACATGTGCCCCCCCCCCCACAAGGGCGCTTTCCTTCGGGGAATCGGGGCAGGGGGAGGCCAGTTACATACAGCTTAGTCTTTTGGTTTTAAGAAGACTACGCTTCTAGTTATTCGGGATTATTTTCACTTAAAAATTAATGTTCTTAATATTTCATCTATTATTCAACTCTTAGATGGGCTTCACTTAACCTTCCCCAGCCCTGAAAATATATATTAGCGCCTTTTGGGGGTTTGAAAACTGAATGCGTCTTTGTTAATTTTTAATCCGAGAACGCCTGGCTGGCACTTTTCCTCGCCAGCCAAACTATTTTTAATACCTAATTTCTTTAATTACCATTGTTATGGAGTACTTAGTTTGCAGTTTTCCCTCACGAAGTAGCTAGTCAAAGTCTGATGTCTTCTCGAACACAATGCCAGGTTGCGATTAGGTAGGCTGTGAGATTTACAATTGTGCTTATTTAGTTTGGCCAATTTCCGGTGAGGCCTCACTGTACTTGTTCGGGACAACTTTGTAATTTTTTTAAAAATAAAGGTCTTTCCTTAATATTATTTTTCATTTTCTTAGTCTTCTTTCCAGATCTTTCTTCTCGAGTACCTTCAAATTATAAATTAAAGCAAAAATATCTTGAATGATAACCTTTGGATTTTGAAATCTCAAAGAAATTTAAGTTACCCCAAATGACTCAGTTTTGCTTCTCAAAAAAAAACACCTTGGGGTAAATAAAGACACTCTCCTTAAAACAACAAAATTTACTTTTGTAAATCCAAAGTATTTTACAGGAATTCAATGAATGTTAATTCTACATATTAACGACTCTATCGTAATTGAAAACATTTCGTTATAAAAAGATATTTGTATCTTGGAAAAATACACAAAATTTAATTTATGCTACTATAAAGAAAAATAGATTGGCGGCCATCTTGTCGTTGATAACTTGTTTTGAACCAAAAAATAATGCTTTAGCTTGGTGGGATTTGGGATTGTTAAGTTTTTTCACTTCTGTTTAGGCTATTAATTTCGGTGAGTTTGTTTAGTAAGTTGTGTAAGGTTCCGTTGGGAAGGAACCAAACAAGAAGCCTATTATAGCGACACTTGCCGTGGCATAATCTTTAGTTCAAAATGGCTGATCTTTGTGACGGTAGTGAAACAACGGTGAATTATATGGCCGCTTCGAAGCTCTAAGTATTTTTTTGGTTAAATACACGGCCTAATCCGAAAAGAACAGGTCAGTGAAGGTTGTGGTAGTAAGGCTAAATTAGATTTAACAATATGTCAATAATTTTCGCCGGCAATTCCCTTGGGGCGAGTAAAATATCATCTTTTCCAATTTTGGTAATTCCACAGATTATAACTAAACCTCTTTAAATATCCTACTATTCCTAACCTTTTGTATAGTAGTTAGATTAGTCTGACCGTCGTGATTTGTGAATTTCTTCTTGAATTGGTGGAATGACCCCCCTCCCCTCCAGAGTCTTATGACGTTATACTGACAGGGCAAGCAGCGACAATGATTCTTTAAATTGTTAATAAGTCGGTAAATAGCAGAGCTGGGCGTTGCGTCAACGATTTGCGACTTTGCCCCACTATAAATTTCGAAGTCGCAAACGTTTCGAAAAAGTCGGACTAAGAAAAGTCGCACTGCCAATTTCCCGCGACTTTGAACAGGAACAAAGACGACTTTTTTGAAAGAAATTGCTGTGGATGGGCTATTCAACACGGCCGGGGACGTCCTCAGGGCCAAGAGGTCCTCCCTGGATGAGGTCAACTTTGAGGAGCTTGTGTTTCTTAAAGGTAACATGGACCTCCTGGAGGAGAATATGTGCCAGGAGGACATGGAGGAGGAAGAGGATTACCTGTAGATATTAGTTTCAGCTGGGTTTTAACTAAAAAATTAAAAAATAATAAATATGTTTTCAGCTTTATAAAGGCATGTTTTTGTTATCGCTCTAAAGTTTACTTTGTAATTTAGAGGAGTCCCACCGGGAAAAAAAGTCGCAAGTCGCACTGGGAGGGGGGGGGGGAGGGAGCGGAGGGCAAAAATAGAGTCGGTCACAGTCGCACCAGATCCAGCAGCAAAGTCGCACATGAAAAAATTAAAGTCGCGCCCAGCTATTGTAAATATTGCTTTCGCGCTGAATAAATTGAGATAAGCCTATAGAATAGTTTGAAAGTAAATTTTCTGCAACAACTGTGTAGTCGTTAATCTGTAGAATTAGCCAATTAATCCAAATTAACTATTACAAAAAAAAAAAATGAATGGAAATAATTAGAGCATATGCTGGTTGTCTCTTATGTGTCCATTTAGTGGTGAAAAGAAACAAAGACAAAATACCAGGCTACAACAAGCTCCATTTTCACAAATACTAGTGCTGAGAACGTTCATTTAAAAATTTCCATGATGAAATCAGTACAAATTACACTAGCAGAATTTGAGCTGCCTCGTTGGCTAAATCCTTCCAATTATTTTTTTTAAGAAAATAAAAGGTGATAAGATAGAAGGAAAATATTTGAATTTTCTTACAAAACTTATCAGTTGTTTGTTCGTACATACTATTTTAAGAGAGCGACCTACAACATAGCTTACTAACTACCTTTTAAACGGTACAAGTTGCATATTTTTTAATTGAAAATTGGAATGCAAACAACCCATGTAGTGTTGCAATATACGTCATTAAAATCAATGTTCCTAATTCCGTACTGGAACTAGGGTACCAGATGCCTTACAACGGGATAGCGGACTTGAGTAACCTAGCAACCATTAGTCCTCAATAGTTGAAATGTTTGAAGTATGGGTGCCTATATTTGGTTGGTTGAGGGATAGAGGGACGAGGTTTCCAGAGGTATATTCCAGTTGGCCTTCCATTGTAAACATAATTTTTCCTCAGGGCAATTAGAGGATTCTGAACGATGGCGACCGTTGGTATTTTAAGTGGTTGGGGGAGGATTGGGGCAATGAGAGGGATTTCTGGGGGCATCGCGATGGGGCTATCCAACTCATTTGAGATTGGAGATATGTGGTGAAACTGGTGATGAAGCTGTTCCAAAGGATTTTTTATGGGGATTTGAGGCTTGTAGTTCCAGTGGTAGATTTGAGAGGGTTTTCCATTGTTGGTGAAATCCACATTTAACTGTAAAAAGTAGATACGTGGTAAATATAAGGAAATAAGTTCTTTAATTACTATATTAACTCTCTGTATGAATTTTCTGTGTATATAGAAAGTGACTCTTCTATGGTGACTGTGGAAACTAATGGAGTAGTAACACTTAGGCCCAAGAAACTATGCTTGAAAAATTAGTTTTTCTCATTTCTAACTTAACATTAAAAGGAGACCAAAATATCTTGAATCTTAGACATGAATGTTATATCTCATGACGATACTAAAGAAAACTGCACTGTACGTAGGGATGGTATGCGTTTAGTATAGCAATGAGTACTCATTTTCAGACTGCATAGGGCACACTTGGAGTACGTGCTCCAACCGCAACAAGCGAGTAAGAGTATCCAATAGACTACCCTAACAATTCTAAAAACAACTGTATTAATTGGGTATTTTAACGGGATCGTTTTCACCCCACCCGTGGGGGCACGCTATATCTTACAATGACAAGGAAAACTGCGATATCAAAAGCGAAGTTTAAAATACCAAGTGATACAGTTTGTTTTGGACTGTTAGATTGATTATTGGATACAGCTTCGCTCGGCGTGGATGAAGAGCAGCATCCAAGCGCGCCCGATGTAGTATGAAAGGGGTACTCTGCTATACCAATCGCATCTCATGCTTATGTTGGACGCTAATGATTCAGGGATAAAGTTTCCCACAGTTCCAGAATTTGTAGGAAATCAAAAAGCACAATTACCTTGCGGAAATACTTGTCAACAGGAAGTTTAGGAATACTGGCTTGTTTATTAAGTAGACCCAAAGGAAATATCTTTCGTGTCATCTTGGACTATGATATCGTATAGGACTTTCAAACGATTTATTGATCAAATAACGAGGTGTTCGAACCTTTTGATGTCGAATTAACTCACCTGGTGGAAAGGATTCGGCGTCAAAGGAGATGGAGAGGGTACAAGGTCTTGAATATTTTCCATGGGTGGTAGTTTGATGTAGTATATGGGTGAGTCTCCTTCACGCTTCTCCTGCCCTAGCGTCACTCTAGGAGAATTTTTAAGATTTCCGTTCCCGAATCCAAGCTGTTCAAGAAGCTGCAAAAAGGAAAGGGCCCATTTCGATGAATGGCGTCATAATGTTTCGTCTTTTTGATGTTATGAGTAAAAGATGCCTTTGTTAACAAATATAATCAGGTCTTAGTATTCTAATTCGAACCCATTTTTCAGACACATAAACTACTTAGTTTATTAGTCATTAATGATTACATATGTAGTACCTAACAATGATTAAATTACGAAATAGTTGTCATAAATTTAATAGCCACAATAAATTGGGGCTATTTTTAATATACCAAATTTTGGTGTGGTGTAAAAGGGTAAAATATATATATATATATATATATATATATATATATATATATATATATATACATATATATATATATATATATATATATATATATATATATATATATATATATATATATATATATATCGAGAATTATTTGCAGTTGCACAATCATAATTATGCGGTTAAGAAGGCAGGCAAGTTTTAGCTAACTAGGCTCTTTACCGAAGCCCTTGGAAGGAGCTCTTCTCACATACACGAAAAGATAAGGCATAAAATAAGCTTTTCTAAGATAGCCCCAAAACTGTCTATCGATCGGCTATTTTAATTGTTATCCCTGCTTGTCGAAGAGGATGAAAAATTCGTTTGTTTCTCTAATTTAGCTTGGTTTTGTAAAAATCGAGAATTTTTTGGAATTGGGCAATCATAATTATGTGGTTAAGAAAGCAAGTTTTAGCTAACTAAGCTCTTCATCGAAGCCTTTAAAAGAAGATCTTCTCATATACACAATAAGATAACACATAAAATAAGCTTTTCTATGACAGCCAAAAAACTGTTTTTTGATCGGCTATTTTAATTGTTCTTCCTGCTTGTTGAAGAGAATAGAAAATTCGTTTTTCTCCAATCTAACTTGGCCTTGTAAAAATTGAGAATTATTTGCAATTGCGCAATCATAATTATGCCTTCTTAACCGCAAGAATTATTAATTTTTCTCACTAATTATTAATTTTCCCGTTTTGAACAACCGGTTTTGAATTTTCTTTACCAGTATTCTCTGTAATGTCGCTTTAACGGGAAGTGTCGCAAAATATTCACACCGCAATGAGAAAACCCAACGTAATATTCTGTATATCAAATAATAGCTAACATAATATAAACGGTCTTTCAACAAGGACGCTCGAGCTTTGTCAAGCGATAGTCGCCATGTTGTTGAAGCGACATCTGACAACCTCACTGTGAACTGTTCAGTAGTACTTGGCAAGTCACAATGGAAGGTTATAGCATTGAACAACGTATGCAAATCATCAAATGTTATTATCAAAATCAGTGTTCCGTTCCACAAACGTCCCGCGCAAAAAATCATTTTCAGCGACGAGGCCCATTTTTGGATGAATGGATTTGTAAACAAGCAAAATTGTCGGATTTCGGACGAAAACAATCCACATGAGATACACCAGCACCAATTGCATCCCAACAAAGTCACTGTTTGGTGCGGATTTTCGTCTAACGGAATCATTGGTCCGTATTTTTTTGAGAACGAAGATGGGATTGCCATAACCGTCAACTTCTTGTGGCCTCAACTGTATTATATGCCTGATATGGATACTGACGACATGTGGTTCCAACAGGATGGCGCTACATTCTACACTGCGCACGCCACGATAGACATTTGCACCAGCGATTTCAGGGCAGGATCATCTCGCGCGGTGGCGACGTCAACTGGCCACCGAGATCATGCGATTTAACGCCATTAGACTACTTTATTTGTTGCTACCTTAAATCGTAGGTCTATGCGAATAATCCGCAAACAGTTGATGTCCTTAAAGTCAACATAACGAATACCATCCAGCAAATTCAGCCAGATTTATGCGACAAAGTCATCGAAAATTGAGCCTCCCAAATACGTTCCACCAAGCGAAGCCGCGGCGGACTTTTGAACCACGTCATATTCCATACTTAATGCCATAAAATGTACTTTCAAATTTAAAATAAATTGAGTGCATTTATCACGCACAACTTGTTTTATTTACATTGAAAAATTGAGCGACCTTATTGAAAGGCCCTATATTATGAATGGGAAAGAAGAAATCGTAGGTTCTAAACCGTTTCTCTTTCTTCAATTTATTCCGAGAGAAAGCACGAAATGAGATAGGCCTCACGCAATCTGCTTTAGAGGAAGTATAGAAGCAAAATAATTTTAAAACAGAACTTTTCTTCTTTTTTTATAATAAAAAAGGAAACTAGTTTCATTAACGAATATTTAATCAGAGTGGAGAGGATCTAGAGGTGGAAAGAAAGAAAATACATAGTTCAAGGCGTGTAAAAGAGTTGAAAAAGCAAGTAAAAATTAGCTTTGTTAAGCTTACTAATAGCTGGTGAGGCCCTAGAAAGGATATAGATATGTATCCCCTTATGGATCATAAGAAAAGGGGGTTGATTCGATTAAAATAGTATAAAGACTAAGGTAAAACAAAACTCTAGCATCCATGGACAATTTTTGAGGTCAAAATTAATTTGCAGAAAGAAATAAAGCAGAAAATAGAAAATTGCGTTTTAAATTCGGACTGTAGAAAAAATATCTCGGGTAAGAGTAAAACGTTAAATGATAAGGATATTCAGTATATTTACACTAAGCTTTTAAAGGAGATGAGAAAGATTACTATAGGATTTTCTGAATATCCTGATGTCACGTGAGAGGACGGGAGAGTGATAGAAACAACCCAAATTATCAGAAATTATATTCAGCTACAGAAATATAATGTTAATTTATTTTTTTCCCTTTAGCCCTAAAAATAAGCGCCAATTATAATTATTTTTAGTAATAATTCTATACACTATCATTTATCTCGTTCCTAAATTGCGGATTCGCTGCATTATTTTGGTACCCGTTTTTAATTAATAATTATTTTCAATCTCTCCTCTATTTTTTTCTCGTTACCTCATTTTTATATTCTCATTGAAGTTTCCCTTCTTAGTGGCGCTACTTTGTAGTTCCTTCCCATAAATTAAATTGATCACGTTGATATCGAACGCGAAGTTATTACAACAGAAAGTTTCATTCTTGGTACCCAGTCACGGAAGTACAGCGGGAGGGGGGGGGGGGGGGTTAATATGCGCTGTAACTTACTAATGGGTTTTAATGATACAGGAGGCAGTTTGAAGCTCCTATTTACGGGTCAAGAGTCTTTCGTATGGTTGGATTCTCGCCTACTGTTCCTAAATTGTCCCCTTTTGGCTTGACCGTACGAATGCATGTCCGTCCCTGGGTTAGGCCTACATTATAAATCTTCATATCATAGAATCCTCCTTTTACCTTTTATATAAAACATTGAGGTAGTGAACACAAGTTTTGGAGGGCGCATACACGACTTCCCCCCATAGAAACAAATTCAAAGAATAAAAAAGGCGGGATAGATAAACAAATGAAGGGAAATTATAAATAAAGAGAAAAAACAAACAGGAGGGAAATAGATTAATATGGCGTGCAATCGTTTCCTTAAAGCCAAATCTCCTGGTATTGAGGACGCTTTCTAAAGAACTAGTGCAACTACTCAAAACAACCTTGAGAGGAGGGGTCATGGCCACTTTGTCAATCGGAGAAAACTTTGGTGAGATGAAAGTAAAACAAAAAATAGTGCATTGCATTTAGGTCTCTCCCGTGGTAACATTAGATTAAACAGTACAATAAGTAACCAAATTGTTCAAAGGAGCTCCATGTAGGCACCGAAGGACTGATCATGTCGGTGGCTGGAACTAGTTTGTAGAGGAGTTTCTTAGGTTGGCATCCGTGGGTAGTGGTTTGTTAGGTTGGCATCCGTGTGTAGGGGATTGTTAGGTTGGCACATGTGTGTGTGTGTAGAGAGAGAGAGAGAGAGAGAGAGAGAGAGAGAGAGAGAGAGAGGGGGGGAGGGCTTTGTTAGGTTGGCATCCATGCATTGAAAGGAGTTTGTTAGGTTGTCATGCATGCGCAGAGAGAGGGGTTTGTTGGGTTGGCATCCATGTGTCTTGGTTTGTTAGGTTAGCAACCATGTGAAGAGAGGGGTTTGTTAGGTTGGCATCCCTGTGTCTCAAAAGAAAACTAAGTTTGCGCCACGAATGGGTCAGTACAGTTTTGCCTTCCAGCGTTCTTTGTGGCCATACAACCCTCTCCTGGACCGACAGCCTCTCCTACAGTACCTGTGGAATTCCTTTGCGCTTTTAACCACTAAAATAAACGAAGATTTAGTCTCGATTACCTGTGCCGGTTCTGGCAGCATTTGGGAATCGGCCCCAGGGACTGCAAAATACCCACCAGGGGCCGTGAAATACCCGACAGTGTACGTAACAAACAGAACGTGGAACCTGAAAAGAGAAAATGATTTCTTTTATTTTGAAACAAACAACAAGGGGGGCAATTCCACCAGAGACTGAAAAATCGTTCTAACATAAAGTCGTGAAGTTAGGGTTGGTTCGAAAGTGCGTAAGATACAATGCCCATATTGGGTGTTGGGCAACGGAGGGAGAGCAATTCTCCCAAATCTGTGGGATTCTGCCATAAAGGGTAATTTTAATTGGGAGGGGGGGGGGTACTTGAAAGACAAAGGGGGATGCCCACACATTTTTAATTGATAAAAAAGTAAACTGGTGAGACTAACGTGTGCATTTTTACTTAGTTGAGAAGGGGAGAAGGGGGGCATACCAAAGTATCATAAAAAGCGAGTCTGTATGTGGGGCAAGTAAGTCCCCCTAGTCTCTTTCGGCGGGTGTCCTCAAAGGCGACTAAGCTCGGATATGGGCCTGCTGCCTTGGAAAACGACTCCTAGGAGCAGATGACGTTATTCGGCAGCTATCGTAGACCCAACCCAGTCATACCAGTTGTGCATTGATGCGCAACAACCCACATTATGGTTAAGCTTTCGAAAGAGTGAAACAGCTTAGATTGACCAACACGCCCCCCCCCTATCACCCCCGATTACAGGGACCTGGCACATCGACCCACAAGAAAAAGATGTACATAGAGAACAGGTACTCGAAAGTACGTAATTGCTCGCCCCAGCGAGGGGAAAGAGGCACCCATATACCCGATACTTGAGGCTGAGTCGACGTATGCTAGCCTCGAGTCTCTTGTATTACACTACACGTTGACTACAAAGTGAGCCACATGTGGTAAAAGGATATCCAGAAAACCTTGCTTCGATTGTCACACATCGCACTCAGAGTGCGAGCGATAAGCCCCCCCCCCCCTTCCTTCCTAGCTGAATAAAAGGTTAAGGTACATTGGATGAGGTTAGTTACTGGATGTAGTCCAAGAACATGAGGGAGTGGTTATTTTGCGGCATAAAGACGGGAAAGAAGAGGATAGCTACGTGCGTATTGATAGGTTTGGAGTTACTTACCCAAGCCCCCAATAAGGGTAAATTCAGCGTATCCACCAATGGGCTTGCAGCTCGTCACGGCGCTAAACGTTCTGTGAATATGGCTCGCGGAATGGAACCCTCGCCTTGGCGTTAGAACTCTGGCGAAGTATCCACTAGGTCAGCGAAAGGCTCATCGAGGGGTGGCACCACCGGTTAGCGATGGTGGATTCCGCGCTAACCAACAAAAGGTCCGCCATACAATCATACCTCGTGAGGGCACCCTCGGGTCCAGCCATCATCGTCTCATCTCCTCCCCGTCCAGCAGTTTAAGCTCATGGAAGCTCGCTTACAACGGGGAGGGGGTTTTCCCCCTCAAGCGCTCTATTACAAAGAGAAAAATTTGGACCCACAAAGGAGGACACAAGGATTACGTTTATAGTACCAGTTAAATACCACGAAGAAGGAGCGACCCTATAGTGGTTAACCACCCCGATGGCCCCCCTTCGGACAATATGGCTCAAGCTGGAACAACCCGGGTCCCGCTGCGTACCATCAGTGGTCACACCAGACCGAACAGAGACAAGGCCTTTGAGGTCGTCTATGGGTGACTTAAAATAGACATGATCAGGCTTCTAGACGTCCCCACGGGATATGTCGCTATATGCGAAACATAGAAAGATGTGGAGGCCATGACGAAACAAGCAGCGGTCGAGATGCTTAGCTAGATCTGCCTGCAACCATCAATCCCACCGCAGATCCAAACGCACAAGAGCGTGATCCGCAGGAGATTAGAGCCCTGGATTGGGGAGCATTCTAAGGAGGAAATCAAAGAAGAAATCATGAAAAACCAACAATAAGCGAAAGTCACGGAGATTGTCAAATTCAAGAACAAAAGAGACAACTCGAACTATTCCCACGTTTTCAAGATTATCTTTGGAGACAGCCATGACCAAGGAAGCGAAGGAATCTGGGCTCCTACTTTTTAACGCCAAGATCAGCGGGGAGCAGATAAAGAGGGATGAGTTCCACCCAATCCATTTCTGCTTCCGCTGCTATAAAATGGAGGCATACACTATATGAGAATGCCAAGCGCCCCAAGAGATATGCTCGAAGTGCAGCGAACCTGGACACCACTGGAAGAACTGCCAGAGCCCTAGCGAGAAGTGCCGAACTGCAGGCAAGGCTACTGATCCATGGCAATGGCCTGCCCCATGAAAAAGGAATTGATCAGGAGAAAACGACAACAAAGTAAAGAAGAGGCAACAAGAAAAGCTAATACAACTTACGCTCAGGTCGCAAAGGCAGCTTACTCCGAGACAGAAAGTACGAAAACTTACCTCAAAATTTAGAACGAGGAGTCTACAAAAATATTGACGTGCATCTTGTATGCACGTCAATATTCAATTAGCCGACGACTTATAACATGTTCCTTGAAGAATGCGCCTATGCAAGCTCGAATGACAGCAGCAGAAATTGAAAGACTAAACATTTACGAGGCCCAGTGGAAAATTTGAACCAACCAGGAGAAATTCAAGGTAGCCTCAGCTGCAGTCGAACTCTATCCATGTTCATAAACCTCCGAGAAAGCAACAAGAAAAAGATCTGCAATGCATTTGTACGATCTACTTTGCTTCATCCCGTTTCCGCTCTTTCTTGTGTCTCGAAGAAAAAAAAATAGGCTAAAAACTATGCAAATAAATGCTTGTACCTAATTACGGAGACACCTAGGCTGGAAAGAAGAAGACAAAAAGAGCTGCACAGGGAAGCGAGAATAACTTCCATTAACGAAGTAATAGAAGAACGGACACAAAATATGCAGGAACTGGTTAATCGAGAACTGAATGAGGAAATCACTCTTATGATTAACCACAACAGAAGGAAGCGTAATTTTAACACCGAATGCGACAAAACCAATCAAGAATCAATATAGCTCCGAATTACGAACACTCAAAACTCATCAACCAAATGAGACGAGAAGAGAGAAGAAAAGAAGAAACAAATGACACTAATTCTACACATGAAACAAAACAAACAAAAAACAACAAAAACTAAGCCCAAAATTAAAGTAATTAATTACATACACAACAGCAAGATTTTGATTTTTAGCTGCTCAGAATTTTTGGACGAAATACATTTGCTATTTACATGTCGCTACCGGGTAAAGGAGGTAGCGGTTTAAGACGTCCGATAAATGCCTTCGATCAGTAAGGAACTATGAGGACTGATTTATTGTGAACCAATTATAGAACTTTATAAGACTTCAAAATGCTCATATTTGAGGTATTTTTGAGTCAAATACAATTCTATAATGTGGTTTCAGCACCGCAGGACTTCCTCCCGAGAATACGGAGTGTGTTATCTTTATTATAATAAATACATCTACGTATAAATTTTCACTGTATACTAAGTATTCAGAGGTTATTTAGAGCGTTCGGACGCAGGAACTGTAACTCTTAAATGCAAACAAAATATGCTTGCGTGTGTGTGTGTGCGCGCGCGTGTCACAACTTTATTATGCCCCTTATTGGCTGTAGTATAAATTATTTTTAAGTGCTCCTGAGGGTTCTGTACCATTCTTTAGTGCATACCTGCAGCTTTGCGTGCGCACCCACAACACAACATTAATTATGCGTTCCGCATGTAGTAGCTGCAGTTTCTCATCGCGATTGTCTTTCCTTGGTCAATTTTTCAAGGAATTGACTTTATTTGTTCATTTTTGTGAGGGAGCGTCTTTACTTGGTCAGTTTTGTAAGGGAGTGTCTTTACATGGTCAGCCTTTGGAGGAATTGTCTTTCCTTGCTCAGTTTTGTGAGGGAGTGCCTTTACTTGGTCAGTTTTTGGAGGAATTCATTTTCCTTGGTCAGCTTTTGGAGCGATTGTCGTTCCTTGGTTAGTTTTTGGATGGATTGTCTTTACTTGGTCACTTTTGTGAGTGAGTGAGTGTCGTTACTTGTCAATTTTTGGATGAATTTTTTTTGTTTTGGTCAGTTTTTGGAACGATTGTCTTTCCTTGGTCAGTTTTTGGAGGAATTGTCTTTATTTGGTCAGTTTTGTAAGGAAGTCTCTTTACTTGGTCAATTTTTTGGAGGAATTGTCTTTACTCTGTCAGTTTTGGGAGGGGATGTCCTTACTTGGTCGTTTTGTGATGGAGTGTCCTTACTTGGTCAGTTTTTGTAAAAATTGTCTTTCCTTGGTCAGTTTTTGGAGGGAATCTTTTTCCATGGTCAATTTTTGGAAGGATCGTCTTTCCTTCGTTAGTTTTGGGAGGAAATGTCTTTACTTGGTCAGTGTTTTGAGGAATTGCCTTCCCTTGGTCAGTTTTTGGAGTGAATGTCTTTACTTGGTCAATTTTGTGATGGAGTGTCCTTACTTGGTCAGTTTTTGTAAAAAAATTCTTTCCTTGGTCAGTTTTGGGAGGGAGTGTCTTTCTTTGGTCAATTTTGTGAGGAATTGTCTTTCCTTGGTTAGTTTGTGGAAGGATTCTTTCCTTGGTCAGTTTATGGAGGGGTTGTATTTACGTGGTCAGTTTTTGGAGGGATATTATTTACTTGGTCAGTTTTTGGATGAATTGACTTTAAATTAATTCTGTTTTAAAATTATATTCAATTTCATTCTCAAGTTTTCAAATTAATTGTTTATTTTTTAAAGTTATTCTCAGTTTTGTTTTTAAATTAATTCTTATTTCTAAATTTACTTTCCTGTTTATTCCTAGTTAAAAGTTAATTTATTTATCGCTGATCAATAGATACAAACGTGGCTGCGTGCATAAACACTCCATACTTCTCTTGCCTGAAGTCAGGTTTAACTGTCGCCTGAAGGATAGCTTTTCACCTTTCTCCAGGGCGGCTATTATGTCTAATGTAATTGAGGACCATATTGAGTATGCTGGGCATATTACTTCAATCACAAATAATTGTAGTTTGCTGAACAAACTAATGCAAATTAAGAGGTCATAAACAAGTTTTCAATGGTGCTTTTGAAGTTTTAAAAAAACAGGCAGCGAAAAAATACCCCAGGTTTGAGGTTTGGTCGAATGCGGTTACAGAAAGGATGCATTTCAATATTGAAGAAATCTAATTTGATATTTTATCGGTGGTGAGATGTAAAAAAGAGGCAACGAGTAGATGAGAACGGTGCAGAAGGCTGTTCTCGATCAGACACCAAAGGTTAGAAGAAACAATAAGAGGTGAAGGTTTTACGTATTAAAAAAAAAAATCAAACAGCGCATCTCCACCAAAGAGTTAAAAACAAGTGAGTAACGAAAATGGCAAATTTAAAGGAAGTAAAAATGGGTGAAAGAAACGTAGCTAGGGGGCTGGGGCCTCCAAATCGGGTGGAAAAAGGGAAAGATAAAACATTGCTCTCAAATCAGATAAAAAATGAAATGATCTTAATTTTTTATATAATTGACAGAATTCAATAAATGAGAGATTTTGAATATTATGTAGAATCTGTAGAATTTTATTTTCTAGAAAAAAAATCCTAAAGTTTGATTCGTCTAATCTTTGGTACTAATTTCCCCTTTGAAACCTTAGCTTCCACCACCCTCTACCCTTGATTTAGGCCTCTTTCGTTTAGCTATGCAATAGGGGTTGTTTACGACGATTTGCTTAACACTACTGATTTTGGCAATCAATGGAAAAGTTAAATGATGAGTAACGAGGGAACGTGGATTCACTCTCTTATGGTTTATTGAAATGTAGAACATTTAATACATAGTTTCTTTATAAAAAAATAGGATATAAATGTGATTAAATATAAAATAATAAGCCAATTATTTAAAAACAAAATTTAAGATTGCATCAAAAAACTTGACGGTTGCGAGGAACAAATTAAATGCAATGAAAAACTGAAAGAAATAATGGATCATATTTGATCATAAGGGACGATTGAAGTGAATACAACGTACCAAAATGCCTATGTTAAAATTGGAATTGCAAAGAGACGCCATTCTCAATTATGATGGAACAGGCACTTAACTGTCGTTCAGTAGGGGATAATGAATAAGGGGTAAAAACTCCTGACAACAATTTGACTTCGGGGGTAGATTAACAAGGTGAAAGTTGATCGTTTTGACGTCGTCAAGGAAATGTAAAAGAGGGGTTGGAGGGTGAAGAGATGGGAAGGGGCGATTTGGTTGTCAGACAGACGTAGACAGCACTCCCCCCTCCCTTCGTACGTAAGGAATCTCTTTATATCCCGATTAAGAATAATGAGCAGGCGAAATCTGTTTCTAAGGCAATGGCATGCACGACACAGGGCTGTTTCGATTGCTTTCTTTAATGCGAGAGTATTTCTTTTCAATTCCTTGATTGCAGGAAAACATTTTAGGAAGGTGTACAAGTGTTTTAATGCTCTTCTAATTACAGTAATTTGAATGGGAACTCGAGTTGAACTACCACAGGGTGGTGAATTATGCGGTATCTTCCCCATATCCCCTGTATCATTTATAAAGTTAGGAGTAATTCGCAATGATGTAGAAAATTCAAGAATATTTAGGAGCAAATATCACTCCGAATGGAATAATAATTATGAGAGAGTCAATCTTATAATCCTATAGTCAATTTCAAGTCAATTCGAGTCCGTGACTCTGTCGTTCACTAGTTGGTGACTCACAGCCAATCCATCCACAAGAGTCCTCTTTCTGTGTAGCACTGTGATAATTCATTAAGGCTCTAGCCTAGGCGCAAAAACTCTTTTGCGCTCTACCGCCTCCATCACGGCTACCTCCTCTCTCGCGGCCTACCTCGCGAAGTAGCCTCATTGCGTTCCTCGGCGCCTCGCCTCACCCATCACCAGAAGTGATAAAATGTGGCTTTTGCAGAGAGACACCCGCGAGCAGCCAATGGTCCAGCTACCAAGCAGTATAGTTGTGGAAATGAGATCGTCTTCCGAGGTGGTTAGTTTAGTTGGAACCCTGGTTTCAGAGCCCCTCATCTGGGTTCTCAGTCAGTCATACCTCTGAGGGCTACTGAGGGCTCCGAGAGATCTGATGGCTCCGAGGGCTACTAAGGGCTCCCAAGAGCTACTGATGGCTCCGAGAGATCTGATGGCTCTGAAGGCTACTGAGGGCTCCCAAGAGCTAGTGATGGCTCCGAGAGATCTGAGGGCTCCGAGAACTACTGATGGCTCTGAGGGGTACCGAGTGCTCTGGAAGCTACTGAGGGCTCTGAGGGATACCGAAGTCTCTGGGGGGGTATTGAGGGCTTTCGGGGCTATTGAGGGCTCTGAGGGCTATTGAGGGCTCTGAGAGATACCAAAGGCTCTGGGGACTACTGAGGGTTTTGGGGGCTACTGAGGGCTCTGGGGGCTACCTAGGGTCCCGCGGGCTACCCAGGGCTACCGAAGGCTCTGAGGGATACCAAAGTCTCTGGGGGCTACCGAGGGCTTTGGGGGCTACTGAGGGCTCTGAGAGCTACCAAAGGCTCTAGGGGCTACTGAGTGTTCTGGGGGCTACTGAGGGCTCTGGGGGCTACCTAGCGCCCCAAGGGCTACCGAAGGCTCTAGGTGCTACTGAAGGCTCTGGGTGCTACTGAGTGCTACCGAAGGCTCTGGGTGCTACTGAGGGCTCTGGGTGCTAATGAAGGCTCTAAAGACTACTGAGGAATCCGATGGCTACTGAGGGCTCCAAGGGTTACTGAGGGCTATGAGGGCTATTGAGGGTCCTGAAGCTGCTAAGAACTCCGAGGGCTACTGAGGGCGCCGAGGGCTTTGAAGGCTACTGAGAGCTCTGAGGGCTTAGGAGGCTACTATGAGCTTTGAGGGCTACTGAGGGCTCCGAAGGCTTTGAAGGCTACTATGAGTTCTGAGGGGCAGTGAGGCCTCCGAGGGATAGTGAGGGTTCTAAGGGCTACTGAAGTCTCCGAGGGCTACTGAAGGCTACGAGGGCTACTGAGGGCTCCGAGAGCTTCGGGGGCTACTGAGGGCTGTGATGGTTACTGAGGCCTCCAAAGACTACTGAAAATAACCCAATACAAATTAGTAGAGGGCTGAACCCCCCTCCTCCATAGAAATATGTGGATGGCTGAAATAACCCCATAGAAATTAGTGGAAGGTTTAAATAACCCCATAGAAACCCATGAAATACTAAAATAAACCCATATAAATTAATGGAAGAATATATATCTCCATAAAAATTCAAGGATGACTAAAATAACCTCTATAGAAATTAATGGAAGACCAAAATAACCAATAGAAAATCATGATAAACTAAAATAAACCATAGGAATTCATGGAACACTAAAAATAATCTCATAGAAATCTATGGAATACTAAAATAACTACAAAGAAATTAATGGAGGGCTCAAATATTTTCATAGAAATGAATGGAAAACTAAAATTAGTGAAAGATTAAAATATCTCGATAGAAATCCACGGAAGACTAAAATAACCCTATATAAATTAGTGGAAGGATGAAATAACCCCATAGAAATACCTGAAAGACTAAAATATCTCCTTAGAAATTAATGGAAGACGGAAAAAAACATACAACTTCATGGACGACCAAAATAAACCCTGGAAATTCATGGTAAACTAAAATAAATCATAGGAATTCATGGAAGACTAAAACAACCAGATGAAATAATCTTGGAAGTCTAAAATAACCCCATAGAAATCCCTGGAAGACCAAAATAACCTCATAAACCTAATGCATGGCAAATGGAAAACGTTTAGTACTAAAACAACTCCATAATTGCGTTCCCAAACCATGAAAACATATTCTTATTTAGGAGGGGAGGGACCATAACAAAAAAAATGCCATTCAGGATAAAACTACCCTTACTCGACTATTCTGAATAAGTAGTATTAAGTTGATGTTAAGAAAGTACGTTAAAAGAAGAAGAGTTCGAACGGGACTGGATGGAGATTTTGAACTGGGTAAAATGTTATAATAGGGTAGACATAGGTAATGTTATTATTTTTAACAAACAGAATATGACACGTAGCAATGGAACACAAGCTTATGTTTAAGAAAGATATTGGTAGAAGTTAGTTTACAAATCGAGTGGTAGATGCATGGAATAGGCTTACTAGTCAGGTAATATAAGTGTCCTCCCTGCGGAGTATTAAGAATAGATTGGCTAGATTTATCGATGAAGATGATAGGTGCGACTAAACTAGGTGATGGGAACAGGAGCTCCCTCGTATCGGCTATTGATTAGCATTTTGCAGTCTCTTTTTCTTATATAAGAAAGTTTCGCGTTAGGATCGTTCGTTTCGAGAATTGTGTAACAATTCTGGTGGGTGTAATCCCCGTAGGGACCTTTGCGGGAGCTAAGTTGGAGATACTCGTAGTTGCACGTCGTTTTCGTGTGTTCCGTGTAGTTTCTTCATATGGTTAATCTGACTATATCTCTTCCCTTCATTTTAAGTTCTCTTAACGCCATCACCTTTTTACAAATCTCTCCAACCCTTTTAATTTATTATTATTTTAATGTGATGAATGGATTATTACGAGAGGGGTTCGAGACACGGATTCCGCAAAGGTGGTGTCCGTTATAGGATTGGCTAATCATGATGCAGCTGACATCTGGATAATTATGTTCTTCCGGACTCAATGTCTGAAGGAGGATCTGCGGCTATCTTCTTCACTTTATCTTCATCACTTTCTTTACAGATCTCTCATTACAAATTTCTGGCCGCAGATGACCCTGTCGGTTGTCGCCTCTTGCATGGAAAAGGGTAACGAGGATTTCTAGCAACAGACGGAGGAACTCTCCATGTACAGGAATGTATACAAAGTTTTGTCACGTAGTGATCATCGCAAGGGGAATAAAAGCCCCCATTTTATAGAATTCCCCCAAGGGCCATACAATAAGCCAACCCTCCCTCCCTCATGCCCCGGCAATAACGTTGCAGAGGGGGCAATACGGCTTTATTTCGTTGATCATTATCACTGTTCATTTTATTAATTTTTCCTATCCAGTCTGTCACATTCCTGTTTCTTTATCATTTGAATAATTATAATGGGATTATAAAGTCGTGGGGTGATAATAAATAATTTAAATCTAAATTATCTGGTGATATTTATTCTGCGCGGAAAGTACTATATTCCGAGTTATTCGCACTTTGAAGTAGTATTGTCGCTGTTTGCCCTGTCCGTATGACGTCATAAGCCTCGGAGGGAAAAGAGAGATTTATTCTACCGATTCAAGAAAGACCCAGTCCCAATGACATTTAGGGAAGACGTTAATTTAATTACGATGTAGAAGCTTAAGGGTAGTAGATTATTTAAGCAGGTTTAGTTTTGGTAATTCTACAAATTTAACGATTAATTTTCACCGTTGTATCACAACCGTAACAAGGATCAGCCATTTTGAACTGAAGGCTACATATACCACGAAACTCACTAGTGACCTTGGGTTTACTGTTTGGTTCTTTTTGGCCGGGAAAAACTGTACACAGAACATTACCGAATTTCTAAAAACAAACCAAACGAAGCTCCAAAACCTAATCTAACATAAACATAAACTGAAAAACCTAACTAACCCCCAAGCCACACCTAACCCAAGTATTATTTTTCTTTATAGCAGCCTAAGTATAAATTTGGCGTATTTTTCCAAAATCCAAATATTTACAACAAAAGCACCTTTGCTTGTGATGGAGTCGTTAATCTGTAGAATCACATAGTTTTATTATAAAGTTGGGACTTAATGAATAAATTTATATAATAAATGGAAAAATACCGGCGCTCATACATTATGTTAATTCATTTAAAATAGTTAACCACAATTTGATTTCTTTAGTTATTTTTAACAGCATGACAGTTTTTAGGTAAGCCTTAGCTCTAACGGAGGATCCGAACTACGAATCTCTCATCTCTTCAAATTTCTTATTTCCCCCACTTTAGACTAGTTTTATTTTACGCGGTTGTTTTTTGTTGTTGTTAGTCGCGTGAGAGTCTAGTCGTGGTCGACTCTACATCTCACTATATCGGTCGGTCGGCACCGTTTTGCTTTTTTAGTTATTTTTTTGAATAACATTGTAACTATTCGGTCAATTCTAACGAAATTTAAAACTCTTATGTTGTTTTGCATTATCTTTCGAATGCTGTAAGTGCCAAAGTCCCCCCAAGGTTAGCCAGGGAGTTATTTAGTTTTGGCAATAACATCATAACTATTCGGCTGATTCTAACGAAATTTGAAACCCTTATGTGTTTTACATTATCTTTCGAATGATAGAATTGCCAAAGTTCTCCCAAGGTTACTCCGGGAATTATTGAAAGTTTTGAAGGCTGTAAAGTAATAAATCAGAATAAGTGAGAGCACTCTACCTTTTGGTCAACAGACCTTGTTTGAGTTTGTAAAATCTTCTCATAACCTTTTCACATCTTAATATACAGCACACGGGGTACCGCAGAATATTGCCGCCGCCTACTCAACACTCGAACTGCTAAATTGACATGACCAAGTTAATGATCGATAACTGCCTTTTAATTTGACAACAAAGATAAATGCCAAAGTGAACTTTTACTTGGTTGGTGTAAGTTTCAAATTATTTTTTTCTAGATGGTGGTAATGTTGTGGTAAATTTCGGTGCTGCAGCTACGTTGATGGACACAACAACGCAAGTCATGTGAAGTACCACAAGATTCTTAACCTTGAACGTGATCCTCACGTGATCTTGGTCGGAAGAAATAAATCAAAAGAACGGTTACGTTATTTATACAGTTACTCCAATTAAATATATTTATTTCATTTTTACGGAAATTATGCCACTGAAAGAAAAAAATAAAGCTCGCGTAATAGAATGGACAATAAAACAGTGTTAATTCCTGCTTTTTCACCGATTATATTCACATAAATGGACGTAAAGAGAAAGCGTCGCTGATATTTCCTGTCTAGATTCATAGAGCGGAAAACTAGAACAACTTCACTGAACCGTTTCAGTTTTTAATTAAACTCATCCTTATTATTCTCGCTTTCTTATGGGCAATTTCACGAGTCATTTAGGTTTCTTTCACACTATCTTCCATTGACTGTCAGTTTATCACTTTCTATTTCTTAGTTTGGATTGTTCCATCCACTTTACGCTTGTTTATTTTCCGCTTCAGGGGTACTAAGCTCCATTATATGCCTCTGCTCCTAGAAAACTTCTTTTTATGGGCTAATTGTTCCGGATGCCAGTGTCATTTCTCAGGCATCATCTGCATTTATCGTAATTTTTCTTAGTTACACTTTTTATCTTATTATATTCCCATTCGATGGTGTTGCTTGACCTTTCAGTCAATCAGAGCTATTATTAGGATCCATTTGAAAACACCTAAAAGTTTGTTTAATTGAAAAATTCCCCAAATTAGTCACATTTATCGAATCTTGCCTGAAGGAACCCAAATAAGATGAATTCAATTACAGGTTTGTAGTGGCTCCAAATTTTCAGTTTCTCACACAGAAAAATAGAAGATGGTTATATTTTAGAGAAACCTCATCTACTGTTTTCTAAAAACGGGTTTTAAACGTTCATTAGGTAAATTTCAGATGTCCAAGAAAATTCAGCGGTTATTTGTTTTGTTTTTTGTCTACGTGGATAGCTGAAAATAGTTTAAACAATGTAATTTATTCTAAAAAAAATAGTTTCCATCCGTTTCAGATATGTTATTCAAACTAAACAAAAGTTTAGCTATGGATCTTGAATAAAACCCTAGATTTTCAAGCTAAAAACTGTTAAAGTTTCTTTTCGAGGTCGTCCTTATTCAAGAATCTGTTCGTTCCGAATATGAATGTATAAAGACAAAAAAAAAGGATAGTCCGAAGGAGACTTGTCAAAAGAGTATGGCAGATGAGGCAGTTGCTCCCAACCTAGCCTATTCAGTGTATTTCTTACTATGCTTGCGATGTGTGGTCGTGCACAGAAGCACAACTCTTTAGCGGTTCACCAGCGCTGGGTGCTTTCGAATAAATAGTTCACCTTGAACTCTTCGCTGTTGTGCAGCGTGTACTTCGCATTTTTGTCTTTAGACAATCAGATCCAAGACCTAAATTAGGGTTTTATTCAAGACGCGGTAACTTTTATTTTGTTGGAAAAAGATCTTCCATACGGATGAAATATATTTAGTAAAATAAATTCTATTATTCAAACCGCGTTTTCATTTATTCACACAGTTAAAAAAAAACCCGCCAACTTTATTGGAAACCTGATATAACAAACCTGCAGACGTCATTTATTATCCATTTGAATTACATGATCATATGAGGTTCTCTTATGGGAAACTGATGATTTATGAAGGAAGATACATATATAGTGACACACAAATATTTGACACACTGGACATACGAGTATCGAGGATTTTGTCCAATTACACTGAGTGGGATTTAATTTGAATATAACTTGTACAACATAGCAAGTAAACACCTAAAACAAATGTATTAGACACATAATAGTATGTAGGGCGAGATCGTGCATCTTCCACACCATTAAACGAAATTCTATTTATCACAATAAACACGACATTTATGGTGGTTTACTACAGTGATTACAGGGAGACCATGGACATTTACTGCGCTTAACACAAGAGTAAGATGGAATTTTTTATCCGCTATCGCATCTGAATATTTACAGATGGTTAAGACGAAAGAGCTCTCAGAGGATTTTCGTAAGGTGACTTTTGACGATTATAAAGATAGTCTGGTTTACATACAAATATCTACTACCTAAATATACCAGTTATGGTGTAAGAACACCGTGGTGCCGTTAATCGGTCGTGAGTTGGACCTTCCTCTGAAAATATCGGAACCACATGTAAAGCTTGTAATCTAGAAAGTGAAGAGAACCCCATTTACCACCGGAGCAGAACTACATAAAGATCAGCATGAAGCAGGAATGGTGGTAATCAAGGATACCATTCGCACGATGATCCAGCGAGTAGACTTTCATTCTAGAGCCCCAAGAAACAGGCTATTACTGAAGAGGAAACACGTTGAGGACCGCCTAGCTTTTGCTAACTTATTCCTAGATAAAATCGATCGGTTCTAGACGATGAAACTAAAATAGAACAATTTGGACATATGTACATCAAGTCATGTTTTAAAGAGTGTGCGAAGACATTTAATCGTTGCAATACCATCCCAAGAGTACATAGAATGCGCTGGCGGCAACATAATGATCTGGACATGTTTTTCATCTGCAGACACTGACAGAATTCATGTAGTTTATGGAACTATGAATAGTTAAATGTATCGCGATATACTGGATAGACATTTAATATCCTTGGCACGATCAATAAAGCTACGACGAAGTTGGACGTTCCAACAGGACAACGCCCCAAAGTGCCACCAGAAAGCAACTAAAAGAATGGTTTCGTTTAAGGAAGATCAAAATTTTACAATGGGTGATCCAATACCCTAATATCGATCCGATTGAGAATCTGTGGAACGATTTAAAGATACGAATCAAGGTGAGAAACATAAGGAATTTGGAAAATTGCAAAGGTTTCTGTAAGCATGAAGACGCTGACATTACCGCTGAATTCTGCTAACAACTTTCAGCAACGTACAAGACGTCTGCAAGCAGTCATTGCCAAAAAATGGGTTTGTTATGAAATATTACGATGCCGTGCCCGATACTTTTGCATCGAAAGGATCATTGTTTTTGTTAATAAGTTTAATATATAAACTTTTTCAATTAACTTTTATATGCTATATTGTACAAACATTTACCAAGTTATATTCAAATTACACCCCACTCAGGGCAGTAGAAGGGCAGAATTCTCGATATCCTCAGTGTGTCCACTACTTTTGCGTGTCACTGTATCTACGACCAGTCTCTTACTGCTTCTCTTCCGAAGCCTCCGGGTGAGATCTTTTCTTGTGGGGAAAATGGCGGGAAAACCTCATGTGTGAAAGGGGAGTTGTAGCGTTACTGCTTATATAGAACCCACCAATGGCTTTAATTACCGCCTAATTATGCATAATATGTCAATCATAAGTGCTCTACATGTTATTGTAACATTTATATCCCCCTGGTGAGAGTTTTTCTAGTCTAGGTGGGGCAAAATAAGGCGTTTGGAGAAAATGCCGGTAAAACAACTTTTCGCGCGAAAATTTCATGTGTGAAATGGGGGTTGTAGCGTTACTGCTTATAGAGAACCAATTCATTTGTTTAAATTACCGAGTAATTATTCATACTCTGTCAATCTTACATGCTCTAAATGTTAATGTACCACATTTTCCCCTCTATAAGATCTTTTCTAGTCTAGGTGGGACAAAATAAGGCGCGTTCGGAAAATGGCGGGAAAACTTCATGTGTGAAACAAGTGTTGTAACGTTACTGCTTATATATTACCCATCCAATGGCTTAAATTACCTAGTAAGTATGCATAATATGTCACCTTTACATGCTGTATATGTTATTGTAACACTTATCTACTAGTTAACGTGACAAGCAAGCAGCTTATAGGCTCTACGTGAACTGAGTCGTTTAGGCTAATGGATAGCAGAGTTTATTAACCCACCGTCTAGTTATCCCAGCGACAATGAGAGATCGAACCTAGTTACCACCAGAAGCTCTTTCTTTTCCGACAGGTCGTTTTCTTTTATATAACATTCCGCTTTATGCGAGCGGGAGTGTAAAGATTAACTGGATGTGTAATCAGCCAGAGGGTGTGACTCAATGCTCTTTGTCCTACGGAGAAGACGAATGTCTAGGAATCATTTTTGTTATCGTTTTTTACGCGCAATAGCAACGAGGCCAGACCGCACAAGGAAAGTGAAGATGTGCCCAAGATCTTCTTGCAGGCATTGAGGAAGGGTGGGAACACTGCGGGAGCTGGGGACAGGGGAGGTAAACGCCCCTCAAGATGACAGCCGCAACAAGGTTGTCAATACTACATATGATATCCCATTGCGGGTCCGTAGAAGGGTAGATGAAGGGAAGGGAAGAAGGGGGGTAAGGATCAAGACATGTCAAACCCCCCCCCCCCCTCCAACCGGAGCTAAAGGAGGGTTGAAACAGCCCCTAGCGCTCCCGTTCCGAACTAGGCATGAATGGACGAAAACTGGATGGCGACTAGCCTACAAATTTAGCTGTCGGCCGAGGACATATATAAAAAGAGGAAGGGAGGGAAAAAAGGCAAAATGAAAATGTTTAGGATGAATAAAGCCAAAGTAATCTCAATCTAGCGCGAGACTGCCGGAAACAGTAGGGCCGGAGTGGGTGTCACTCTTCCAGCTACTATGTGCGAGAGTCTACACCATGACCCCCCTTTGCAAGGGGGGGTGGCGTCATGGGAATACCATACACAAATCCGAGTAGGTGACACTAAACGTCTGGTACTTGGGGCTGGAGGAATAGCAGGTCCAAATTGAGGTCTCCACCGACTCCGAGGAGTAGCTGGTCCAAAAGGAGTTATTCAGAATTCCTTGGCCACGTTCAACCCACTCTTACGCTAAAGCGGCGTTCCTCCCTCCTCCCCCCCCCGATCATAAAATTCCCCTATGTAAATTTCTATTTCTGAAGCCCGGTTGTTCTTTGTGCCAATTTGTTCCTGGATACTTGAATACCTTCCCTGGTGCAAGCATTTTCAATAGGATACTGGAATATGTTGTTGTTTTGTTTATTCCAGGTGATGATGAGCACTACGGAATTTAGTCCAGGTGATGATGAGCACTACCGAATTCATTATCCCACGATTAGAGAGCAAGGCTATTATAAGTTCTTTCTGCTAAATATAAAAAGAGTCTGCTATTTCGTGACTTTTCTTCTTACACCAAGTAATGAGCACTACCGAATTCATTCCAGGTGATGATGAGCACTACCGAAATTAATCTTATAAAGATAAATACTCCAAAATAGACCAAATACAGATAAACAAAATGTTAACATGTGAAAATAATACTTTGTAAATTTGGCTTAGTAAAGATATGCACTGAAAATTGACCAATTAAAGATAAGCATCTCCAAATTTGACCAAGTAAAGATTATCACTCGGTTTAGAAAGTTAGGTTAGGTAAGTTCTTTCTTATACCTAACCGAGCCGAGCCTAGTAAAGATAAGCATCTTCAAATTTGACCAAGTAAATATTAACACTAAATGTGTATTTGGAAAGTTAGGTTAGATAATTTGTTTATTTTTACACTCAACCGAATCGAACCTAGTAAAGATAAGCATCCCAACTACGAAGAGCAAAAATGAGCACTTCAAAAATTAACTCATCAAAGATAACCACTCACTTTTCACTTCTGGGAGAGGTTATTTTTACTTGGTCATAATTCCTCCCAGAAACATCATTGATTAACAAATGAAAATAAACCCTGAAAAATAATGGTACATCGGGTTGTTAGCGTACTGCCCCCAAATTGTGTTTTTTTCTGAAACAAAGAAGTGAAATAATCATGAACAAAGAAGTGAAATAATCATGAACAAAGAAGTGAAATAATCAACAGAATCGAGAGAGAGTTTTGAGATCCTTTGATTGCTTCCGCTGGCTCAAATTACGAAGCAATTTGCCTGATAAAACTAAAGGTTTCATCTTGTTCCATTATCCCACGATTAGAGCGCAAGGCTATTGTAAGTTCTTTCTGCTAAATATAAAAAAGTCTGCTATTTCGTGACTTTTCTTCTTACACCAAGTAATTTTTCCCCTAGAAAAGGGACAGCAAATGTATTTTTAAGGAGGACCTTTTTCATTTTCTTCTCTCTACTACTGATGTGATCTTAATGGTAAAGTCAAGGTATTCCTGGGTCACTAAAAACAAAAAACTTATACTTATTGGAGGTTTTGGTTGATTGCATTACTGACATTTCGTTCGAGTGTGAATACATGCTAGTGTAAGATTTGATAAGATAGTTCCGGATAGTTTCATTCGCGGCCATTTGCAAACCTCAAGAGGAATTAGAAATAGGGGGGGTAAGATATTATAGTTTTGAAGTCCATACATGGCTGGGGAGGATGAAATGATAGAGGAGGGCCATCGCAATATACCCTAAAATATTTTAAAAATGAATTAAGTGATTGACTAAAAAAGGCAGAACTATCAACTTTACAGTATATACGGGTGCATTGCGAAATAATAGAGCTTAGAAAACAAAATTTTAATAAAAGAGCTTCATAATATAGATTTAACCTTAATCTTTACCTTGAAAGGCAGGATAATTTGAGTCAATGAACTTAAATTAAAAGAGAGGCGATTTCACACGAACAAAGCCAAAATTCTTTTTATTCAAGTTTTCCAATTATTGAAATACTTTTTCTCTTAATGCTGATCAAACAACTACGTTTGATTTATATTTAAAAACTGATCGGAAAACATTTGAAAGAGCTCCCTATTTTGAAGAAGAGATAAAATTTTGGAAAAGAATTGAAAATTGGTGTCCGCTTTTCTAAATTGACTTGCAATTATTTCCTAGAATGAATTCACCGCCATGAAACCACATTGAGTGGAGGATCGATCATTAACTAGAAGCGAATAAATATTTTGACTATGCGTAAGTACTATAAATTATTTTATAATTCACTCTATGTTAACTTATGTAAATTCTATTATCGACTGCCAGGATTTCCAAAAGTCACGTCACGTATATACGGGACATGTCTCCTCTTTGATAATTTTGTCCATTTCCCCTTATTTATGATTTGTTGTATTGTCACGTATTGAAATGTTTAAAGCAAAAAAAATCAAAAATTTTATATAGGAACTTGTTAAAAGGTTATTTGTGTAAAAGAAAAAAAAGTTTATTCCTCTAAGTGTAAACTTACCTTAGTGTCAACATAACGTTGGCACTATTACAGCACGTGTTATGACTATCTTGTCCACTGAAGATAAGATAGCATTATAGAAGAATTCTATCTTATTCTGGAAGAATTTGAAATTCTTTGAAATCAAATTTTTGAAGAATACGATGTTTTCACATCGATGTCACTAAATTCTCTCCCAGCATAGTAACAAGTGGAATTCATCGGTGTAGTGTTAAAATAAGAAGAGGATACACATTGACAAGTTTTGAGAGGGGAGAGGGGGGACTAGAAAATAAAAAAATGAAAAATGGCATTCTGTGCTTCAATAACTTAAATTTAAAGAGCAATTCTCAATGTAACTAATTTTACTGAAGTTTATTTTCAAAATGGAAATCTCGTCTTTTTCTTGCTGCTTGAAATCCTTGACAAACGAAGGCATGTTTTCTGTTCATGTAAACCCTTAATTAACACAATACCATCAAAATATCAATCATGTATGTGGTAATAAATAACATACAAAGAATAGGGCAAATGAATAGATGTAAACATGAAGCTTATAAGGGCAAGTTGAAATGAGAGAATAAACTAATTTTAAAAGTTACCGAGTTTTGGGATGGCTGCCACCAAATCTCAACTTACAATTTTTGTAGGGGGTTTAAATGATCGAATTAGGAAAAATTAAGATTTGGCACGCAACGGTTGAAGGCTGGTATGCAGTGGCATATTTGCATCTTTATTGCTAAGAACCATTAACGATTACAATGTGTCAAGTAGTATTCGATAAGATAAACGCAGTATAATGTATTTTAAAATCTTAACACATTGAAAAATCATGTCTTTGTCAACTTGCTCAATTAAACATCGAATCAGAAGGATTAGTGTGGTTAATTGAGAAGAATTGTGTTTTACTACACTGTTATACCTCTTAATCACTTCATAACTGTATAACATGGAAAAGAAAGTATATACACATTCCATTTTTCAGGAGATTGCCTTAGCTTCAAGAGCAATGTCATTAAAATCTCGGGAAAAGTTTACTAATTTCAACATCACCTTATCAGTAATAATAGTTTTCTTAAAACATTTATTCAATTATTCTAAAGAAATTTAAACCATTTTCACCCGTTTCACAATAAAGTTGTAGGTTATCTATATCAATTATAATACTAAAAGGTAAATATTTACTTATATACCGATCTTTCTTTTTCATCATTATGTTCTGTGTTTTAAAGGTAGTCGAATGTGACTAAAGCAATGCCGCCGTTCAGTGAATGCTTGGAGGAAGCAGTAAATATAGCATGGCCACATAAATGCAATAGTGACCTTACTGTAAGAGAAAGAGAGAATGACGCGTCATTGAACGCAAGGAAAAGTACAAAATAAATAATGAAAGTCCTTCTTTCGAAGCCATGATGTAATTGGAAAGCTGCTGTCTGCGTTATTTTGAAAGGGTTTTAATGCCTTTGCAGGAAAATAGGAATTAACATATGAATAAAATGAAATGTGGATGTAAAAATACAATTATTTTTCATTAATTTAAACAAAATACCCATAAACGCCTCATGATGATGAAAAAAGGGAATAAATTTCATAAGAATAATCAAAAACAAACCCAATAAAAGTTCGTCGAACTTTAGCGTTTCAGGTCAAAACCTCGAAGGCGAATTTAAGCGTTTCAGGACAAAACCTCGAAGTCGAATTTAAGCGTTTCAGGTCAAAACCTCGAAGGCGAATTTAAGCGTTTCAGGACAAAACCTCGAAGTCGAATTTAAGCGTTTCAGGACAAAACCTCGAAGGCGAATTTAAGCGTTTCAGGACAAAACCTCGAAGTCAAATTTAAGCGTTTCAGGACAAAACCTCGAAGTCGAATTTAAGCGTTTCAGGACAAAACCTCGAAGTCGAACTTATGCGTTTCAGGAAAAACCTCGTAGTCATCCATCTCCTGGAGATGACCTTAAATACCACAGGTTTAAAATCAGGGGTCAACAACCCCCAGATTAACGCTAGCTACATGGACAACTCGGAGAGGGCCCGAGGGCCCCAGCAATAAAAACTGAAAACCACATATGATACGGAACAAAATTTTCAAAGAATTCATTAATGAGACACCTGGTGCCATTTATCAGTGCAATTTATCAGCAAAAAGTTGATCAAAATCAGGGGTAATGGAACTAACACTCAGCAAGAGTACCTGTGCACAAATACAAGAAGACTAAACTCGTATAAAGATATACTTAACCAACCCTTCTAACCTGAAGTGACCAATAATTACTCATTAATAAAAATAATGTAATCCAACAAAGGCATGATAACTCAATGATAAAAGTAATACAGAAGTCTTTCAATAGTGAAAAAGAAGCTAGGAACATTGCTATATAGGGAATATTTAAAATCTACAGCTGTAATGGAGCGAAAACATTGTCCTGACGCAAGATGGACGCCAAACAAAACAATCCCTCCCCCCCTCAAATTATATTGGAAGGGGAGCAAAAGAAAAGGCTTTCAAAAACATCCTCAATACCAACATCAATAAATTATACATTGGCACCAAAGAAATAGGAAACCAACGGCCAGGAAAGGAAATTAAGGCGAGCCATCATTCAAGCGGAACGGAAATCGTTACAAACCATCATTCGAAAAGGATCAGCTACTTACAAGCCCCAGGTTGTATGCTTAACGCCATCCTTCACCCAATGTTGTGTTTATATAGGCACGGAAAAAAAAATAAAAAGGTGCGAAAATGACCTGAGAGGACGCGCGAGTTTCTCTCTTGGCACTGAAGTAGTAGGGCGTGCTGCTCCCCCCAAGTTTCAGCTGTAAGGAGATATGAGCCCCGTTACACTCCCAGTTGCGGGCGGAAGCCACGAGATGCGCACAGGATAAGCCAATGAAGGGGAGAGCATGGCAGCGAGTACCGAGTTGCATCTGCCCTAAAATAGCTGCCATGTCCAAGAAACCACGATTGGACTCGCAAGCGGCGACCTGCGAGTCCACACATAGACTTACAGCTACAAGACCTTCATCTCAGACCTCGAGGAATAACAAATAATACTACCATTGATATTGTTGATCTCAAAACTTCCCTTTTTGATAGAAATAGCTACAGTTTCAATCTTGTGAATAGTTTTGGACAAAGCCCCTGTTAAAACCCCTACCAAGATTACTACTATGGTAAAAAAAACTAACAATATTAATACTCTGACAAAACCCCTATCGATACTGTAATTCTGGAAGGAAAGTTTTCATCGTTAAAATCTTAGTAAAGGTCATGGCACCGTTGCAATCTTGGCAGCGTTTTGTCCAGCGTTGGAATCTGGGTAAAAGTTATGGCAGCGTTAATTTAGCGTTGGTATCTTAGTAAAGTCAAAGCACCGTTGCAATCTTGGCAGCGTTAGAATTTTGGTGAAGGTTATGTCACCGTTGCAATCTTAGGCAGAGCTTTTGCGTTGGGGTCTTGGCAAAAGTCATGGCACCGTTGCAATCTTGGCAGCATTTTTCTTCGTAAAAGTATGGAACCGTTGCAATCTTTGCCGCGTTTTTTCCAGCGTTATAATATTGGTAAAAGTCACGTTACTGTTGCAATCCAGAGTTTAAATCTTGGTAAAAGTCATGGCACCGTTGCTATCTGAGCAGCATTTTTATCAGCGTTGCAATCTTGGTAAAAGGCATGCCAGCGTTACAATCTTGAAACTCCGAAAGGCCGCATCCGATTACAGTGAAGTTAAGCCACATCGGGTGTGGTTAGTCTCTGGGTGGAGGCACGATTCGGGTCGATTTCACGGCGCTTGATCAGGATCCATATAAACTGTACCTCTCCACTGAGACAAAAAAAAAAGAAAGAAAAGAAAAGAAGAAGAAATGAAGATCGTTCATAAGATCTCAATCGGGAGGGCAGATCAGTGGCAAACCCCTACCAAGATTACAGCGCTGATAAAAAAAAAACTAACAAGATGCAACGCCGAAAAAAAGGCTACTAAGATTGCAACAGTGGCATTACTTTTAGCAAGATTGCAACACTTCCATGACTTATACCAATAATACAACTCTGGTAAAACCCCTACCAAGATTACTAGTATGGTAAAAAACTCTAACATATTAGTACTCTGGCAAAACCCTCACCAAGATTGAAACTGGTTAAAACCCCTACCAAGATTCCAACTTTGGTAAAATCCCAACCAATATTACCAATATTAAAACTCTAGTAAAACCCCTATCGACATTGCAATTCTGAAAGGAAAATTTGCCGTATATTGCATATCTGCGATGTTTATTTCTGAAAGGGGGTTTAACACCCTCTTTCACCTTTAGTCGGATCTAACCAGGCTAGTTAAAGAACGAAGGGAAAATAGACATTAAGAAAATTGAGACAAAAATGATTAATGCAATAAATATCGTCACTTCTAAATAATGGCGTAAGAAGGGGTAATTCTGAAGCTTCTAAGAACAATTTGTACAACGTACATACACGTTCTCAAATTAAAATTTGTCGTCCATACGATATCTAAGTCACCCAAGCAATTAACGATTTTTTGTTGTTGAAAAAAGAAATCGTTCTTTCATTTCGAGGCATCAGAGAGCAATGGCAAGGAAAAAAAACTAATATATACTCGTACTAGCAAATACAAGGTGGTTCTTAAGTGTTTAAAAAAATATTACTCAGCATGTGATTATAATACAACTGCAAAGTAAACAGCTTATGTAAAGGCAAGTTTTCTAGTTTTTGTCAAATTGTAATTCTAGATATTTAACATAACCGTCATTATTAGTATAGTGATTAAGCCGAATGAATCTATATATGTGAGACTATCACTATAATTGATTCCTAGGGATGTAATAAAAACAAAAGCAGCAACTACTACTACTAATAATAATAATTATTACGCAATGCCTTTAGGACCCTTCTATATAATCAAACGATTGCAAAAACTTCCAAGAACCGGCTTCGTTAGGACAATATTTGAGGTTGGACATTAAAAAAAAGAGAAACTAATGAAGGTATCTGATGAAATACTTTAAGATGTGTTCGTAAAGATAATGAGGATATTAGGGGAATTGGAGATGTAGGGAAGATATAGCCAGAGTATTGTGGAGGGCTAAGAACCGGAAACACGAGCAACTCCCTCCCCCCTCCTTTTGTGAACCCTTTCCTTACCCGATTGACGTTCTCTCGGGCAAAATATGGGACGCGGTGCAGCTGAGGATCAATGCAATCGACCCCAAGGCTGACAAAATACAGTGTGTCTCATCCATCTCTGATACCTTTTATTTCTAATTTCACTATTTTTTGACCGACTTAGATAAATATTTCAAACATTGGTATAAAAGCTACAAGTTTTAAGTAACTTTTAAAGCGAACAAATTTGATTTAAATCAGTTAAAAAAGTGGTTATAAGTGTTAAAACGTATCAGATAGATGAGATACCCTGTATCTTCTGCGTGGGTGAGGTTCGACCCAAGTACCTGGAGAAGGGGAAAATTTGGACCAGGAAAACAACGCCGTTAAGGATCTTCCATGAATTGATACTGTGAGACCACTAAAGGGTGAGAAGTTTGGCATTGGTAGACAAAGAAATTTCTATGATTTATGGTCTGCTTTGATAGATCTGTAAAGTCTAGGGTCTACTTTAGTAAGCAATTCGTCCCATGGTCTACTTTGGTGGACACTGTTGTGTCTAGGATTTGTTTTGATGGTTAGCTTTCGTAGACTGTCTGATCTATGGTATACTTTGATAGATACTTTGTCAACTCTGTGGCATATGCTCTGCTTCGATAGTCACTGTTAGGTATATGGTTAATATGGCGTGGCACCACCAAATACTCCATGGCCTGGTACATACAGTACATCAGCTCATAATTCAAAATTAGCTAATAACACATGTTTATGCTCTTCTGCCCGCAAGGGAATATTTCAGAACCTCAGTATTTAATAGAGAGGGGAAGAAGCAGCGGATGAGGAGTTCTGAGACTACAGAGCAGGAACGCTGTAAAATGATGTATCTGATACACACGGATATTCCAAATAGTTCGCAGAAAACCAAACAAACGTGGCTGAATCCTCAGTAACCTTGCTTTCAGATTACAGCAATGGATTCATCTCCAGAGATGTATTGTACCAGAATTTGTCGGAAAGTAATCTTTCATTTTACGCAAATATTTTTTAATACACTTCGTATATTGTATTCTGAAGCCAACAAAACTGTTACCTTGCTTTCATCCTTGCTTTCACCCATGGCACGCAACAAAAACAATATCATTATATCTTAATTCGAATCCCACACGATGGAAATATAGCTTGTGAGCGAGTGACTTTATATTAGTCACTGTTCGCACTCCGGTTCAACCTTATCCGTGGGAACTTAGAACCAAGAGCGACCTTTGTGGAAAAGACGCGGACGTGGAAAAACCTCAGCGGCATCATGAATTTGTGGAAAAGATCAAAAACCTCCCCACAAATTCCACCTGAGGGGGGAAAAGCAGACAGTTAGCATGGAACTGGCTTCGCCGTCCCGAATTTTGAAGGCATATCGGATCGGGGATTGATAGGGGATATGTGAGCACTCATTTTAGGAGTTGACAGGGGATTAATGAGTACTTATTTTAGAAGTTGACAAGGGCTTAGTGAGCACTTTTTATAGGGGTTGAGAGAGAGGTGATGTGCTTTTTACATATCAGCTTTGGCTTGATAGAGAAGCCTAAAATATGGTAATTTAGTAATTACCACCTCAGAGTTGCTGCAACTTTGGAATGCGGTGTACACAAGAGAGAAGTAAAGTAAAGTCTGATAATTATATTAATTGCAACTTGTGTAGTTCGGCCCCGCAAAAAGGAGAAGTTCTCATTTTTGAGCTCAAAATTCTCCCTATACATTTTCCTGAATGTTTAAAATACATTATACGGACGTGTCCTCGTCGTTCATAATATATTATACTAACTTTTCATGAACTTTCATACACATATTGAAGAACTGCGACTTAGCGTTCTTAAATACGTTACACTTACATTTTCTTAGACGTTCGTAATATATTATGTAAATTTGTATTAGACGTTCACATTATACAGGGTGGGTATAAAGTCCTTGGGCAACATTGTATTTTATATTTTAACCATAATGTTTTGTTTGTTTCAGAGATTGACATCATGGTTTATACTAGTGTCTATACTATAGAATTATAGTGTATAGATGTAAGATCGTGTTTGAGAACGTATACGGGCAAGGTTTTCACAGTTTCAATAAGTCTACCGCTTAAGTGTGACATCCTGTATTCTTGGGAGAAGAAGGCTTTTTGTAGTAGAATTGTCCTTGACGCAAATCTTTGAGGCTGTCCAGTAACATTTGGAGACCATGGGATGCATCATACACCAGGGTGCCAAACAAATCATCTCGAAAGACATCTGAGGTGGGTATTTATTCCCCGGTCCATAGTCAAAAAAATGATGAACAGAGATTTGAGATTGGAATCATTTAAAACCTCAAGTATGAACGAAATTGTCTAGTGTGGATAAGAGTAAACTTGAAGCTATTTGCAAATCCATTTTGCGGAGATTTGCAAACTACTGAGTCAATATGGAACTTCTTTTTTTTCGGATGAATGTGCCATTTATCTGAGAAGATGAAGCAAGAATAGTTTCTGGTGTAGTGGTGGCTCGTGTATAGGCACTGCGGAACTACAGCACCCCCTATTTCCACTCGATATTAGGGATTATATACTTGTACATTATATAATCCTTTAGCTTAATGTCAGTAGCCACCCCCTAGATAATGATAAAAAAATACAAAAATCCTTGTATAGAACTGCGCGCTTCGCAGTCCAGCGACGGGGCGTTTGGCTGTTGTGCGCATGCTCACATGTCCATGATGGAAAGCTACACTGTGGCTAACGTTGTGACGACCCTGGCGTGCTGGTGTAAGGTAGTTCTTCTTTTTGACTACGCGTGTGTAGTGCTTAGAAACGTGTTTATATTCTCGAATGTGATAAAGTGTAGAGAGTCAATAACATTCTTGAGGCCTCTTAAACTCCAGATGAGTCCGTAAGCCTAATTCTTATATTATTGTTGTGTGTAAGGAAATTAACCAATTTTTGAGTGGTAAACTAATTTGATTAAGTCTTGTTTATAATAATATTTAGAGTATTACTGTAGTTAATGTTTAAATGTTATGTATTCAATTGATAAAGGTAAAATATAAGTTTATTTTGGGATTAATGTTCGTTTCTCTTATATATCCTTACGTGTTTCGGAACGGCTCTGTTTGTTAAGATATTCTTAAAATATCAATATATTAGACACTCTTAGCACTCTTAGAATAGAACAAAAAGTAGGGAAATTCTACGACACACTATTATAAAAGTGGTGTCAGATTAGTAGGGTTTTTATTAGAAAGAATTCTACGACAGAACTGATGCACGAAAGTGTTCTGCACTTTCTTGAACGAGCCTTTCTTGTAGTAATGTTTGACGCAGCATATTCTTTGCTGGAGCTCCCATTAAGAAATAGTTGTGTTCACAGGCGTTCCTTCTGTCATGTCCTGCAAAGTTAGGGTGATTAATGAATGAATGAAGGATATATCACAAAAAGTGTGTGTAGGCCCGGGGCGGGGGGAGTCACCCTGTAAGCAGCGATTTCTGGAAGTGATCTTATTTGCCCATATTATTTAACGCGGATGTTGATCGCATTGCTTACATGACCACGCTTCAAGACTGCGTATGAGAGGATTTGGGAACTCGACAATTCTTCAACAAGATGGAGCACTGGCACATTTTGCCCTCCGGCTAAGGGAATTACAGTAGAGAATTTACTAGTGGATATAATGAACGTGGACCCGACATATCCAGACTTAACAACGTACGATAATTATTTCTGAGGTATCGTATGCAGTCATCAACAGGGAGGAAAATTACATCTGGGGTATAGTGGCAGCCATCAAAAGGAAAGAAAATTAGTTCTGGGGTATAGTGGCAGCCATCAACATGAAAGAAAATTACATCTGGGTTATAGTATGCATCCTTCAACAGGGGGAAAAAAATGTCCCAAAGAATGTGAGAGAAAATACTAATTCTGGAGGACAACATTTGGACATTATTTAAAGTGATTTTACCAGGAAACTTTATCCACACCGTATTGTGCGAACTTGTCTTAGACGTCCGTAATGCATACGAACATTTTCTAGGCTTTCTTATTACCCACAACTTCTCCTAGTCATTCATAATACATTATGAAAACTTTTTCAAGTGCATTGTACGAAATTTTCCTAGACGTCCATAATATATTTTACCAAGTTGTCCTCGTCGTTCATAATACATCATACCAACTTGGCTTTAACATTCTTAATGCAAATGGACTATTCTTGGACGTTCAAAATATTTTATATCTACTTGAAATTGACGTTCAAATTACACCATAATAATAAGTCCTGGTCGTTTTTAATACACACTAACTCACTGAGGACGTCAATAATACATTATACGAGCGTGTCCTGGACGTTCGTAATACATACGAACTTTTTTCAGCACTTTCATATAGCTATATGCAAACTTGTCCTCCCAACGTTTAAATGTTATATGAACCATTCCCGAGCGTTCATAATGTATTATAGAAACATTAGACGATGTTTTATAAACGTTCATAATATGGTGTAATAACTTTACCATGGACGTTCATAATACATTAGACGAGCTTGTCTTGGACGTTGACAGTAGATTATACCAATTTTTCCTGAAGCTTCAGTATAAAGTATACGAACTTTTCATGACTTCATAATACATTATACGAACGTGTTCAGGACGGTCATAATTCATAGTACATTATTTGAACTTGCCCTGGGCATTTATATGAGATGGTGTTTGCATGGACTCAATTTTCCCTGACCTTCAAATACATAACCTCACTTGTCCTGAACGTTCATACATTATACGAAGTTGTCTTGGTCATTTATATTGCATTTCAAAATACGTTCATAATATAAAATTTTGCCTTGGAACTTCACAATACATTCTATGAACATTTTATGAACATTCCTAATATAATACACGCATTTATCTTGAATGTTAATAATAAATTATACCAATTTTTCCAGGGCGTTCATTATATAAAAACGTCCTGGACGTTCATACTACATTGAACGAATTTTTCCAGGGCGCTAATACTATAAAAATAATCTTGTCCGAAACGTTCATACTATATTAACGAATTTGACCTTAACATTTGTAAAACATAAGAACTTGTCTTAGATTTTTCCATTATAGCTTTCCTAGACATTCATATTGCATATACGAACATGTCGTAAGCAATTATAATGTATTACATTCACGTATCCTCAGCGTTCAAAATACATCATAAGAACTTGCACTCTCCGTTTAAAATACGCCATACGAACTTGTCTTGAACGTTTACAATGCATAAAACTTTCCTGAACGTTGATAATACGCCGTACGAACTTTCCATGAACATTCACAATGCATAAACCTTTCCTGAAAGTTGATAATACGTCATACGAACTTGCCCTGAACATTAACAATACTCCATGCATACTTACCCTGTACGTTCGCAATAAATAAACTTTTCCTGGTTGTTCATAATACTTTGCTTGTACTTGTCTTGAACGTTCACAATACAAAAACTTTTCTTGGACGTTCATATTACGTTATATGAAATTTCCCTGGGTGGCAATCTAAGTAAGTTGTCGTAACCACCTTCACATCGCGGACGAGAGCCCCCGACAGGATAAAGAAATGCGCATAAACTAGATAAAAATGCCATTTTGGGTTATCTTTCCTTTCTTCTGCCAATACAAGTAATCTTTACTTTGAAGTTGTTGTTACTTAAAACTAAAAGTGATAACTAACGAGGGGCATTTCTGTATACTGTCACTAATTTTGTAAGGAGAGATCTGAAAAAAATGTCGAAATATAGACGCATGAATCTGCGGGTGTTGCCCTTCACCGATTCGTAATTTCCATTTTTTTTGTTTCTTTGCTGCTCGTTTAATTTTATCCTCCATCGACTTTTGATTTTTTTTTTTTTTGCTCGCTAATTCATTTAATCCATTCATTACGAGTGACCCTTTTTTTTAGGGGGGGGGGGGGAAATCAGTTGACTTTTAATCGTCTTTTCAATTGTGATTTTTACGCGTTTGTATTTAACACATTACTTTGTTAAATACAGACGACTTATATGGAAGAGATCATATAAGTCAATTGATCCGCTTTTAATTGATATTAATTCGTGTAATATTAAGCGATAAATTATTAAACCGTTGCGCTTTGTTGATTTACTCACTCATTTTAACAAAGGTTTAAAAACGTTCTTGGCAAATATTTCTGACTTTGGCAAATGGCAGCACTTTGTGATTTAAGACGAGTTAATAGCAAAGAATCCTACCCATGCCTTAGAGACAGCCCCCCAAAAGGCGAGAATTGTATTAGTATTTAATAAAAAAGTTAATTTGGTAAAGTAGGGCATCTGTCGAAGAAGCTGGATTAGTGAAAATGCATAGGAGTATAGCTTGAAAGGACTGGCTGAGACGATAGGGGAAAAAGGATAAGAAAATAACTAGATCGAACTGGGAACCATTAACTGCTTTAGTTTTGTACGAATTTTGGTACCGAACGTGGCAGCTGACTGACATCGAGAGTTTAACTATACCCCACTGGGTGAATGCCCTTTGTGGGAGAGGTGAAATGGCCTTTTATTATTGTGGGCACTTTTTAATCAATATTTGTAAGCCAAAGAAAGATGAGAATGGAAAATGGCAGCTAAGTGTTTCTCTAGAATGAAATCCGAAATAGTCCATTGATATTTACGCCTTACTCGGGGCAAATGGCGAAACAAAGAAAAATGAATATTCATTACATCACCTTTGCCTGTTCTTCAATATTACGAAGACTATAATTTCACTAAGGACTACATATAGTTCCGCCTCTAGGCAGAAATCAGTTGAGTGTGGGTTGTTTTTTGTAAAAGAGTTTCGGGGTCAAAGAACTACTCACAAATTGCTAAAAGTAATTGTTATGAATCTCGCCTGTGGTACTTTTAATTGCAGTTAGCCCTTCTGACTGCCATCGACGACGCCAAGGCTGTCGAAAGATCAAAATAAACCTGTCACCAGACTAAATTAATATATGTTTTAAAAATCAACAGAGAAAAGAACAAAATAAAAAACCAACGGCGAAAAGAGCTGATAATTATTCTTCCGTGAGTCAAGAAACAGACGAAATACTTATTTCAGATCTTAGTTGGTAAGTTCTAAATTAATACTTTTGAGATATTTTCCCCCTTTTTTTGTATTCATCGTTCCTGACTTTCAAAAACCCATTATTTTCGGTTATCTTCTATTTTCTTATCCTTTTAGTGCTGGTTATTGACCAATTCTGTTCGGTAAGCGGCTCCATTGCGTCTTGACAGGTAGCGTCGCGTCAGTTCGTAGTTCTTCTGCATCGGATCTGAAGCCGATCCAGGCGTCACGCCGGGGTAAATGACCTTCATCCATCTTTACAAACGTCCCCTTAATCGCCTTCATTGACGGAGTTGGGGATATCACTGTGAGTGCAGAGGGGCGTAACACTCGGAAACAAGTTAGTAAGAAAACCACAAGGAGTCGAAAATATTAAGTTGAACCCCCTTGAAAATTGAATAATCCAATGGAGGCATAACCACTAACCGAGAGCGATGGAGGGGAGACACGAAAAATGTGATGAATAATCAGAAAGAAGAGAACTAGTGAAAAAATAACATGGGTCAGAGTTTATTCGCAAATCTTTTTCACCTTAAGTTCTGGGGTCAGTAAGGTACATTTAAAGTCCACATAAAACAAATTTGTACAAAGATTATGCACAAATTGGAGCACTTCCCATCTGGGGATGTGCTCCCGATGCCATATAAAACCCTGGTCACTTAGGAAGAAAACGCCAGGGACTCCTTTTATTCTAGGACTAACCTCATGTCGAAAAGAGTGGCGGGCGAAACGAAGGACTTCAATGCGGACTAGATACCAAGCCACAGGGTGTTTTCTCCTACCAGCCCGGGCTGCTCTCGATAATCCCGGGTACTAGCAACTGATAAATGTCTTCTCCGTTTCCATAGTATAAGCAAAGTTTCGTGATACGCCGACGTAAAGCCTCTTTTAACGCTATAATGATGGCAAGCTATTCGACTCAGAACGCGTTCTCTCGCCTGAATTGAGGGGGAAGTAAACCAATACAAACGGCGCTGCGCGAAGACTGATCAGAACGGTTTGAAACGAGGCTTTTTATAGCCTGACGCAGCCTTCTTGGATTCACTTACCGCATTTGGGTTCATCTTAAGCACATTAGTGATTGTTCCATCGACCGTATGGCGGTCATGAAATGGCCCTTATTGGCACATCATACACTACTCGGAGTCGTGATGGAAGCTTGTGCAATCAACCCGCATCACCGCTTCTCCGGTGGCCCAGACTCGGCCGAATGGACTGATACGAGTGGTCAGTTCGTCGATGATAATGTTATCGTTGATGCAGGAGGATTAAGAGTGTATAATCCAACGAGAGCGTAGGGTATGGATTAATAATGTGCGGAAGAAATTATAATAAGCATAAGGAAAAACAAAGAATGTAAGAAAGGCCTGGAATACCAAAGCTCAAAAGCCGGAATGCAAGGATCAGATGGGACATTCAAGGCTTCCAGGAACAAGTTGGGGCAAAAGCCCAGAGGAACCCAAGGGAAGAAATCACCGCTACACTAAGAACCCATCACTCCCAAATCCTATTTTTCATCAACACACATATAAAGAGGCAAAAATCGACTTCATGCATTAGATCCAAGATCTACAGGGTGAGAAAATGTTTGCATGCACTCAATTCAGGATAAACAGGATGAGGAAATCACAATATAGAGAGAGAGGAAAAAAACCATACAAACAATCGAATATCGATATACAGGGTGAGGCACAAGTTTCCGTACGAATCATCGATTCAGGATCTAAAGGGTGAGGCTCAAATTTCCGTACAAATCCTCGATTCAGGACGTACAGGGTGAGGCACAAGTTTCCGGAAAAATCCTCGATTCAGGATCTACAGGGTGAGACACAAGTTTCACTAAAAATATTTAATTCAGGATCTACAGGGTGAGACACAAGTTTCAGTAAAAATCTTTAATTCAGGATCTAGAGGGTGAGACACAAGTTTCAGTACAAATTTTAGAGTCATATTATATAGGGTGAGACACAAGTTCCAGTACAAATCCTCAATTCAGGATATACAGGGTGAGGCACAGGTTTGCATACAAATCTTCGATTCAGGATCTACAGGGTGAGACACAAGTTTCTGTAAATTTCCCGATTTAGGATCTACATACAAGGTGAGGCAAAAGTTCTCGTACAAATCCCTGATACAGGATGTAGAGGGTGAGGCACAGGTTTCCGTAAAAACTCCTCGATTCAAGATCTTTAAGCTGAGGCACAATTTTCCGAAAAAAAGCATCGATTCAGGATCTACTGTGTGAGGCACAAGTTTCCGTAAATGCCCCGATTCAAGATCAACAGGATGAAGCATAGGTTTCCGTAAATTCTCGGATAGAGTATCTAGAGGTGGAGGCAGAGGTTTCCGTACAAATCCATATTTGAAGATATAGAGGATGAGGCACATGTTTCCGGCACAAATTCTCGATTCAGGATCTACAGGGTAACCCACAATTTTCCTTAAAAATCCTCGATCCAGGATCTACAGATTAAGCAACAAGTTTCGATAAAAATCCTCGATTCAAGATCTAGAGGCTGAGACACAAGTTTGAACACAAATCTTTGATTCAGGATCTAAATGGTGAGGCAAATGTTTCCGTACAAATCCTCGATTCAGGATATATAGGGTGACTCACAAGTTCTCGTACAAATCCTCGATTCAGGATGGATCTACAGTGTGAGGCACAAGTTTGCATACAAATCTTCGATTCAGGATCTACAGGGAGATGCACAAGTGCCGTAAATTCCCGGATTTTTTATCTACAAAGTGAGGCAATAGTTCCCGTAGAAATTCTCAATTGAAGATCTACAGGGTGAGGCACAAGTTTCTGTAAAAATCCTTGATTCAGGATATACAGGGTGGAGCACAAGTTTTCTTTACACCCTCAATTCTGAGTCTATAGGGTGAGGTACACGTTTCCGTAAAATCTTCGAAGCAGTATCTACAGGATAAGGAACAGGTTTCCGTAAAATCCTCAATTCAGGATCTACAGGGTGAGGCACAAGTTTCCGTACAAATACTCGATTCAGGATCTACAGTGTGAGGCACAAGCTTCCGTACAAACTCGCGATCCAGGTTCTAGAGGATGAGACACAAGTTTTCTTAAAAATCCTCGATTCAGGAGTACATGGTGAGGCACAAGTTTCCTGAGAAATCCTTGATTCCGTATCTACAGGGTGAAGCCCAAGTTTAGGTAAAAATTCTCGATTCAGGATCTACAGGGTGAGGCACAAGTTTCCGTAAATTACCCGAATCATGAGCTACAGGGTGAGGCAAAAGTTTCCGTAAATTCCCTGATTTATTATCTAGAGGGTGAGACAGAAGTTTCAGTACAAATCCACGATTCAGGATCTAGACGGTGAGGCACAAGTTTCTCTAAAACCCTCGATTCAAGATCTACAGTGTGAGTCAAGTTTTTTTTTAAATCATCGATATACCATCCACAGTGGAAGGCCCAATTTTCTATACAAATCTTTGATTCAGGATCTACAGGGTGAGGTACAGGGTTCCTTAAAAATCCTCGATTCAGGTTCTATAGGTTGAGGCACTAGTTTCTGTATAAATATTCGATATATGATCTACAGTGTGAAGCAGAAGTTTCCGTTAAAATCTTCGATTCAGAATCTGCAGTGTGAGGCAGAAGTTTCATTACCATAGCTCGATTCCCAATCTACGGGGTGACGCACAATTTTCCGTTCAAATTCACAATTCCCTTAAAAATCCTCGATTCAGGCTCTACAGGGGGGAGGGGCACATGGTTCACTACAAGTCCTCGATTCAGGATATACAGGGTGGGGTACCAGTTTCCTACAAATCCTCAATTTAGGATCTATATGATGATGCCCAATTTTCCTTACAAAACCGCAATTCAGGATCTAGAGGGTCAGGTACAAGTTTCCATCAAAATCCTTGATTCAGGATCTATCGGCTAAGGCACTAGTTTCACTACAAATATTCGATTGAGGATCTATAGTGTGAAGCATAAGTTTCCGTAAATATCTTCGATTCAGGATCTGCAGTGTGAGGCAGCAGTTTCATTACAAACATCGATTCAGAATCTACAGGGTGAGGCACAAGTTTCTGCCCAAATCCTTGATTTACGATTTACAAGTTTCAGTATAAATTCTTGATTCAGGCTCTAAAGAGTGAGGCATATGGTTCACTACAAATCCTCGAATCAGGATAGACAGGGTGAGGTACAAGTTTCCATACAAATCCTCGATTCAAGATCTACATGGTGTGGCACAAGTTACAGTAGAAATCCTCGATTCAACATCTACAGGGTGATGTACAAGTTTACGTACAAATATTCGATTCAGGATATACAGGGTGAGGCACAAGTTTCCCTACAAATCCTCGATTCAGGCTCTACAGGGTGAGGTACAAGTTTCCTAAAAATCATCGATTCAAGATCTAGGCAGTGAGGCAGAAGTAGAAGGTACAATTACTCGATTCAGGTTCTACAGTGGGAGGCACAAGTTTCCGTACAATCCATCAATTCAGGATCTGCAGTGTGAGGCACATGTTTCCTTACAAAACCTCGATTCAGACTCTACAGGTAAACGCACAAGTTTCCGTAAAAATCCTCGATTCAGGATCTACATGGTGAGGCTCTATTTTCCCTACAAATCCTCGGTTTAGGATATACAGGGTGAAGCATAAGTTTCCATAAAAATCCTCGATTCAGGATCTACAGGGTGAGCCCAAATTTCCGTAAAATCCTCGATTCAGGATCTACATACTGAGGCACAAGTTTCTGTAAAAATCCTCGGTTCAGGTTCTACATGGTGATGCACAAGTTTCCGTAAAAATCCTTGATTCAGAATCTACGTGGCGACGCCCAACTCTGTATAAATTCTCGATTCAGGATCTAGAGGTTGAGGCTCAACTAAAACCCTCGTTTAACCATCTACAGTGTGAAGCGCAAGTTTCAGGACAAATCCTCGAGTCGGGATCTAGAAGGTCAGTCAAAAGTTTCCGTAAAATCTTCGATTCAGGATCTACAGTGTGAGGCCAAAATTTCAGTACAAATTCTCAGTTCAAAATCGACGAGTTGAGGCACAATTTTCCGGACAAATTTTTGATACAGGAACTACAGAGTGAGGCACAATTTTCCGGACAAATCTTTGATACAGGAACTACAGAGTGAGGCACAATTTCAGTACAAATCCTCGATTTAGGATTTACAGTGTGAGACAAATGTTTATAAAAACAAAGCTGGTTTCGTAAGGCGCCCCACAACGCCGTGAGTCTTCACGGCGTTGGGAAGCTAAAGAGAAGAGACGCCCCTTTAAGGCACGTTTAAAGGGACCAAAGGAGAGGGAGGGGGGGGGGGGTATACATAATGCATACCATCCCACATCCTAGAAGCAAATGTAGACAAAACGCGATCATCCATCCTTCGTAAACAACTGCTCGGAACAGAAATTATAGGGGCAAGATCCCTAACGAAAGGTTCCCAGGGACCGGATAGGCTCAATTCGGACAAGTAGGAGAGTGCTGCAGGATTTGAGATCTTATATATAAGAAGGAGGACCTTGAAGGTGGTCTAGTGATCGAATGGTAAAACCACCGCCGTTCAAAGAGGAAAGGACCCGAACATGAGGAACTTTCCCAGCGAAGAACAGAAGCCGCACAGTTTTGAACAAGTTGAAAGGGTTAAATTGTGGTAGTGTTTGGTCTGGCTAGAAGTGTGTTGCATTAATTGAGACGAGAGTTAATGAAAGTGTGAGTGACAACTTCGAAAGTATTATGGTCAAAGTTTCTTGTGGATGCGGATAAAATTACTATAAATGCGGATGCGGCTAAGATCACGGAAAAGTCGGATTCTGCTAAGATTACTGAAATAGCGGATACGGCTATAATTACGGAAAAATCGGATGCGGCTAATATTACTGAATTAGCTGATGCGGCTAAGGTTACGGAAAGATCGGATGCGGCTAAGATTATGGAAAGAGCGGATGCGGCTAAGATTACAGAAAAAGCGGATGGGGGTAAGATCAGTGGGTGAAGTTACGATAAGAGAGAACGTACAGGATTTGGCTATATTAGCGACATGGACTTTGGGATATAATTGACTCCGAACGGCGACATCTAGATTTCTAACATTACCAGAAAAGGCAAGCGGAGAACCTCCAAGGTGAAAAAGGCAGCAATAGTTTACAGTGAGCCACATCCGAAGAATCAGTTATCAGTAACAGCGGAGTTTTGTCATGATTGAGTGTCTGAAAGTCTAGGCAACTGAGTTAGGGGAGAATGAGAAATAGATGCGTGGCGTCAGCATACAGTGGAATGAAAGCAGCCGCCCACTTGCCCCGAAGAAGTATCCGGAGAGTCTTAACACCAGTGACTGTTCTATGCACTGCGGTGCTTGGGCGACAGTGAGTCTCTGAGGAGCACACTCTGTGATCCTGGCGAGACTATCTATAAGGGAAGGAAAAGAAACGATGGCCACAGAGAGAGTGTGAAGAGGAAGTTAGGGAAGAGAGTCAGAAGGAGAGTGAGGAGAGAAAGGGAGGAGGGTTAGAAAGATAGTGAGAAGAGAAATGGAAGAGGGTCAGAAATATAGTGAGGAGAGAAAGGGAGGAGGGTCAGGAATATAGTGAGGAGAGAAAGGGAGGAGGGGGAATAAGATAGAGTGGGGATAGGAAGATAGGGAAGAAGAATGTAAGATAAAGTAGGGAGTGAAAAAGAAGGGGAAAATTCAATATAATAGAGTAGGAAAGCTGTATAAGTTAGAGTACTGGAGAGGAAGAAAAAAAAACTGAGAAGTAAAGTCGGAAGTGAATAGCAGAAAGGGAGAGTTGTAAGTGGACGACAGAGGCAGGGGAGGAAAATAAAGAGAGAGGAAAAAGCAAGAAAAGAAAATAAAAGAAAAGAAAAAGTAGAGTAAAGAAAATAGAAGAAAAGCAATAAAATAAGAGAGTGGGAAGTAATAGCTTGAGGGGTGAGGGAAGGGAAAGGAGACTGAGAGTTGGAAAAGAATAAATGATAAGCGGGAGGGAAAGGATAAAAGAGGAGAGAGACTGAGATTTGGAAGAAAAAGATGGCGAAGAAGAAAGTTAGAAAAGAAGGAGAAAAATAGGGAATAAAGAAAGCTGGGAAACAAAGAAAGGTGAGAAGAAATAAAGTGGTGACGAAAAAGATGAATGGGAGAAAAGGAGAGCGTAAAGAAAGAGCAAAGGATTATTACTACCTCGGCAGAAAATTTGTGATGAGAGATCTGAAGGAAAGTGGTGCGGAGGGAGGAAGTTAAGATGTAAATTTGCAGCGCAGATAATCCTCGGACGTAGGATCTACAGGACACGCAATCTCACAGCTATAAGAATGCAGCATGTTTGCCCATGCTGCACTTGTGACAGCCGATGCACGTGGGGTGAGAGAGAGAGAGAGAGAGAAAGAGAAACAGGTGGAGAGAGGGGAGAGAGTGACGAGAAGAGAGGAGGAATGAACAGGAGAGGGAAAGAGAGAGAGAGTGAGAGAGGAGGCAGAGAGAGAGAGAGGGGGGGGGGAGAGTCACAAGGAAAAGTTGTACCTCAAAGGACTGCTGTCCATACCGTGGAGGTGCTATTTTGGGAAAGCCCTAACCTATAGCATAAGAAAAAGTATAGCATAGATGAAGGCTCTTCCCGCCCACCTCTTACACTCGCATTTTTGGTCCAAAAAGCTGAAACGATACCTGAATGTGCCCCCCAAAAAACACAAACAGGAAATTTAAAATAAAAAAGTTGAAACCTATCTACTTTACTCAGATCTATAATCTATACTAAGGTGGTACCATCTAGGTCAGGGTGTGGATTACCTTGTCAAGTCGAGATTTGAACTGTTCGACTGACAAACTGTTCACCCCTTCTGGTGGTAGACGGCTCCACGCTCTCAGGTTTTGTACGAGAAGAAGTTTCCACAAATGCTAGTATGGAATTGCGGTAATTCCAGTTTGTAACTGTGGTTAGGTGTAGCATTTGCGTTCAAAGTAAACACCCTCTTGCTATCTACGTTTTAAACTCCTCGCATTATCTTAAAAGTTTCAGTCAGCTGGCCTCTTAACCGGCGCGTCTTCAAGCAGAACATCCCCAGTTCTCGTAGCCTATGCCAATAACTTTTATGTCTAAGGGAGGGGATCAGTTTTGTGGCTCTGGCCTGACCCTCTCCAGCCGTTGAATGTCATTCCTCAGGGTTGGGGACCAGAATTGTACAGCGTGTTCAAGATTTGACCGGACTAGAGAGTTGTACAAGGCGAGAACAATCTGCTTATTTCGGAAGCGAAAATGCCTCTTTATGTACCCCAACATTAGCTGGGCCATCTTTTACACCTGGAGGCACTGACTGGGGAACTTTAGATCACTACTGATTAACACGCCTAAATCTTTTTCAAGGTCAGTGATATCTAGTTGTTCGCCTGGCAAAGAGTAGTTTTTCCTAGGGTTAGCATAGCCTATGTGCATTAACTTGCACTTGTCAAGGTTAAATGGCATCTGCCACCTTTCTGACCACTCGCCTATCCTGAGAAGACTATTTCGCAGGCGGTATACTCATTCTCGCGAGCTCACACTACCTCCTAGCTTGCTATCGTCGGCGAACTTGGATATCGAGCATATTAGTCCTTCGTATATATCATTGATGTAGACGATGAACAATAGAGGCCCAAGAACTGAGCTCTGGGGCACCCACTACTGACTGGCGTCCATTGCAAGGCTGTCCTGTTCATCTTTACTCGTTGCCTCCGTCCCAAAAGCCAGTTTTCTATCCATTCGGCTACCTTGCCGGTAATGCCAAGGGCGTGGACTTTATTTATCAACCTGCGGTTTGGTACCTTATCGAACGCTTTTTGAAAGTCCAAGTATAAGATATTCACAGCTCGACTACGGTCATACTCACTCAAAATACCGTGGAAAAATTCTAGTAGATTAGTAAACATGAACGGTTCTTGCGAAATCCGAGCTGGGAATCCAAGATCAGGCTGTGCGACTCTAAGTGCTGCACTATATGGACTGCTTTTATTCACTCGAGTAGTTTGCCTACGATGGATGTCAGACTAATAGCCCGTTATTTACCTGGGCATTCGCGGTCCCCCTTCTTATAGATGGGAGTTACGCCTGCTATTCTCCAGTCTCCCGGCGCCTCTCCAGTTTCCAAAGATTTGTTGAAAATGGTGGTGAGGTGTGGAGTGACCTCTTCCCTAACTTCTTGGAGGACTTTAGGAAGAAAGCCATCCGGACTTAGAGACTTATAGGGGTTAAGGTTTCCTAGTCTGGCTACTACTTCGTTTCTGTCTAAGATTATTTCGCCTAGATTTTTTCCCTCTTCGAGATGAAACCCCGGCCTTGGAGCTGGACTGTCAACTTCCTTCGTAAATATTGAGGCGAAGCAGCCGTTCAACACGTTAGCGATGTCTGGTTCTGAATTCGGTAACACGCCATTGTCATCTCTCAGCGGTCCTATGCTATGGCGAATCAGCTTGCGGCTTTTGACATGCATGAAGAATTCTTTCGGGGTCTCTTTACAGAGGGATTCTACCAGAACTTCCTCGCTGAGCTTAGCTCTGAGCACCAGTGCTTTAACCTGCCTACACTTTCCCCTGTATTGAAGGAGCCTTTCTTGATTACGGTTCGCTTTCCAGTTATTGTAGGCAGTTTTCCTGTTTCTTATCACTGCGGCGATGCCTCGATTGAACCATCTCGGTCGGGGAGAATTGCCGCTCCTCCTTCTGCTGGGGACAAACGCAAACTGTTGGGTCATAATTTTTTTTTCAAACGCCAACCATTTATCCGAGGCTCCTTATGTTGCGGGCCAAAGCCGAGCTATCGCATCCCGAAAACCCACAAAGTTCGTGCGTTGGAAGTCGGGTTTAAAGATAGCGACGTGAGAGCGTCTTTCACATGGAATGTGGACGGAAAACGTGACTGTGCGGTAGTCGCTCCCGCCTAGACATTCCCATACGCTGAGTCCGGATACCATGTCATCCTCGGTGGTAAACACCAAGTCAAACATGTTCTCACCCCTCGTTGGCTCCTTTACCCATTGTGCCAGGAAGTTATTCTGAGCGAACTCAATCAATCCTCTCCCTTCCAAATCGCCTGTCCAGTTCCTCCAGTCAGTCCCACGGCAGTTGAAGTCACCAATGACCAAACTCGTGCGACTATTTATCAGGTCGGTGAGCTTTGTGTACAGGCTTAATTCTAGCTCTTCTGACTGTCTTTGCTGACTATAAACCACCACTACTCGATAAGAGGAGCTGGTACAATCTATGTTTAGCCCTAAAATCTCGTGACGAGATCTTACATTGTATTCGACAGCAGGGAAACCGTTCCGAACGTATACAATAACTCCCTTGCCCTCTCAACAAGGTCAGTCACGGTGGAACATTGTATAACCGCGAATCGCAAACTCACCCTCGAAATCTCGCTTGTGAGTATGGATCCACGTTTCTACGATCGCCACGATATTTATTCGGTTATTGGAGGCCAGTACAGCCACAAGTTCATCTCACTTGTTTCGTATTGACCTCACGTTAAAAAATAACACTAACGCGTTTCCGTCGACTCGGATGGAGTGTTGTTTTCAGAAAGGGACGTATTACCATGAGCTTCCTCCGAGTTGCCTGGATCTTCTTCATCTGGGACTGGTTCTTCGTCACCGGCAGGGATTCCATTACTCTCGGGTTACGGGGCAGCAGGGCCTCTTGCAGTAGAATGTCCCGCATTGACTTGCTCTCGCGCTCGTCTTGAGTCTCCTGCTCGGTGGTAGCCGTCGAATTGCCGCTTGGCTCGTCCCGTGCAACCTTCAACAACCAGAAGGCATTCCTGTCGATTAACTCTACCATAAACCTTCTTCCTCAGTCGTTTAGGCAGACCCCGTCCTTCGTGTATAGGTCATCTAGTCCGAAGAACAAGTCGACCGAGTATACAAACTTAACTCCTGTCAAGAAATAAAGGTGACCTAGACGTTTGTTAATGCAAGGAAGTTTGCTATTTACTTGCGCTGTAGCAAACATCCTGGGTAGCATCCCCACGAGCATGGTCTTGCTTGTCTTTGAGAGAAGATCCTCTGAAATCAGTCTGGACTATATGTTCTGTTAGCCCGACTCTACTTCCTCTAAGGAAAAGGTTGTTTTCACTGACCAATGAGGCAAGTACGGAGCTCCTGGAGAAATTCCGTATATTTCTAACATCGTCTTGTTATCCCTCCCGGGAAGACATCGTACTTACCATCTGTGGCACTTCCCTCCACCCAGGTGCTACTGAAGGTCTCGCAGCTGTAAGTCTCCCACCACTAAGCATTGCGAGCCCTCTCACGACGTCCAGTTCACGGTAGTGACGTTCTTCCGCTTCCTTCATCTTCCTCTCCATTACCAATTCTATGTCGCAGAACTTGCAGAAGCTGTAAATAGTGATGTTTTTAAAGTTTTCATCTTTAAAATCTATACACTAACGAATGACTCTTCACCTAGGACATTCAATTTTTAATTGTTGGGCACCAGGCATTTTCTCTATTTACTTTTGTGCCTTTTCCAGCTGACTAGGCGCGAACTAATATCTTCGATGCTTGTGACCACTAAAATAAGAGGAAAAGGTTTAGTGCTGGGTCTCGCGCCGGCCACATCCGTCTACCCCGCAGGTTTTTCCAGCCCCTCCCTAACAGATCTCTCCATTCGCCTGCCACACTAGCCAAAGGGGTTTTCCCATAGGCTAGACGGTCCCAAACGTGGCGCAGCTTACGGGCTGCAGCCACAAGTGATTTCTCATTGGTTTCTAGCCAGGAGTGACAGGAGGAGGAAAGCCAAGGTCGGGGCCGTACTAGGCCCTATCGAACAGCCAGACTCTTAGCGCGGGCACTCAAGGGGTATCTTGCCATGACTTGTGACCTAGCCCGAGACCTTTCAATTAGTTTGGCAGCCAACTAGGCGGGGAAGTTGTGACCAGTAACAGCCCAGCCTAAATCACCAAAGAACGGTCACAGAGGCTGGTTAGGCACTATGCGTTAGTGGTGGGCTTTTCAGGGCATACTAGCCTCACCACATTACTCTGTCCCATGTCGGCCTGAGATTCCTCCGTCCCAGTCTCTCACAACCTGTGAGGTTCAAATGGTGTTATTTATAGAGGTTCCAAAGCCTCTCTTCTGGTGCATGAGGAGGCCGCCAGGTCCTTAGTTGTTACTAGTAAAGAAATGATAGATAAGGATAGAAGAGAGTTGTCAGTAGGGGTGACACCCATATACACACACTTATACACATACACAGATATACCAAAGCATACATTTATACAGAGGCACGATAGCTCCTCCTTTTTGTTTAGATATCGAGATGGGTTGGCGAAATGTGGGGAACTTAGAGGAGAGAGAACCAGAGAGGACAAAAGAGAGAGTAAAGGAGAAACCAAAGATATAGAAAAAGAAACAGAGAAATTTAGATGAGAGAGAAGGAGAGAGGAAAGAGAGGAAAAGAGTAAAGAGGATGAGTCATTGAGAGAGACTGAAAGAGCGAAATGGCTAGGTGGACAGATATATGGAGATGTACATCTTTTATCTATATACAGATACATATAGACACAGTTATAACACATATATACACATACATAGAAAAAGCGAGGAAAAAAAGAGAGAGGAGAGGGCTAAAAGGGGGAATACAAAGAGGCAGAGAAAAAAGAGAGAGAGAGAAAAAAGGGAGCCAGAGAAAAGAGGGAGCGGAAGACAAGATAAGGAGACATAAGAGAGAGAGAGAGAGAGTTAGAGGGATACAGAACAAGAGATAATAGAAAAAGGACAAAAGATAGAAAAATAAGACAGGGAGAATAAAAGATTAGGAGAAATATAGGGAGCAGGAGAATAGAGAGAGACAAAAGAGAAAGGGGAAACGAGAGATAGAGAGGGAGCGGGAGTGAGATGGTGATAGAAATATCTATTGATAATTGAGGAAGAAGAGAAAAGGAGACGAGAGTAAAAAAGAAAAAAAGAAAATTGAAAGTTAGGAAAAAGGATATGCTGAGAGAGATAATAAGAGAGAGCGAGTGATTGGGAGAGAGAGGAATAGCTAGACAGTCATATATGGAGGTATACATCTTCCATCTATATGCACATACACATCGTCAAGGTTAAAACACGTATCTACAGACATATACACACAAGAAGAGAGAGAAACAGGGAGGGAAAAATAGAGAAAAATAGAGGGAAAAAAGAGAGAATGAGAGGAAAAAAGTGGGGAAAATAAACAGAGAAAAAAAAAGGGAGAGCGAGAGACAACGAGAGACAGTGAGAGACAAAAAGGGAGATAAGAGGGACAGGACAAAAAACAAATAAGAGGCAGGGTGAAAAAAGGGAGCGGGAGAGAGGAAAAGAGAGGTAGAGAGCGAGATTGAGATGGTGATAGGTAGATAGCTAGATAGATAATTGAAAGGGAAGATAAAAGGATATGAAAGACGAGCAAAGACAAACAAGAAAGTTGAGAGTGAGAAAAAGGAGAGCGGAGAGAGACGAGACTGAGTGATTGGGACAGACAGAGAGAGAGAGAGAGAGAGAGAGAGAGAGAGAGAGAGAGAGAGAGAGAGAGAGAGAGAGAGAGAGAGAGAGAGAATGGCTAGATAGACGAATATATGTAGGTGTACATCTTTCATCTATATACACATACACATAGTCACAGTTATAACCACACGCATAGAGGGAGAAACAGAGAGGGGAAGAGAGGACAAAGGGGGTAGAGTAAAATGAGGCAAAATAAAAAGGGAGCGGGAGAGTAAATAGAGATAAATAAAAGAGAGAGAGATAGAGTTAGCGAGATATAAAAAAAGCTATAAGACAGAAGGGACAAGGAGAAAGATGAAAGAGAAGAAAAGGGGAAGAAAAGGGGAAGAAAAGAGGGAGCGGGAATATAAGAAAGACAAATGAATGAGAGGTAGAGAGGACAAATAGGTATACACACATAGAGAGAGAAACAGAGAGGGAAAAAGAGAGAGAACGAGAGGACAAAGAGGAGGGATGAAAACGGGCAGAGAGAGAAGAAGGGGAGTGCGATAAAAAAGGGAGGGGAGAGAAGATAGTGATACATAAGAGAGGAAGAGTTATTGAGAGTCAGAAAAAGAGATAAAAGAGAGTGAAAAAAAGACAGAGAAAGAGGCAGGGAGGAAAAAAAAGAAAAAAAGAGGTAGATAGCGATCGAGATGGTGATAGATAAATAGATAGATAGATGGATAGAGAGAAAAAAGATGAGAGAGATTGAGATAGTCATTGAAAGGAGAGGGCGGAAGAGGGAGAAAAAGACAATGGAAGAGGGAAGTAAATGTTAATAGTGAACGAGAAGCATATGCAGGTAAATGGGAGGCGAAATACATAATGAAGGAATGGGACTTGGAGAGAGGGAGAGAGAGAGTGTGTGTGTGTGTGTATATGTGTGTATGTGTGTGTGTGTGTGTGTATGTGTGTGTGTGAGACACGGGATGTGAGAGTAGGAGAAATAGAAAGTGAGTGAGAACAGGAGAGAATTGGAAGAGAAGGAGAGAAGGTGGGTAAGAATGAGAGAACTAGTGAAACAACGAGAGAAGGCATGAGAAAGAGAGAGAGAGAGAGAGAGAGAGAGAGAGAGAGAGAGAGAGAGAGAGAGAGAGTGGTGAGAAAGAGAATTGGAGGTGTCTGGCAAGAATGAAAGGTGGGAGGAAAATGAGAAAGTTGGTCCTGCGAGAAAGGGAGATGGAAAGAATGAGAGCAAATAGATATGTAGATAAATCCAAATTAACTTAATCCGAATCTATCAATAATTATCACTTTAAGATATTTTCTACTCTAAATCCAGTTTTTTGATCCGATTCTTGTGGCATGTATGTGTAATTTGTGCACGTCTGTACGTATGTGTCCGTATTGTCACAAAGTGCTACGTGACGAGATGTAATGAATGTGACACTTTCTTTAACGAGCGGTAATTTGATATCGTTTATGTACTTCTATTTTATCCTGACTAAACTGTTTACATCAAAATGGTGAGGGACTGCACAAACCTGTAATAAGTTTGTACAAGTACTCGGGTGTGCAGTAGGCACGAACTCAATCTTCCTTACGGGGAATATGCGCCGAGATATAAACTATACATGTGATCAAAGTTACATAAATGATAGAAGAAAATAGAAGATGAGAGTGAAGAACACTGCGCAAGGAAACTCTTTATCAGAGGAGACTGACTCTCTAAAGCAGGAGGCGGTTTCAGAAATCAAGCTGACACGATACAAGAACCAGCCTGGCCCGAGAGTGTGCGAAGACAGGTGGCTGACTTCTGAAAACTAATTGGTTCTTGTAAGGACGGGAGTGCTATTTCTGAAAGCTCCTCGGTTTTTGTAACGACTGTGATGGATTTCTAAAAGCTCCTTGGTTTTGGGAACGAAGGTGACGAACTTCTGAAAGTTCCTTGGTTCTTGTAACGAAGTGATGGACTTCTGAAAGCTTCTTGGTTGTTGTAACGACGATGGCAGACACCTCAAAGTTCTTTGATTTTTGTAACGACGGTGACGGACATCTGAAAGCTCTTGGGTTTCTGTAACGACGGTCACGGATTTCGGAAAACCTCCTTGTTTTGTAATAAAGGTAGCGGACTTCAGAAAGCTCCTTAGTTCTTGTAACGACGGTGACGGGATCTGAAAACTTCTTAGTTCTTGTAACAACGGTGACGGGCTTCGCAAAGTTCTTTGGTTTATGTAACGACGGTGACGGGCTTCTGAAAGCTCATTGGTTGGTGTTCATTTTCAGTGGTAGGTTGCAGCTTGAATTTATTTATGGTTTATTGTGGTTTGAGTGAATGTGTGAAATGGCTGAATATAAGGAGCTAGGAAGTAAGGAATTGAGGACTAAGTTGAGAGTGAGGCTGTTAGTGAACCTGAACTGGACAGTATTTGTGGTAGATGGGGGAGTGATTGCTGGAAGGGGTTTGTAGGAAGTACATGTGTACACAAAGATTTTGTGGTAAAAACAGAAGAGAAATTTAATTATTTGGAGAACTTTGATTGATTCAAGGAACTAGATACGGATCTAACAAGTAATCTGGAGCTAAGCCTAAGGTTAGAAGAGAATGAAGGGAGATTTGGTAGTGAATGTAGGTGATGACTTAGGTCTAACTAGTATCAGTGATGGTAAAATGAGACAATTTTATTACCTAGAAGAGGAGTATGGATGGGAGAGAATGAAAGATCGATAAGAAAGGAGCTTTGATGCAGATAGCTTGGCTATGTTGAAGCTAGGTTAAAGGCCAAGATAGGTTGTTGTCGTTTTTTGTTTAGTTTATTTTTTGTCTTTTCAGATACCACCTCTCTAGCAACTGCCTCCAAGGGTACCAGCCCAGCCGCAATTAATTTCAGACTAGTACTAGGTTACATTAAAATAAAATCAACTTGACCACTAAACAAAAAAAAAGAAAAACAAATAAAAAACAAGAAAAAAACGAAAGCAAGAAGAAAAAAGTAGTACACTACATCGTCGGGAAGGATGCCTGCCCCCTACCGACCAGCACCAAAGAGAGTTAAATAAAATGGGGGAGGCCAGCCTCCTCCAAGAAGTCAAATATTCCACGTCTATATGGAAGAAGCCGTCCCGAGTACAGGGGATAAGCGGTAGCGACCCTGCTCGTCCCGGAACCGGAACAGGTACACGAAAATCAGCCAGACATGTGGGTTAAGGTGGGGCAGATTATTGGGTAGAAAAAGTTCAAAGAGTTGAAGATTTTCAGGTTAGGTATTTAAATTGTGGGAACCTGAACAACCACTCAGGCTCATTAGTTGGGTAATTAATCCTCGACATAGTAATAAATTTATTTTTATTTAAAACCTATTATAAATAAGTGTTATAAAAGAAACATGTAATAAAATTCTAGACTATGATAGGAAGAAAAATTGGTAACGACTCAAAATGGAAATTTAATTATTCTATCAAATGCGTTAAAATATCAATGGCATGAGAAATTTTTTTGGGGGGTTAGGGCATTTATACTGGCACTTGTTTATACTGACACTTGTTGAATTCAGCTTGTGCTGAATTCAAAGCTGAAGCCAAATTTTCTCTATAAGCTACAGAATTTTAAAAATTCAAAATTTTCATTTTTGGGAGAAATTTTGACTCCTTTCGCATAATTTAATGCTCTATCGAAGCAATTTATTATCTTATTATGTTAAAATTAGGCTTGAAACGACCGATTGGGCAAATAATTTGTATTTTTTATGTATATTCATCATAATGCGTAATGGAATGTGAAAAAAGGGAGAAGAAATCAAATATGCAACATATTATATATATATATATATTACTACTAGTCAAATCTGAAGCTTGTATCCATTACATCCAAATACCAGTGTGCACCGATGCGATTCAGAAAGACCGATGAAATAGAATTCGAATTGTTCCTATTATGACAAGAATTTAGGGTTTTACCTCTTGCGTTTGAAGACTTTATCGGAGTCATCTCGTTTGATACTCCAGCAGTCTCTGTCAACATATGTTTGTCCCTTTGCCTTTGCAAGTGCTCTTCCATCGTCATGACGTCTTGTGCAAGTGCTCCCCCTACTCATCACTTACAGCTCCAAAGTTCTCGGGGTAAAGGGAATTATTATTCAGGAAACAAAGCTTGAGACTCATGTTGCATCCAAGATCACGGAAAACCAAAATTCTAGCAACCAAACCCTCATAGTTATCGGCTTTTTGGTGCCAAGAAAGATTTGTAGAACTGCCATAATGACAGCCACGCTGTATTCTCCAAGTAATTCAACCTTCTGACACATTCCGTATTTTAGAATCACTATATCTTAAAGTGTTAGCCTCTTAATTTGTCCTCCCACCCCAACCATGTTTTCTTTTTTCCTTTAGTTTGTATCTTAACCAATTGAGTTTCTTTCGTAGTTCAACTCTTGGTTACTCGGCTGCATTCTTGCTCGATTACTTTTATTCAATAATGTAAATTTTAAATCATGTACCGTTCATTCAATAAAGATTTTTTAAAAACCTAATATTTAATGATTTAATAAATAATACAATCTGTTTAGGATCATTAAAAATTTACACATTAATTAATGTTAATGCCAAAATATTTTCATTCTTGAATATTATTGACAAGTGATTCATTTTGTCAGAGCCTGAAACGTTATCACTAAAGAATAAGCATTATGAATAACTTCTCTATTTCTGATCCTTAGATTTAGCCTGAAAATTAAATTATCCTTCGTGAAAATAAACTTCTTCCAGTAAGTGTATATATATATATATATATATATATATATATATATATATATATATATATATATATATATATATATATATATATATATATATATATATATATATTATTTATAAGGTCATATTGTATTGCTTAATTTTGCTTAACCATGACATTTTTTAAAAATTTATCACTACATGTTTTTTTACGGGGGGGGGGTTACATGTACACGTATTTTCGATTTATATAATTCAAAAATGTTTCTTATTTACTTAATATACGAATTCTGAAGAGTTTACATGGATCAGAAACCTGGACTACCTACCGTCGGAACATCAAAGCCCGGGAAAGATTTCGCCAACATTCCTTGCGCAGTGCATTTAAGTTAACCTGGGAAGACCATCGCGCCAACCTGAGTGCACTGGTCGAAGCAAATAGTACCAGCATTGAATCCATCATAATAAAAAAAAACAGTTGAGATGGTCAAGCCATGTGGTCAGAATTTCGAAAGAGTGTCTACCGAAGCAGATATTTTACTCAGAACTCAGCTTGGTAGATAGAAGGAAAGGTAAACAAAAGAAAGGTATAAATAAAGACTCTCTCAAAGACAACCTAAAAGTATGTCAGATAGATTACAAAACGTGGACAACAGAAGCTCTGGACAGAAACGCTTGCAGATGGAAGCTGAAGACCGGAGTTGAGACGTTTGAAGCAAACGAACGCAACACTTGGAAGTCCGCAGAGCTGCTAGATTAGCCCGTCGAGATCGTCCTCGCCAACCTCATCCACCTATTAACGCATGCCCCTTCTGTGATAAAATATGTGGCGCTAGAATCGGGCTGATAATCCACATGAAGACACATCAAAGATAGAACCACAGGCACAAGCTATACTCGTCCGCGAGTGGTGCCATGATGATGATTAGAGTGAGTTATTCTTTATGGCTCGAAGTTTGGAATATAAATTAGAGAACAATGGCAACAGTAACCAGATGCATTCTTCTAATTTATTGATACACCAACGTTTCGAGAGCCAACTTCATCATCAAGGTACTGAAAATAATATGAAGGCAGCTAATTTAGGACGGACGATATGATATTTCTATATTATTTAATCAGATATGTTAAATCTTGTAAGTCGAAAAACTAATGATAAAGGGGAATGAATTAACGAACAACGGAACATATGAAGTTTGGCTATTGAGGATGGGGGTGTTGGCTTTCGAAATGCATAACACTGGCCAACACTATCTTTAACTAATTTAGGACAATTTTGATGTGCTGAATCCAAAATATCACATTGATTTTGCTTAACCATGTCATTTTTTAAAAATTTATCACTACATGTTTTTTACGGGGGGCGGGGGTTACATGTACGCGTATTTTCGATTTATATAATTCAAAAATGTTTCTTATTTCCTTAAATATACGAATTCTGAAAAGTTTGCATTCGTCATTTTTTTACTAACTGGTATTTTTCTTTTGCAATTGACTGAAATGGATTCGGCCAAAAGATCTTGCAACTACATCTGCAGCGAATTCGCCGTTGTTCCTAACAGGAATTCAGTCACAAGTTTCATAAAGCGTGCTTACCATGCTTATTTTGGTATGAAACTTGGTGACCAGAATAAAGCGTGGTATGCAAGACATGCATCGAGTATCTGCGTCGCTGGACGAAAGGGCGAGAACAGTTGTCTGAAGTTTGAAATTTCTATGGTTTGGAGGAAGCCGACAAACCATGGCACTGACTGCTACTTCTGTTCCATTGATTTGACTGGGACCAACACAACTAACCGAAACAGCCTCAAGTATCCTGATCTTTAATCGGCGCGTCGTCCTGTAGCTCATTGTGATGAAGTTCCAGTGTCGAAGAAAATGAAGAAGTGTCTTTGACGATGATGCTGCGCATCTTTTTCCCCCAAGGAGCTAAATCATCTACTTCGCAATCTCAGCTTGCCAAAGTCGTCTGTCTAACTGCTGGCATCCAGATTGAAGCCAAAAACTGATTTCTGACAGAGCTCGTATCATTTTCAACTGCAACATACATCAAGAGTATACCGTTTGGGGGGGTATTGCACAGATATTGCGGAGCTTCTACACAAACTTATAGTTCCAAAGTAGCAACCTGAAAATTGGAGACTGTTCATTGACAGCTTCAAGTGAGAAGTATGAAGCGGTGAAGTACGTGCTGCAGAAAATTCGCTATGAACAGCAGGAGTGGTTGGTTTGTGTTGAACTGAAGATGGTGAAACCGCACTTTTTGTGCATGTAGGATAGTAAGGACCAAGCTCAGCATTACACGAAGGACTGACCTGTACGGGAGGTATTGGTACCTTGCAGAGCAAGGAACGTCATAAACAACCTTCTGGTGGACAGGTAGGATTCTTTTCCCACCGATGCACATCAAGCTCAGCTCGATCAAAGATTTCACCAAAGCTTCGAACAAGGATGCTTCACTTACTTGCGCCACGCTTTGGCAGGCTTGAACCATGAAGAAGCTGAAAGGTGGCATCTTTGACAGGCTTTAACTCCGTAAGTTCATTAGAAATCCAGAGATTGAAAACTCAATGAACTAAGTGGAACTGGAAGCATGGAAGGATATTGTTCTGGTCGTGAAGAACCTTTTTAGCAACATGAAGGCCAGGAATCACACATAATTTTTCCCCAATATGTGAATGCTTTCCAAAACTTCGGATGCAACATGAGCATCAAAAGGTGTATTACTTATTCCCATACATTGGTCGGTCTCTTGAGTATTTGGGATCAACGAGTGACGAGCAGGGATATATATTCCATCAAGACATGGAAAAAATGGAGACCAGGTATCAGACACGATGGGATGCAATCATGATGACTGATTACTGTTGGACTCTGAAGAGAGATATCCCTAACTGTGAGCATTCTAGGAGCTCGAAGAAACAGAAGTTCATGCCCTGAATTCTGAACGATGTTGACCTAATATCCAATTCAATGTACACTAATCAATTTTGGTAACATTTAATTAATAAATTGTATTATAAAACGATGTTTTTATCTTTAAAACCTATTTTGGGTGATAAATATCAACAAAAACAACCAAAAATGTCACAAATATGTAATCGATTCAGTTATAGATCGGAATTTTAAAAAATGACAGCACAAAAACCTGACCTGATCGGAGGAAACGGATGTCATATCGGATTCAGCGGTCGAAAATTGTTCTAAATCAATTAAAAAAACTTAGACGACGTTAAAAGATTTTCTTTCTTAAACAAGTGTAATGATTCAAGGATGCGTAGGGCGTGTAGATTAAAATTAGCTTCTGATAAATCCTTAGTAATAGGCTGTCTCGATAAAGTTAATGTGGTTATTTTGAATAAGGATGATTATATTTACAAAATGCTCACAATTCTATCATATACTACAAAATTTGGATCAATTTAAGATTAGGCAACTAAAGTCACTCAATTCAAGAATAAGCACCTGCATTTCGTTCAATTTAAGATAAAGCACCAGCGTTTCGATTAATTTAAGATTAGGCACCTCAGCTAACTAATCTTTAATTGATCCCAAAATTTGTTTAGGTTATTCAACTATTAAAATTAATCGTGTATTATACAAAATTAAAAAAAAGGCTAAAGGCTCACTTTTATGGAGATCAAAGCGGTTACTCACTGCCTCAGTGTGCTTGGTTCGAATCCCACCCCAGCACGGAATTATTCCCTTTTCTCTTTCTTGCAGAGTGTTGGATTTATTTCATCATTCTCCTGAGCTCCTGAGAGATAATATATATATATATATATATATATATATATATATATATATATATATATATATATATATATATATATATATATATATATATATATTGTGGAGAAATTAATATCGCGAGGATAAAACCAGACGCCAGTTCGGTTATACAGCGTCAAGAGCTACGTGGCATGTGGGCCGATACTTTAACCCTCATTCTTCCCTTTTGCCCCGCTGGCACAACCAGCCACGATATTCCTCGCCAATAATCTTGGAATCGGCTGATTTCGTAGCCCGTGAGTGTAAACAAAGGAAGGTAGTAGAGCCGTCCAATTAAAAATCTATAAACAGGCCCACTGTCCCCTCCTATTGTTTATGTCTAGTTTCACCAAATAGACGAAATTTCATTCTCTCCGAAGAAAAACCAGAAGAGACAATTAGGGCTAAGGAGAGAAGGTTAAACATGGGCACTCACCCCACCCCCCACCCCCTCCCCTACCCCTAAGGGATAGGTGAGGTATATATATACGGCGATCTGAAGAAAAACAAGAGATCTAGTTAGCTATCGAAAGAAGACGAAGACCGGCGTCAGTTCGGGCATAAAAGTGGAACCAAGCGGGAGTTAAGAAGAAGAAGTTCATCTCGAGGCTGTTCCTGTTGGTCACATCGAAGAGCAGACCATCGGTATAGAGACTCACTCTCATGCCTCTCTCGTCAGAGAAACCCCCTATCTCAGTTTTCAAATAAAACCAGAGTTATCCCTCACGATTGAGGAATACCAAAGTGAAGTCCTACTCGTAAAATGATGCACCTCTTGATCCACGCTCATCATCGAGAAGCCCCACAAGCGTAACCGAAGAATTTGAATAATCATACCTCCACGGTCTCGTCGCTTAAATCGTCAGATCAAGATACATCGCCAAGCTCACTCTTTCTTCACCTCGAGGACAGCTGTGCGTCCGATTCCATCTCTCATCTGGACTCACACTCGCTTCACCTCGACTCCATCTTCATTTAAACGAGATTCTCGGTCAAGGTCCATTACTCGTCCGACGTCACTTACTTTTAAAGGATTGCTATTTAATTATGTTCTTTAATTAACATTCAGTACTAAAGTGAATTTGTGAGTCAACCATCGCGTAATATTCATTGGTAGTAGTAATTTTTATTTAGACCCTCTTATTATATCCGTTGTGGATTTAAAGTTTTAATATTTCATTTTTTATGTAATTTTATAGTATATTTTTGCTCTGGTTGTTTAACTAAATCCTCGAAGCGCTGCACATGGCAATAGATATACTCTCTGGTTAAATATCAAATCAAAAGACGAAGATAAATAGAATTATAACACTTTTAGAGAAAAAAAAGGAACGGAGTAATTTACGTGCGGAACAAGCGTACGTGCATACTCAGCCGTATACCACGACTTTAATATTTGGTGTCAGGTTTTTGGGGTATTTTGAAGGACTCAATAATAGTTGATTGTGTTGCATTCCCTTCAGTAATAATAAATTTGTGCCTAGCGTTCGAGAAAAATTAAACAACATAAGAGGATCAGGTCAGTCTATAATTTTTTGGTTAATTTTCTGTCGTTAGCCCGCTAATGGTATTAATTAGTTTTTTTTTTGTTGTATTCCAATTAACAAAAAGTGTGGGTGGTAAGGTTGAGTTAGGCAGAACGCTACTTGTTCGGGGTTGCATAAGTACCTTTAGCGTACATTGGTGAGTTTTTGACGTGCATACATAAGAAGTCGCTTGAAAGATTCCTCTAGCAAGGCCTAACTCTTAGGCTAACAGGCAAAGAACTAGTTGCCTAGGTCCAGAAACTAGAAGCCTAACAGGATGAACGAGAAGAAAAAACTACAGATGAAAAGAGACTCCGAAGAAATAATAATACAGATGAAAGGAGAAGCAGAAGAAAGAAGAATACAGTTGTAAAGAGAGGCAAAATAAATAAGAATACAGATGAAAAGAGAAGCAGAATAAATAAGAATAGAGATAAAAGAGAAGCAAAAGAAAGAAGAATACAGAGTAAAGAAAAGTCGAAGAAAGAAGAATATAAATGGAAAGAGAAGCAGAAGAAGACAGATGGAAATAGAAGCAGAAAAAGGAAGAATATAGATGGAAATAGAAGTAGAAGAATACAGACGGAAAGAGAAGCATAAGAAAGAAGAATACATATTGAAAGAGAAGCGGAAGAAAGAAGAATACAGATAGAAATAGAACAGGCGCAAGCGGAAAGAGATGAGAGAGAACGAAAAATCGCACATGATCACCAGTCAGTCACAACAAAACTTCTCTATGTAGTTTTGAATACGTCTTTTGGCCCGGCGCCGCTAAAGAGATCGCTGAATACTGCCAGTCATTCAACTGTGCCAGAAGGCCACCCTTAAGGCCAGGTACCACCAACTTCCCTACTGAAAACACCCGTCATTTCCGAACCCTGCTTCAGAGTGACTATAGACGTGGTGGGTCCCCACCACCCCACGTCTAGTTAAGGACCATCTTATATCTCCACTTTAGTAGATTGCGCCACTCGTTTCCCCGATGCAGGTGCCCTCAGGAAAATTTACCGGATTTCCGGTGCAGAAGCTCTCATCTCCAATTTTTCCCGAGTCAGCATTCCTAAAGAAATCGTCTTAGATCGAGGCCTTCAGTTCACGTCGGAACTGATGCAACACGTAGGCCAGTTACTCTTCCTCAAACTCCTCTTTACAACCCAATTTCGCCTATTGTAAAGCGTGATGTAGGAAAAATTTAATGGTACCCTAAAGGCAAGGTTAAAAAGCCCTGTCAGTCTCAGTCTCGAGAATGGCATCGGTACCTACAAGTCATCCGCTTCGCGTGCCGAGAGATCCCTCGCCAAATTCTAGGCTTGGTCCCCTTCAAATTGTCGTACGGACGTAACGTCCGAGGAACTATGAACATCATTAAGGAGGTCTTCACTAATCCCCAATTAGATGAAGAACGAAGCATTATACCCCTGTAAACCTGTTCAAGTGATAGACACGGTGTACGTATAGTCAGATAACGAGTATCCTCTACCTTCAGTATTATTCCCCCAGAACGACCCGTCCACTGAGTTAGATGTAAACCCTCACCTTGATCAGCTCGAGTGATGGAAAAATGAAGTTCAGCCCCCATCCTCTGACTACCCAATCCCCAAAAGAAGTTTGGAATCCGAACCGAAGCCTGTGTTAAAGGAATCAGGTGTGTCATGGTACAAAATGGAAACGATGATACTCCTGTTCCCATAGCTAATGCAACTATGAAACAGGCAGCGCTAGCTGTAATTTAGGGGGATAAATAAATTCAATTTCTATATAAAAGGTAGTGAATTTAACTTAGAATTCCATCGCCAGTGGCTAGCATATTTGCGTAACAACTAAAACCAGAACGCCAGGCTGATGCGAAGGAGTCTATTGGTCATCGAGTACCAATTTAACATAAACTATATTGTAGGGGAATCGATACCCCACCCTCACAATTGAGCTACTGGTTTTTAACCACAACGTGCTGGCATTGGAAGCGGAGTAGCCCGACTACTTAACCTCCCCCCTCTCTCCTCTCGTCTCGAAGAGAACCTGAAAGGCTGCCCAAGACCACAGAATGCATTAATCCTCGCATGTCTTACCACGGTGAGCTTACATGGGTTAAAACAGCAAGATTTCCCCTAGGATTTGATATTCAATTTCACCGCATATGCGAAATTAGAGGAGCGTCGTCCTAAAGCCAGAAGCTCCCCTTTAGGGTTAGCTGAAAGACGCTCAAGGAAAAACCGTTATAGAAGGAGAATTAAGGCAGCCGTACATATTCCACCCACACTGTTGCCCCTACCCCCAGTGGGGTGGCGTAGTATATATGCCGATAACTTTGGAAAAACGGGGTAGATTACGTTAGTCATCAAGGCGACGAAGACCGGCAGGAGACCTGACTACCAACAAAAGCGACTTAGAAGAAGATCATCCGGAGACAGTTCCTGGTGGTCACACCGAATTTAGAAGCCTGTCAGAGAGGTAGATTGTTAGAGAGATCTAGACAGCGAAGACCGGCAAAGAGCCCGGTAAACCAACGACAGGCACTTAGAAGAAGCCCATCCTCGAGCCAGTTCCTGGTGGTCACACCGAACTTTAAGTTAGCTTTATTTAAGAAGCAAGTTTAACTAACTCTCGTCAAAGAAATCCCTCATCCTGGTGTAACCCAAAACACAGAGATAGTCCTTGCCCTTGAGGAATGTCTCTAAGTGAACTCCCTCAAGCACTCCCTGCGTCAAAGGATTCACGCTTTGGGTTCATCGCTCACCAGTGCGAATTATTTTCAGAGTAACACGATGATTAGAAGAAACATACTTTCCTGTCCCGTGGTGAAATCATTTCTTCCAGAAGGCGTGCGTCACTCCATGTGCTACACGCTCCGAGGTTCTCTGCGGCTTTAAAACATTCCCCCTTGCTGACTAGCTAAACGATCTGGTCACCCGCGGGTGCAGAAACAACATTCTTGAGGCGACATAACAATTGAGTTCAAGGTCAGACTCAAACCAGATTCTCGTGCAATCTTGAAAGGTATTTAAACTCCGGTATCTGTTTCGCTGTAGGTCAATTTGCATTTAATATTGAAGTGAGCTGTGGGTCAACCATTACTGTAAATTCTATTGTGTAATTTAGTAAGCCTCACCCAAATTTGTTCAATTCATTTCTGTGTAGTTTGTGTGTTAAATTTCAATTTTGGTTCATGTTTTTAATTAAAGGTCTAGTTTTCTTAGAAACATTTTTTATTCAATCCTCGAAACGCGGAGTAAGGCACTAGGAACCCTCAAACATTAACGTAATACTAATAATCATAATTAAAAAATATAGCACTCTTAGAGATAAAACTTAATCAAGGAGTTTTGTAGTACGTAACCAACCCATACGTACGAACGCCACCATTCGGTCCTTCCTATACCACGACATATATAAAAGGCTCCGATATGTAAAGGGTGTTCCATTAAGACGCATTGAAGTTAGCAGTAAATAAAAGTGTTATTGGTGAAAATTTATTGATTTCTCTATTGGATCATGTTATATGAGTCATGGCAATTATGTATGGAAAATAATATCTCCTAAATGTCCGCCAAGGCTTCGGCGGCACACCTCCACTCGATGGTCAAAGCTTTTGATGACGTCTGCATAGTTGCTCCTCGATTTCACCAATATGCCTTATTATCTCATCCTTCAGCTGTTGAATTGTTGTTGGCTTGTTAGCATAGACCTTACTTTTGAGATAACCCCAAAGGAAGAAATCTAAAAGCGTCAAGTCACACGATCGTGGTGGCCAATTGACCTCGCCCCGATATGTAAAGGGTGTTCCATTAAGACGCATTGAAGTTAGCAGTAAATAAAAGTGTTATTGGTGAAAATTTATTGATTTCTCTATTGGATCATGTTATATGAGTCATGGCAATTATGTATGGAAAATAATATCTCCTAAATGTCCGCCAAGGCTTCGGTGGCACACCTCCACTGAATGGTCAAAGCTTTTGATGACGTCTCTGCATAGTTGCTCCTCGATTTCACCAATATGCCTTATTATCTCATTCTTCAGCTGTTGAATTGTTGTTGGCTTGTTAGCATAGACCTTACTTTTGAGATGACCCCAAAGGAAGAAATCTAAACGCGTCAAGTCACACGATCGTGGTGGCCAATTGACCTCGCTGTTTCGAGAGATGATTCGACCTGGAAACTTCTCATTCAATAAAGCCATTGTTGCATTGGCTGTGTAGCATGTGGCGCCTTCCTGTTGAAACTACAAATCTTCGACATCCATAGAATTCAATTTGGGCCATAAAGAGTTGGTTATCATGGCACGGTATCGCTTCCCTGTCACCGTAACAGAATTCCCGTCATCATTTTCGAAGAAATATGGCCCAATGATTCCGCTAGCAAAAAATGCATACCAAACAGTGACCTTTTGTCGATGCAATGGCTTTTCAACAGTCTTCCTGGGATTTTCATCAGCCCAAATGCAACAATTCTGCTTATTAACGAATCCACCAAGAGGAAAATAGGCTTCATCACTAAAGATGATTTTTTTACGAAAAACCATCATCGGCTTGCATTTGCTCGTGCACCGAATTGACGAATGTACGGCGGTTCAAATGGTCAGCAGTCTTCAGTTCTTGTGTCAATTGAATTTTTTAAGCGTGTAGAGACAAATCTTTTGTCAAAATTCGATGTAACATTGTTGTGGAGAGGTTCAATTCCTGCGCGTGATGAAGAATAGAGGTGTCTGGATCTTCGGCCACATTCTCGCGCACTGCAGCAATGTTTTCAGCTGAACGGCATAAACGAGCGCGCAATGGCGTTTTCATATCTGCCACCGACCCCGTTTGTTTGAATTTACGAACAATTTTCTCAATTGCACTCTCGGTTGGTCGATTATGTTGACCATAAAATCGCGAAGTGCCCGAAATGCGTTTCTGTTTGAACGTCCATTTTTGTAATCGGCTTCGATAACTTAAACACGTTGTACGATTGGTAATCTTTCCATGGTTGAAAATGCCAAAGACTGAAGTTGTTAAATCTGAAAGAAAAAGACAAAAAATCATTAGAAGCTTAAACTTAACTAACATTTAAAATCGGTCCAAGTTATTGGAACACCCTTTATACAGCCAATAACTTGAGCCGAAACCCCACCGAGGGTTAATCAAACTCCGGTTAGTCTTAAAATTATTTTTGGGGGTATATATATTTAAGGTGTTAAGAGTGACACGTCCCATTGGAGCCTCACAATCCCTAATGTCTCGCATTGTCCTGCCTAGTACTTTTAAGGCTCCCTTATGAGCCACTAAATGAGGAACCTGGCGTTGCCTGGGAAAAAAAAATTCATAATAAAGCTACAGGTTGAAATTCTTATATTTATCACAAGTTATTCTTTATCCAATGCTAGATTACAACACTTCTTGGTAGACAATATTCTTCATCTTTAATTGTGGTGTATGAACAAAAATGTTGCTTTTGCTTCCCACACATGAACAACGATGTAGAGTAAAACTAACCTATCTAACGGGGAACGCTGGCTAGCCCGCACGCTCCCTCCGCTAGCGCGTTTCCCGACCACTCGGATGGAGTGTTGTTCTCAGAAAGGGACGTACAACCATGAGCTTCCTGAGAGTTGCCTGGATCTTGTCCACCTAGGACCGGTTCTTCGTCACCGTCAGGGCTTCCATTACTCCCGGGTTACGGTGCAGCAGGGCCTCTTGCAGTATAATGTCTCGCATTGACTTACTCTGGTGGTTCATCTTGAGTCTCCTGCTCGGTGGTAGCCGTCGAGTTGCCCCTTGGCTCGTCGCGTGCAACCCTTAACAACCAGAAGGCATTCCTGTCGATTAACTCGGCCAGAAACCTTCTGTCTGAGAGAGAGAGAGAGAGATAGAGAGAGAGAGAGAGAGAGAGAGAGAGAGAGAACTACAGAAACAAGGACCAAAAAAGACCCTAAGGTCCGCTCAAGGCCAGTCCGCTTACAGAAGATGTTAACTACCACTTTGTAACGTTAGTGTATCATGTTTGTTTTTTTACATGCGTTTTTTTAACAATTTAAACTCTACGGTACACACTTATCTACATGTGTACCCTTTATATATATTTTTTACATGCTGTTTTTTATATATTTCTATTCTACTGTACACATTTATCTACATATTGTGTAACATTTGCCCTTTTTTGCATACCTTTTCTAACTATTTCACTTCTACGGTACACACTTATCTACATGTATACTCTTGACATGCAGGCTCAGCTATCCCACAACTACTCGAAGACTCTTCTTCGAAGCAGGGGAGAGGGGGTGATAGGACGGTACTCTATTCTCCCGCTGGCTTCACCTGCTAGTGATGAAAATATTATACTAATAGGACAGACAGAAAAAGTAAAAGGGAATTCATATTCACTCCATGCAGAAGGGCGTCGCTAGCATCTTTTTATTTCTCATTTCATTTCATTCTCAACTCTTTATTTCGTATGACGTTTTCTTCTGTGTTCCTACTATCTTATATTTACACTATTGAAGTCCTTATCAAGTCGGTTTTTGAATATATTAACTGACGTGCTTTCTACTACACGGTTGGGCAGGCTATTCCACGTTTGCATGATTTTAAACGTGAAGTAATATTATCTCGCTTAGATTTTCCCCTTCATTGAGATACACCCCCGCTTTCGGGGTGGGACCATCATCTTTAGCGATAATCAGATTCGACTATTGCAACGCGCCAACGTCATCTCTTAGAGGGCCTATACGCTGACGAACAGGTTTGGACCCATTTACGTGCAGTAAGAATTCCTTTGAGTTCTCTTTGCAGATGGGCGCGACCCGAAGTTACTCATGGCGTCTAGCTTGGCGTACCATTGTTTTAACAGTTCTAATATTTTTTCTAATATTTTTTCTACCACTACTTCTCCATTTAGCGTAGCTCTTTTTTCTCTTGCGAATTGCCGAGGCAATGATGCGATTGAACCATTTAGGTTGAACAGATTTTTCATTCACCTCTTGTTGGGGAACGAACCTGGACTGCTGGTTCATGAAGTGGTCTTTGAATTTCATCTAGTTGTCTGAGGCACTTTCACCACTTACAGGTTCCAGTCGGCTTATCGCATCTCGTAGAACGTTGAAGTTAGCCCAGCTGTAATCGGGTTTGTAGGGAGCATCGCGAGAGACCATGTTATCCTCAGTGGTGAACACCAAGTCTAATAATTTCTCGTCGCTTGTCGGCTCTTAGAACCACTGATTCAAAAGGTTATTGTCAGCGAATTCGATTGATGAGTCGTCTCCCCTCCCCGTCGCATGATCTACCACCCTAGTCAACTCCACGACAGTTAAATTAGCCCATAATCAGACTTGGGCGATTTTCCACCAACTCGGTATGGGGAGCTACTAAGATTTATGTCTAATCCTAGGATCTCGTACACTTCTAACATTGCAATCAACCGCGGGAAAGTAGTTACGGACATATAACAATTTTTCGCCACCTTCTCGATTGGGTGTATCGCAGGTTTCTACTATGGCAACTATGTGTATTCGGGTGTCACCGGACAATATGACTACAAGTTCGTCCCACTTGTTTCGTATTGACCTGTCGTTAAGGAATAGGCATTTGAGGGAACGCGGGCTATTCCTTACGTCCCCTACGCTTAGGCGTTTCCTTGCGGTACAGTCGAGTTGCTGTATCCTGAAGCGGGCACAGAACCTCAAGCGTCCCCCGAGTCGCGAAAATCTGCCCCGTGAGGACCCGGATCTTCTTTTACGCTAGAAGGCTCCGTGCTCCCCACGGTTTGAGATAAAGCCTGTTCGCCAGAAACGGGCGGACTGACGTTTTCTCCCTAGGTTCTAAGCCTGCCGCCTTCTCATGGGAGCCAGGTTTCGGCTCGGCGGCAGAGTTCTCTATACCCCCCTCCGCTCGAGGTGAGTTGGGTTCACCAGTGACGGGGGCCTCCACTTCTTCAACTCCTGATTCTAACCCTGTTCTATTCCCGAAGAGCTCTACCGGTAATGCTCGTGTATCGCTAATCAGCCAGAAGGCGTTCTTGTCGTTGAGATCAGCTAGAGCTCTCTTACCTCGGCTACTGAGGTGGGCACCATCCTCTGTGTACAGGTCTTCACATCCAAAGAACCAATCAAACAGATCCAAGAATTTGATGTCTATCATTGCACATAGGCGCCCTAATCTCTCATCGATACCCAGAAGTTTGCTAGTTGCGTGCAGATTCGCAAACTTTCGGGGTACAATCCATACTAACAATCCCTGGTCGGTCTTAGAGACAAGATAATCAGTAGTCACCATTGCATTCACCAGGATGGCTTCGGTGTTACAGACTCCTTCTCTGAGAAAGAGATCGTTCCCACTCACCATAGAGTACACAGTTCCTGGACGGAATCTTCACCCTCTCGACCTCCCTCCCCAGTGCCTCGTTGCCCCTACCCGGAAAGCATCGGACCTCCCATCTATATCCAAAACCTTCTCCAAGGTGGCTCTCTAGGCCCCAGGCCTGAGAGTATCCCACCACAACGCCTTGCACTCCCCCATTTGACCGCAGCGCAAATCGGTTCAGATGCGTTTCTTTTCCCTTCGTGGTCCCGGAGGCCGACTTACTATTCATTTCTTTTCCACCCAATGGCGTCGCCGATTCGTCCGTGGCTGTTGCAGCAACTCCCTTTGCCTGCCCTTCTTTTCTCTTTCCTTTTCCTTTTCTTCTTGCTTAAGTAATTCCCACTAGAAGTTGCGACCCGGTTCCCACTACCTATATCCGCGGCCAAAGTGGTAGTTTCCGCCTCTGTGCCCACCATGGGTATCGCTAATTCACCCGTGGCTGATTCAGCAACTCCTCTTCCCTTCAGATTTTCCCCTGTTTCTTCTCGTTTACAGGAGCCCGGCCAGAGGCTGCAACCTGGTTCCCAGTATCTAACCCCTCAGACTGCACTGGGTTCCTGCCGGGAGAAGCTGACGAAGCCACAACTTCAACCGAACTGCGGCTGGCATCAAAGTTTCTCCCGCCATTCCCCCTAGTAGTCCTCAAGTTATCTTTAGGGCGAACACAAACTTGGTTTGGGTCTCCCTTCCCCCCACCTTGACCCATTTCCGCTTCTACTCCTTTCCTCTCGTGCCCCCTCGCACTTTAACTCTTTTCCGCTTCTACTTTGTTCCTCTCTCCCTCCCCAGAGCAAGCTGTACCAACCCTTTCCTGTCTAGATTTCCTATGATTATTTCCTTCCCCCCTATCTATCTCTGTATCTCTCCTACGGTCTCTCGCATTTCCACCCGTGGAAGTCGCCATCCCCGTCACGTGGCCAAGGTGGCTGACCTCCCCCCAAAGTTGACTGACACGGGTTTTCAGTTTCGTCAACTTTCGGAGGCAATTTCCCTCTAAGTACCCTACGTGATCCCTTACAACGGTTATCTCGCGATGATGCCGTTGCTCCACATCCCCGAGCGTTCTCTCCATTCCGAACTCAACCTGACAACACATACAAATGCTCTCTCTAGTAATATGTTTAAAATTTCCCTCTCTGAGATCGATGCACCAACGAGTACCTGTGCAATTACGGCATTGTACCTTCAATTTCTATGCTCCTGGCATATTGTCTCTATCCTAGAATATTTGTGTGTGTGAAACCTCTCACCTATGGGACTGTCTGAGGGATGTATACATGTGCTATAATGGCTGAGTGGAAATGTCCGTTTGTGTGTGTGTGTACTTGAGTTATGTGGCTGGATGTATTAGAGCGATGTGTGTGTTTTTAAGGTTGATATAAAAGGTAAGGGAGAAGAGCTGAGGGGAGTGTATATGCGTGTGCGTATGATTATATATATATATATATATATATATATATATATATATATATATATATATATATATATATATATATATATATATCTTACTTGTATGAGTGCGATTTGTATTTGCCTTACTTATTTAGTTGTGTGTTGGATGTGTTTTTGTGTGATGTGTGAGTATAGGGTGAGCGGAAGTGTATGTGTGTGTGTTTGAGGGATGTGTATTAAGGCGGGTATTAAAGTGTGTTTAAGGTAACAAAAAAGAGTTCAAAGAATGTATGTTTGTGTGCGTATGTAATTTGTTTTTATTTCTCTTACTAGTATGACTGTTTTAGATATGTGTATTTTGTAATGTGTTATTACAATAAGAGTAGAGGGCGGAAGTAAAATAATTTTTTGAGCTGGAATGTCACGTAAACAGGATGTAGATCATAAAACTGTCAAATTCAGAGAGCAGACTCAGTGAAAACTACCACACAGTCTAAAGTGTCTTGAGTAAATTAAAATTAAATTGAATAAAGTATGGGGAAAATAATAAAAATGAAACTAGAACATCGAAAAAACAACAAAAAAATCACATAAAAAAGAAAAAAATAGATAAACTTAGCTGTGTTCACTTCTGTCCTGGTAGTAAAGATAAAGCAATACTTGGGGGGGGGGGGAAAGAAATTGCAACAAACACAAAAAAAATAATATAAACCAAATTTAAAGAAAATAATGATGTGTTAGACTGTAAAAAAAAAACTATGAACACAAGACAAAGGCATTAGTAAAGCACTTGGAAACAACGATTAGTTTAAGGCACTTGGCAGGTTAAAAGAAATTTAAACACAAACAAGAAATGAATATAAACCAAAACTGAAGAAAATAATGATGATCTAAACTATAGTGCTTTGCAGTAGCAAAGCACTATAACAAATAAAACAAGAGATAACGTAAATATTCAGGGATCTTTCTGAGTGGAGAGCGACGAGTCGACACGTCTGATCACTACCAGAGAGAGAAAGAGAATGTTACATAGAGTTTACATAGATACACAGGTCACACGGGCCTTACGGCCCTGACTATGGCGATCTGTCCTTAAGTTTATAGCACATAGAATAGTACAAGCAAAGGATAGAAAATATGTAGGCTCTCCCCCCACCCTCCACTCCCTCCGGCAAAACCATACATGAAATAATGTGGGGAAAAGTACCTTACAGGTGTAAGTAGAAAATACCTGAAGAAAATTTGTATAAGATAGTAACTAAATAAGACGAATATGGAAACAAACACATACATACACCTGAAAGAGAGTTATATTTTTTGTAATATTATTTTATCTTATAGTTTTTTTATTTATTATTTTTTATTTATATATCTTATGCTAACCAATTCCAATATTTGCTCAGTGTTTATCTAATCTCATTTTAAATGAGTCTATTGTTGTGCTGTTTACTACATCGTTTGGCAAATTATTCCACTCATAAAAATTCGAGTAAGTGAAGAAGTTTTTTTATTACATCCAGAGTGGCTCTTTTACCCTGAAGCTTTAAATCATGTCCACGGGTGGGACACTCCTCTGTCAGTGTGAACAAGTTATTGGCATTAACATTATTAAATCCTTTAAGTATTTTGAAGCACTCGATAAGCAGCTGCCCCCTTAGTTTTCTTTTTCTGGCGGAAAATAGATCGAGTTTTTTAACCTCTCGCGGTAAGGTTTGTTCCGTAATGACGGGATTAGTTTTGTCGCTTTGTGTTGTACAGCTTCTAATTTATCTATCTCATTTAATAACTAAGAGGCCTAGAATTATACAGCGTATTCGAGATGGGGTCTGATAATACTTTTATATAGTGGCATAATTATCTCCTCGCATTTATAAGTAAAGTTTCTTTTTATAAATCCTAGTGCTGTGTTAGCTTCTTTGCAGCAGCTGCGCATTGGTTTGATGTTTTTAAGTTTTCTGTAATTATTTCTCCTAAATTTTTAAGTTGTGGGGTTGTGTTTATTAAGTCGCCTTGCATTAGGAAGTTGTATTTTTTGATTTTTGTTCCGCATTGAATGATTTGGCATTTGTCGATATTATATGGCATTTGCTATTTTTCTGACCATTCAGTAATTTTATTTATATAAGCTACGCATAACACTGAGTTACCTATTGCCGTGCTATTTGCAAACTTAGATATGATATTATTTATTCCAACGTCCATGTCCTTGATGTATATAGTAAATAAAATAGGCCCCATGACTGATCCCCGAGGAACACCGCTGGTAACAGATACCCAGTCAGATTCTACGCCATTTATTATCACTCTGTTTCCTGTTTTTTTAATCAGCTACTAATCCACCCATATATATTATCGTTAATTCCTAGCTTACGTACTTTGTTAATTAGTTTATGGTGGGCAACTTTGTCAAATGCTTTTTTGAAGTCTAGGTATATTATATCTAATGATTTAGTATAGTTATATAGGTTGAAAAGGTTATCATAAAAATCAATTAGGTTTGTTTTGCACGATCTCTTAAACCTAAGAGAGAGAGAGAGAGAGCTGCAGAAACAAGGACTGGCAAAGAGCCTAGGTCCGCTCAAGTCAGTCCGCTTACATAGAATGTTAACTACCACTGTTTTTTGTTCGACAAATTTTGGGTTAGGGGAATGCAATTCAAAGAGTTGCTACTTTTTCTTCTCTACTCTTGCCTTTATTTTACTTCTTACCTCCTCCTTCCTAACTTCTAGTATAACATAACTTGGTCACTGGCTAAGTCTCAGAAGCACTGATTGTAGGAGCAAGCGAACCCATGCAGGGGGCCCCGTTAGGGAGCCGCATTCTGGGCCGCGGAACCAAGGCCAGTTGCATGACCCTTAAGCGCTATGAACATATAAGTAGGGTGACCGAGGAGAGGGCGACCCGGGATAGGCAGGTGATTTAGAAATGGGACTAGATAGGAGGTCCTCTCCCGGTAAGGGATATAGAGGGGTTACTTCTCAGATAAACAAGAACCCGACCCCTTGCCAGGTGGAAACGGAAATTAAGGAATCATGCAACACGCCGAATTTACGAAGTGACATTCCCTTCGGCTAGTACCAAATGGAAAAAGCTCAAGAAATATTGCAGCAAATTTTTTCAGATCTCAAAATTCTCCTTATCAGATGCATCGAGACCGCGGACGGATATACTGTGTTTGTCCTGAAAATAATAACGTGGAACTTTTTTTATCGTCGGCCGAAAGCAATACTGAAAGAAAATAGATCTTGAAGCTAAAGTTCCACCGCAGATAACAGCTAATCGGAGCGTGGTGTGCAGGAAGATTGAATATTGGATCGGAGAGCATTCCTGTGAGGAAATAAAGCAGGAACTTGAAGAAAACCATGCATGGCTAAAGATAAGAGCGATCGTTAAATTCAAGGGGCACACACACGTGTTCAAAATAATATTCGAAAAAAACGAAATGGAGACAGAGATAGTGGAAAAGGGGTTACTTGCGCTTAGCAGGAAAATACCAGCAGCGAATATTTAGAGGGACAAATTTGTTAATATGCAAATATGTTTCAAATGGAGGAACATATCACCGCTAATAGCCCCAAACAGGAGAAATTAATATGTTCCGAATGCAAGCTTGAAGGTCATTCGTAGAAATATTGCTAAACTTCAAACAAAAAATGCATATATTGCTCAAGCCCACATAGATCAATAACCATGTCATGCCACAAATGACGAGAAATGGTTAGAAGAAAGGAACTAGAAATAGCTGAGAAAGCGGAAACGAGAAAATAAAAGTGACTCAAATTAACATCGCTGGCTCGCTCAACGTGAAGATCCTAACGTGTATTTTACACTTGCATGTAATGAATATCGCTAATCTAAAATCATATGCCATAAATCTAAACAACATGCTGAAAGAAAATAGACTTGAACATAAATATTTCAGAAAATACACTCAAGACAGTAACAGAGCAAACAAATAAGAAAACTACACAACAGACAAAGAACAGCAACAAGAGACTGAGAGCGAAGGTACAGAAAACTAGGAAAGCTACGACGATAGCGCCGCCTAATTTAGGCTATTTCGCCGTTTTTCAGGTATTTTCGAAATGGGGGCTTTGCCCCCCAGATCACCTGCAAATTAAAAACAACGAGTAATATTCCTAATTCGAAACCTACCATCAGATTTGAATGCAAACGTCGATTGCTAAATGTCGTTAGCCCTCTAGGTTTTAATCAAAACTTTGCGTAGAAAACAGTATATAAATAAAAGGCTAGCACTCGTTTGAATGCGTGCATTAGAAAGCAACGTGCCCACTACGGAAAATTTGCACTGTTTTTTTTGCCCTTTCGAATCCTTTAATCCTAATCCCGACATATCACAGCCACAGCGCGCCATTATGCCATATAAACTAAAAAAAAAAAACAGCGGCGAAGCGTTCGAAATATACGGGAATCTAAAACGAAATTCTATTGAGTAATCAGCAGACGCCGCATGCGCAGATCGCCTGCTGATCTTAAAAAGCCTGCTATTGGTTGAAGATCGCCAAAAGACGCATGCGCATATCTCGTCCAAATCTAAAACAGCCAGGTGTAGACGAAATAGATAGGCCAAAAGTTGATGGAACGAGGACAAAAATGACGCAGAAAGATTCAAATTTAGCAAAATAACAATATTTTTCGAAAAGTGGATAAATACGTTAGTATTAAGTTCTGGAAGTTAAAAATAACATCGGTGAGCATGATTTTTAGAATTAAAAACGTTTATACCTTTTGAAATTACAAAATCATATTTGTGTTAAAATGAATCTTAACCCTTAATTTTAATATCTGGACTCTGAATTAATTTTTGAGAAAAGAATATTAAAATTTGGAATTTGAAAATAATAGTCACAAACTTTACAGATGCGGTTTCCGATGGGGCTGCTATAGCAATTAAAAAGAATCTAGATTACAAAACTATATAAGGACTAATTGCAACAGAAATTAAAATGGAACTAAGTAATATAATAATAGCAACTGGATATCAACCTCCAAGAAGAAACGGATTACCTATAGCAAACTTCACCAATATATTTAATAGTAGAATACCAGTCATCTTCATGGGAGGCCAAAATGCACACATCAGAGAAGCAGAGTACATACAGACAAACGGAACGCAAACTGAGGCTACTTATAAGCCCGATATATACCTGACAAATACAAATTTCCTTTTCAATTACTACTTGAAGCCAATAGATGTTAGCTGTAGCGCTCACAAAGCAATCTTATTAGAAATTAACCAAAATCGGATATAGATAACAACCAGGAAATGGAAAGCCTATAATATTGCTAATTGGGAGAATTACAAATAATATCAGAAAATATATCCCAAATCCACTTAACGAAGCAATTTTAAAGGATATAGACGAAGAACTACGAACTATACGAGAAGTAATCAATAAGGCAGAGGAAGAAACTATTCCAAAAAGAACATAACAGACAATCAAACTATTCAAGTGGACACCAACAATAATTAGAATTAATGAAGAAATACGAATTACAGTAGAAAAGCTACGACATCAAGGAACTTATAGAAAAAATACGCCAGACTAAGGGCTCAAAACAAAGAATTATTACGACTCAGTTTAGATAAGCAACAGGAAGTATAGGACGTTATTGTAAAATTTTGAGAGCCCATCTGGCGAATGTTTACTACGATAAAAGTCGCCGTACTCACAACGCAGCCTACTATTAGGGTAGATTAAAAAACAATACGTAAATAATAAAGAGAAAAAAGGACAAAAACAACAACACATGAAAAATGAAAAGAAAGTAAAAAGGCAACAAGAAGGAAGAACGCTCCGGCGTTGTGGGTAGGCCGCACATCCCCGGCACGAATCCATCTCGAGTACAAGGAACAAGCGGTAGCGACCTCGCTCGTCACGGTACCGGGACAGGTAACGTGCGCGGAGATAACCTAAAATGGGATATTCAACAAGAGTGTCCTGAGCAGTCTGGGTCACAACGCAGTCGTCAGAAAAACGCGCAAGCGAGCGCTCCAACAAATGGCGGTGCGTCCCGTGAGTGTGTCCAATTCGGAAACGACAGAAAGCAGCATGAAGCTGTCGCGGCATTAGGAGGGTCGATCCATGGGAACAGTCGCAGTCCAATGACAGGCAACTTTAAGTTCCCCACGACCGTCTCCCATCTTTTTTGTCAAGCCGCCCAGAGTCTGCCCGTATTCCTGACATGTAATCGGTGTGAGGAAAGGTCGCTGGTAAGGTTGTCCAGTCCTCGCGGCCTATTTGGCGCCCTGATCGGCGCGCTCATTCCCCGCAATTCATACATGTCCAGGAACCCAGAAGATAATCTCGACCTCTGCAAGGCTCCAAAAACCGTGGTGTCACGGATATCGCGAACCAGAAGATGCGGATATTTAAATGCCCCGAGAGCACTCAGGACGTTTTGTGAGTCGCTATAAACCACAATCTGCTCCCCCCAATCGGACACGTCGCGTTATCTCCCGTACTGAACGGTGTATTGTAACCAGCTCGGCCGTGAATGCAGACGCAGAGCCTGGCAGAGCCCGACTGACTTAAAAAAGAGGTGATACAGCGTGGAAACCGGCCCCCCCTCTTGGGACGTGGAGCCATTAGTATACACTGGCAGGGTTCCTACGTGATACGGAGTGTGATCCAAAAAGGCTGAACGCAATACTCCCGGTGCTATAGAAGCTTTGAGGGCAGAGGCATTTCGATAAATAGTAAAAGGTGGTACCCTCCAGGGTGGCAGACTAGGCAGAATCAGGGGCGTTAGCAGCCCGAGAGCTATACCGCACTTTCGAATGAATTTCCTAGCCCTAAACCCAAGGGGCTTTAGGATATGATTGGTGTCTCTCGGCGGAATTGACTCCATTAAGATCAGCTGCGCATGCAGTGAGAGATTTTGGCGACTAAAGGAGGAGCCTGTCTAGCGCGTACAAGCAAATAATGCACTGTGCACGGCGTAGAGCGAGTGGCATCTCCGCAGCATCGACAAGTAGGCTCTCATTGGGGGACATGGGGAATGGACCGATCGCCATGCGAAGGCCGGTGTGGTGGATTGAGTCCACCTTCCGCAATACACGCTCGGCTTCGGATGCATAAAACTCGCATTCATATTCGAGCTTCGAACTAGCAAAGGATCGATAAAAATTAAGACAGTACCCCTACGATCACGCGAGGCGCTGAACGTAATGGAGTGAATAATATCCATGGCGCGGGTACAAGAAACCCTAAGGCTGCGAATATGAGCCTACCAAGGAATACGTCGGTTAAATACAATACTAAGGAAACAATTAGAGGCTAACCCCATTTAGAAACATTTCTGTCTCAGAGTAGAGCCGTGGATGGCAATAAAAGTGCATCACCTTAGCCTTGACCAAGGAAAACGGAAGCCTGTACCCTTTGGCATAGCGAGAGACGCGGTTCAAGTCCTTTTGGAGCCTGTGCTCCTGAGTTGGCATCTGGGCCGCACCAAAATGGATCGAAAAGTTGTCCACATAGAGAGTAGCGAGAACATCTCCCTTCCCTGCGGGTGATGCCGTTGATACTCAGGGAAAAGAGTGCGAAACTGAGGATACTTCACTGCGGGACGCTCTCTTACTGCTCAATTGGCCCGAATACTCGGAGTCGACGACCATCTAGCAAAAATACAGATATAAAGTTTAGGAGGCGTCCCTTCGCCCCTCCATCTTACTGTATCGCCACACGGTATTATAGGCCTTCTCTAGATCGAAAAACACCGTGGTGTAGTGCTCTCTACAAAGGAAGGCCTTCCAGACGGCATTTTCCAGTCGGAGCAGAGCATCCAACGAGGAGTGGAACTTGCGGAAGCCGCACTATATAAAAGACAGGTAGCGTCCGCAGTCCAGAAAAAAAGCTAATCTAACTTTTACCAATTTCTCGATTAACTTGCACAGACAGGAGGTTGGAGAGATTGGGCGAAAACCGGCAGGAGTAGAGTGTTTCTCCCCTGTTTGCGGAAAGCGAGCAGAGTAGCGATTCGCTAGGGATCTAGGAGGATACCCTCTATCTAGATCCTGTTGAACAAATCTAACTGAAAGGCCAAGCCTCGCTCACCCAGGTGTCAAATCATTGCGTACCCGACATCATCCTCACCAGTGGCGGTGCCCACTAAGGAACCGAGAGTGGAAGGCAACTAACTCCCTCATTGTAAACCAGTCGTTGAAGGGTTCTCTTCCTCCTGTAGTAAAGTCCTGTTGGCAGCCTTCCGCGATATCATGACGCACATTGAATGCTGGTGGAGCTGCATCACGGCTATAGAATCTGAAGAAAGCGGTCGCGAATGACTTAAACACGATAGCGGGGTCCGAGATTGCGGCCCCATTCTCCTGGAGGACGGGAGGAAGGCTCCTGGGAGAACTTAACCCGAGTCCTTTCGACTTGATTCAACCCCTCTGCTGGAGGGGTCTTTCCGTTAAGTGCTTCGAAATATACCGGAACTTATCCATAGGTCAACGAAATTCACCGGTAGTAAAGACGTTCGGGAAGCGTTATAACGCATATGGCAATAACGCTTCTGTTTTAAGGCCGCTTCACACTCAGCTGACCATCACGGAAGCGGTCGGCCTGCATTAAGGCCAGGCGTTCTAGGAATAGTAGTCAGGCTCATGGCGATGAGTTTCCTGGAGAAGAACTCAAAGCTCTCAACCACCGACCTAAACTCCTCAACCAAGCCTGAGAAATTAGTCATTTCCTGAAATGCGGACCACCGCACCCGCACCAAGCACCAAGTCTTTCTCGGGCGTAAATTCATCCACATTTATGACACCTATCTCCAGCTCGTCGGTCAGGTCGGCAAGGACCTGACATCTGTTACGTGTTACAAGAAACACGTAACAGACAGAATTAACAAAGGAAAAAATGGGACACAAACTACTATTCAGATTAAGAAATCTTGACCCAAAGAACAAAAGAAAAATATACCATGCTATTATTCATTCGGCCTTAGTGTACCCAACGGTGGTGATTTGCATTATCTCTAAGACTATCTTACATCAGATTCAGAGGATACGAAACAAATCAATCTACCTAATAATGAATACTAGATGGGCGGAACTAAGAGATCAACGTGATTTACACGGAGGCAAATCTTACTCCAATCACCAAAATAATTGAAAAAAGAGCAAATAAATGATAAAGAAACCCCAAAATGAGATGGAATAAGAACTCCCCAACCAACTAGATCACCTAGAAGGATGGAGAGCCCATCGATTATTTCCAGGTAATTTAGAAATAATGTAAAGAAAAATGGCAAATTTATACACGTAAGTGGAAATTCCATACCAATAAGTTGACCCAAAGTGGATAAAAACGAATAAAACAGGTATAGTAGATCTTTAATGATTTTTTAATTAAAAAATAATAAAAAAAGATACAAAAGAAAAGTATGTACTCAAAAGAGAATGCGTAACAGTAGCAATTTATTAAAGCTAAGAACGGTTTGAACGCCATGACAATTAGACAAAAGAACGTGTAACTTTTAAGCTTACTAAAAAAACAAAACTCTATTAGCAAATACCAACAACTCACACTAATTCTAACTTACTGTAAATACCTACCTCAAACTGTCAGATATTAGCCTAACCTCCAGGCAACCTTGCAACTCTATGCAAACCTCTTACTTCCTTCAATTTCAACCTAAGAACTTTCACTCTCTATCAAAATACACACTTACTGGGCCTACAAGTTACACAAGGGACAGGGGACCAAAGAAAATAATAAATAGACTAAGATAAATAGGACACACCGTGGTTCGGCTCCCACGTTAAGCTGTAGGGTCAATGACTGCCTAGGTCACCTATATTGTCTCAGGCTATATTTTTTGCTGTTTTATCCTTAAACTTTTTTCATCCTCTCCCTCTCACTCCCACCCCTGAGTTCTACCTACTCCGAGTCGCAGACTAGGGTGGAGGGGACTCGGAAGACTACAAGGGACTGCTGGGCCCTCACCCCCCTCCTTGCCTTGAAACTCAGGAGTGTTCGAGGCGGGGGAAAGGAGAATCGGACAACCTGTTTCGTTTTCTCCAACTTTTATTTTCATTTCATTTCAAATTCAAGAAGCGAAGATTTTAGCCTCTGTTAAAATTACCCATGAGAACTCCTTGAATTTTTAAGCCATATGGGCTATAAGGATTTAAGCGCTTGTTTTAGATTCGTAGTTTTGTAAACATTTCTAGCATTTTTGCTCGCTTGCCCAGATCCCACTAGCTTAGAAATCACAACAAAAATCTGGTTTTTTAATCAACGTCCGTAGGGAAATTCAAAAAGGAGAGTTAAAAATAACTTAAGGGAGTAGTGCTTTTTTCAGAGAACGCATTCAATTTCCCTTCCATCATACGAGGGGTGGTTAATAAGTTTTGCAATTCGGATATAAGGAAACGAGATATGAGGAAAAGTGTTTTATTATTTTTCAATATAACTACCCTCGACTTCAATGCACTTGCGCCACTTGTCCCTGAGGCTGTGAATTCCCGACAACCAGAAATATCCCGACTGTTGTTCAATCCACTCCTGGACGGCGAGCTGGACATCTTCATCGTCCCCAAACCGGCGTCCACGCAGTGCAGCTTTGAGCTGGCGGAATAAAAAGTAGTCGCTAGGGGCCAGATCTGGACTGTAGGGGGGATGGTTGAGCTCCTCGAATCCGCACTCGTGCAGAACAGCTTGTGCAACCCTGGCCTTGTGGACAGGGGCATTATCGTGGAGGAGCAGGACACTGCGTGTCAATTTGCCGCGCCGCTTCTGACGGATGCACTTCTTCAACCCAAACAGTTCCTCGGCGTAATATTGACCTGTCATGGTCCTTCCACGAGGCGCATAGTCCACCATCAACACTTCCTCAGAATCCCAGAAGATGGTGGCCATGATCTTCCTGGCTGAGGGTTGGGTCCGGAACTTGATGGGGGTCGGAAAGCCCCTGTGCTTCCAGGCCATGCTTTCGAGCTTGGTCTCAGGACCCCAGTGATGGACCCACCTTTTCATCACCTGTCACTATGCGTGACTCGAATCCCGCCGGGTCTTGCTTGTACAGGAGCAGCAGCTCCTCTGAACTTTGACGACGTTGAAGTCGATCATGGGGCGTGAGGTTTCTAGGGACCCAACGGGCAAAGACCCTGGTCATGGCCAAATTGTCGTGGATGATGTTAATAACACTTCCATGTAATATTCCAAGTTCTCGCTCGATTTCTTCGACCTTCACCCGTCGATTTTCGAGGATCATCCTCTCCACACGGGCCATATTGTCCTCGTTGGTCACGTCTGACAGGCGTCCTGGACGGGGGTCATCTTCAAGGGACTCACGACCATGGCGGAACTCCCTATTCCAGCGAGCAATGGTTGCATAGGAAGGGGCGGTGCTGGTGTACACTGCAACCATGCGTTCATGGATCTCTTTTGCATTTTTGCCTTCCTTGGTCGAAGATTTGATCACTGCGTGGTGCTCAACCTTCTCCATTGTTGAAAAATTTGTGACTGACGATCTGCGATCAGCTACTGCTTCTTAAATAGACGAGGCAGGAGCGTGCGGCTGCAGGTCCTAACTTGTCATAACTTGTCCTAACACCCCCCAAAACAGCCATCTTCCTTCCTCTGTTTTGCCCTGCCATTCGCAAAACTTATTGACGGCCCCTCGTATGGTGGATTTTTTTTCGGTTCAAAGTGTGAACCAATTATAAGATTTCAAAACTTCAAAGTGACCAATTTTGAGGTATCTTTAACTGTCATATTCCATCCTACGACGTGGTTCTAACGCTGCACATGAATTTTAGGCTCTTCTTTCATGTTAAAATAACTAAAATAATTCTCTAATTTTCCATAGCTAATATATGATTAAAATAATTAAATCATATTAAATGTTATTTAAATGAACATTTGACTATTGCTAGCCTAGTTAAATACTTTTAAAATATTTTTTAGTTAAATATTTTTCTATTTTTTCATTGCTAATCTATTGCATTTGCTTTCATTTTAAAATATTTTTCCCGATGTCAACCGTGCTTTTCAGGAGCTATCTCGAGGCCCCCTGACTAGATCTCTTACAACAACAACCAGTATAATGAAGGAAGACATACAAGGAAAACTGGCACCAGTTGACCATGTGTGTGTTACATATGGCATATGGTCAATGTCGTAGAATGACTCCCGACGATACTATATATTACACTATTCGTTGAGGGAACTTCCTTAATTATCTCTAGAGTGCGTTTTACTGTCTTGGCGGCCGATATTATGTATCTTCAAAAATGCTTAAGAAGTGGAACTGAGCTCAAGGATAATAATATTGCTATCATTAATAAAATAGAGTTTTATTAATAATAACTATAAACAAAACACAAAAACGGAAAATATTGACAAACAGAATGGAAAGGGTCGTGGAGACTCGGGCTAATCCAAGGATTTAAGGGATCAAAAAAAGGTAAAACAAATATGGAGTTAAAGAGATGGGATGGTTCGATAAACCATTTAAAGCACAGGATAGAATTGACAAATAAGGGATCAATACTCAAAAGGTGACGCTTGGCTTACGTAACTTCATTAGGGTGCAGTGGAAGGTACTTGAAGGAATATTTGGTCCGCTGGCGAGTTCCAGCCGAAGGGGGGGGGGATAAAAGGATCCCGACGAGGTGTCTTGGAAAGGAGAACCGTTACTCGACGAACGGCTGGAAGAACAATGGCTGTTCTAGGTTGTTCTCTTCTGAACAAAGGGGGGATGAGAACCGTCTCTTGTCTACGGGCTCAAGAACAATGGCTGTTCTAATGTTGTTCTCCTTTGAACAACAGGGGGGGGGGTGAGAACCGTTTCTTGGCGAAGGGCTCAAAACGAACAATGGCTGTTCTAATGTTGTTCTTCCTTGAACAACAGGGGGGGGGGAAGAACCGTTTCTTGGCGAAGGGCTCAAAACGAACAATGGCTGTTCTAATGTTGTTCTCCCTTGAACAACAGGGGGGGGGGGAAGAACCGTTTCTTGGCGAAGGGCTAAAACGAACAATGGCTGTTCTAATGTTGTTCTCCCTTGAACAACAGCGGGGGATGAGAACCGTTTCTTGGCGAAGGGCTCAAAACGAACAATGGCTGTTCTAATGCTGTTCTCCTTGAACAACAGGGGGGGGGGATGAGAACCGTTTCTTGGCGAAGGGCTCAAAACGAACAATGGCTGTTCTAATGCTGTTCTCCTTGAACAGCAAGGGGGGGAATGCCTTGGCGACTTGACGTCACTAAAGGCTCGAACCTTTGGCACTCAAGGAATATTGTCCTCCTGGACAAGTGATGGTGAATCTCGAGGCCGAGGTCCCTTGGCGCACAAAGGGAGAGAGGGTCGTGGTGATGTTTCGCGACGAAAATCTGGATCTCCAATCTTATCTTAGTGGTAAAGTTTCCATATAAATAGCCAGGACATCTCCTTGGCGTGGGGGAAAATGGAGTGAAAGCTTGGAGGGAACGCACAGCTGGGCCGGAGAAAAATGCCTTATCTGTTCATAAGCCTAACTCGATCTGGCGAGGTCGGCGTATGGGGGCGAACGGGGGGACGATAACCTCCTTGTTTAAACATTGACGTCCGGCAGCTGTTGATAAGACTCCAAGCCTTGAATCGAAGATGCACGTGGGCCTCCTCGAGGTTTTAACTAATATGGGATAGGAGTTGAATTTAACACAGATTCAACTCGTTCTATCACACCCCTCCATTCCAGGGGAAGTTGTCACTTCGAAAAAAAAAAGAGAGAAGGGACAACGATAGAGCTCCGTTGTAGGGAACTCGTTTTCTTGTACCAACCGTATCTTCCTGCACCTAACTAGTATTACCTCAGTACATGATTATTTTGATCTTTAGATTACAGGGGAAAATAACCTTTAATACAACTTAATAAAAAAAAGGGCATGGAACAATGAAATGTTATAAACTTAGTACATACGGGACAAAATAATTTATACGTAAATTAATAAGAACAAATATATATACATAAAAAAAAATTAGACATTGAGCGTTACAAAATTCAGACATACATTAAATAACTATATTACAAAAGAATCTTAAATTAAGTCGTACAAGACGGTATATACCTACATGGAGATACTAATCCTATGAATACAATTGTTCTACACTATTCGGTAACGCATTCCTACTGAGTGCGTCAGCGACCTGGTTATCGGAACCTTTGATATAATTTATTTTAAATCGATACTCTTGCAAGAGTAAACTCCAGCGCATGATGCGGCCGTTTGAGTGTCTCACATTCCTAATATAGGCTAACGGACGGCGGTCGGTTCCTATTTGACATTCTTTACATATCAAGTACAGCTTAAATTTGTCTATGACCCAGATAATTGATAGAGCTATCTTTTCTCTAGTGGCATATCTCTTTTCGCGTGGTAATAATAGATGGCTAGCATATGCAACTGGATGACTCGTTTTGTCATCCACGTATTGAAGGAGTACACCTCCAATGCCCTCGTTGATCACGTCGGTCTTAACTCCAACGGATTTTTCCGGGTTGGGCAACTTAAAAATGGGGGCAGAAATGAACTTACCTTTGAGCTGATTAAAATGGGAAACAGCGACATCATTCCAACGTAACCGATCGGAGAAATTCTTTTCCTGAAGGGGGCATAGGGGGGCCGAAATTGCAGCGAAATTCGGAACAAATCGCTGATAGGGAGAAGCTGATCCTAGGATCGATCTTAATGGCTTCTTTGTAATCGAGATGGGCATGTGGGCGATTGCCTTAATCTTGTTCTCGTGGGGACCTGGCTTGCTTTGTCCTATTTTGAAACCCAAATATTTGATGGTTTCGTGGGCAAACTGGCATTTGCTGGGGCCAATGGTGAGGCCATTTTCACGCAGTTGCTTGAAAAGAGCTAATAGGGTGGATAAATGGTGATTCCATTTAATTAGTTCTTGGAGCTGACTCTTCTGACGTGGTGTCAGCTGCGCGTCACTATCCAGGTCAGAGGGTTCCAAAGACTTGCCTGGTAGGGAAGGAGGAGGGTAATCGGCATCAGGTTGGATGCACACTGTCTGGATTACCTTAAGGGACTCCGCGGGGCAATCCTCTTCAAGCGCCGATGCTTCGTCTAGTTCTACGAAGGTATCTCCATGGGCGCGTTGGGGGTTCTTTTTTTCTTGGGGTCCAAGGACAGTCTCCGTGTCCTTGTCTGGGGCCTTATCACCTAAGGGTTTTAGTGAATCACATTCCTCTTTTTCCGTCCTAAAGTCCTGGTTAGGGGTCTCCGAGAAATCGGACGGTATCGGGGTTCTGATGGGGACGGGCTCCTGGGCTTCTTTCTTATCTCGGCCTTGAGGAAGGGCGGCCTGAAACACAGGGTCGAAACTTACTTGGGGGCTCTTTCCTATAAGTACGGAACAGAATTTTATTGGTGCTACAATGACTTCAGCCCAGCCATTATAATATTGACACTGCAGGTAACATCTAGCGACGGGGAATCGGTTCGCCCGCCCAAGTTGGTCATGTACCACCGCAAATTTTTCGTGGTTAGAGGCCACTGGGAGGAGTTCGTCGGAAACGATGAAGCATGTACATCCTGTGTCCCTGACGAGAGTCAAAACTCGGCAGCTGTCCACGCTGCCCTCCTCATATTTCAAAGTTCCCGATGAACTTTTACCAAAAACAAAATTTACCTGGTGGCCTGACGGAGGGGGAGAAGTTTCTGCTTGGGTCTGCACCACCGAAGGAGCCGGGGTCGCATTAATCTGGTGAACTTGGTTGCCTGGTCCGCTTTTAAGCCTAGAATTTTGGGGGCAATTCCAGCTCATGTGGTTTTCTACTCCACAGGTGAAGCATATGGTTGGTCGCTTCGGGAAGAGAAATGGAGGAGAAGTCTTAACGGGAGGTTTGGAGTCCCGTTGTTGGTTTTGGGGAAAGAAGTTTTGGGGTTTTACGGGGCTCGGAAACTTTGTCAGCTTTCCTGGGAAGGGGCGCGAATCCGTCCTTCTTTCTTCTCGTTGGATTTCTTTTTCTCGTTCTTCTCGTTGTATTTTTCCTTCTCGTTCTTCTCGTTGGATTACTCTTCCCCGTTCCTCTCTTTCTCTTTCTTTTTCTACCTTTTTTCTTTGAACTTCTGCTTTAATCCGAGCTAATTCAATCTGAAGGTCAGCTAGTCTTATCCGTTCCTCTCTTTCTCTTTCTTCTCGTTGTATTTCTCTTCTTTGCTCCTCTTGAATGTACTCAATTAGTTCTTTTCCGGAAAGTCCACAGGACTCTCCTTGCGCTTTAAAGATTTCAAACTGAGTCATCTTTGCACTTGGGGGCGCACTAGTCAACCAACTAAAATTCCTCGCAACAAGAATTATGCCTCTATAGAATTAGCCTACCTAAATATGGGCACTGACCTATTCGTACTTGGTTTCTCAATCTAAATAACCACTGACTAAAATCACAAAAAAAACAAACAAATTATTATAACCGTTCCTTGAGCTACTCCAGCTTCTTAAGTTTAAAAAAAAAGGGGATAGCAATCGTTAAAACAAAAGGGAACTACTATATTCTATTATTATAACGAATAACACTATGCTTTACTCGACTGAGACCAGTGTTTGCAAAGATATAGCGTTAAACCTTACCCCACACCTGACACCAAATTAAATAGTATATATATATATATGTCGTAGAATGACTCCCGACGATACTATATATAACACTATTCGTTGAGGGAACTTCCTTAATTATCTCTAGAGTGCGTTTTACTGTCTTGGCGGCCGATATTATGTATCTTCAAAAATGCTTAAGAAGTGGAACTGAGCTCAAGGATAATAATATTGCTATCATTAATAAAATAGAGTTTTATTAATAATAACTATAAACAAAACACAAAAACGGAAAATATTGACAAACAGAATGGAAAGGGTCGTGGAGACTCGGGCTAATCTAAGGATTTAAGGGATCAAAAAAAGGTAAAACAAATATGGAGTTAAAGAGATGGGATGGTTCGATAAACCATTTAAAGCACAGGATAGAATTGACAAATAAGGGATCAATACTCAAAAGGTGACGCTTGGCTTACGTAACTTCATTAGGGTGCAGTGGAAGGTACTTGAAGGAATATTCGGTCCGCTGGTGAGTTCCAGCCGAAGGGGGGGGGGATAAAAGGATCCCGACGAGGTGTCTTGGAAAGGAGAACCGTTACTCGACGAACGGCTGGAAGAACAATGGCTGTTCTAGGTTGTTCTCTTCTGAACAAAGGGGGGGATGAGAACCGTCTCTTGTCTACGGGCTCAAGAACAATGGCTGTTCTAATGTTGTTCTCCTTTGAACAACAGGGGGGGGGGGGGTGAGAACCGTTTCTTGGCGAAGGGCTCAAAACGAACAATGGCTGTTCTAATGTTGTTCTCCCTTGAACAACAGGGGGGGGGGAAGAACCGTTTCTTGGCGAAGGGCTCAAAACGAACAATGGCTGTTCTAATGTTGTTCTCCCTTGAACAACAGGGGGGGGAAGAACCGTTTCTTGGCGAAGGGCTCAAAACGAACAATGGCTGTTCTAATGTTGTTCTCCCTTGAACAACAGCGGGGGATGAGAACCGTTTCTTGGCGAAGGGCTCAAAACGAACAATGGCTGTTCTAATGTTGTTCTCCTTGAACAACAGGGGGGGGGATGAGAACCGTTTCTTGGCGAAGGGCTCAAAACGAACAATGGCTGTTCTAATGCTGTTCTCCTTGAACAGCAAGGGGGGGAATGCCTTGGGGACTTGACGTCACTAAAGGCTCGAACCTTTGGCACTCAAGGAATATTGTCCTCCTGGACAAGTGATGGTGAATCTCGAGGCCGAGGTCCCTTGGCGCACAAAGGGAGAGAGGGTCGTGGTGATGTTTCGCGACGAAAATCTGGATCTCCAATCTTATCTTAGTGGTAAAGTTTCCATATAAATAGCCAGGACATCTCCTTGGCGTGGGGGAAAATGGAGTGAAAGCTTGGAGGGAACGCACAGCTGGGCCGGAGAAAAATGCCTTATCTGTTCATAAGCCTAACTCGATCTGGCGAGGTCGGCGTATGGGGGCGAACGGGGGGACGATAACCTCCTTGTTTAAACATTGACGTCCGGCAGCTGTTGATAAGACTCTAAGCCTCGAATCGAAGATGCACGTGGGCCTCCTCGAGGTTTTAACTAATATGGGATAGGAGTTGAATTTAACACAGATTCAACTCGTTCTATCACAGTCAAATAATTAGCGCAGTTTCATGGGAGGCACTGCGCATTTGGTATGTTGTTGATTTAGTGTATTATTTTGATATAATTCATAAATTGACCATTGGTGATAGACTTATAGTATAATATTTTCAATTATTTGACATGTTTTCCTCATTCATTAATTTGGTGAGTCTTCATTTTGCTGTGAATATGGACTCTTCTACATTTTCCTGCTATGAGATGGATCACTGGTGGGGTGGTATGATAGGCGACTCATCACTAAATTGCTTCCTTTATATCACACAGTTCTTATCTTCAATGTTTAATGTCTCAGTTTATCTGCTGCGCGTCTAACTAATATTATTAAATCAAGCTTATAGAGATGTTCATACAAATGCTGAATTTATATTCTTATATTACAGACCAATGATCACGTGTCACGAAATCAGCTTCACAGGCATGTAGAAGATTTCGTGGGACACATAGCTTTGACCATATTTCTGGAATATTCGACAGGATCAACTCAGAGCATGGTTTATCTTATAGAGGAAGTTGTACCTAGAGTCACCGACAATGCATCGAACTTGGTAGACCCGTTTAGGTTTATATTACTCTTTTTAAGACATTCTTGTATCATATATGTCTAAAATACAGGCAAATCTCAAAAATAATTATTAAATCAAGCACTGGTGGCTCGTAGCTAAAATTAGTGGGGGTGCTGCATCAGAATTTTTTTAGCATTGTTTTAATATTGTGTAAAAGGAAATAAACATGTAAAAATAAAATTTATAGATAAACTTGATAAAATTCTAAAGAGAATAAAATCAAACATTATTTACTTACTAATAGCCTAAATTGTTACATTCAAGCTTGATCAATTCATTTAAAAACGAAATCCATTCTTCTTATTTTAATTTGCGCGAAAAGATTAATTATTTTCTCCTTGATCTCTGGACAGTCGACTAATGGGGAATATTTTACCCATTGAAAGCTCTGCAAGTGCAATGAGTCTTCAGAATTCATAGTGTCCTTAGAAACTTTTTAATTCTTTTCAGTGTTGAAAGGCAGCGTTCTGCCTCCAATTTAATCATGGGAATTGTCAAGAGGATTTTTATCAGTTTCGTAATTTCACTAAGAACATCATCTAGATTATTTTCCAAGATAAATTTCAGCATCTCAATTAATTAATTAATTAATCAATTAATAAAATAACTGAAAAAATATGAATTAAATACTACACTTTATCACATTCAAGAATATAACATGCTTTTAAGCACAACATACGTGGAGTCAAAAAGAAACATTACCTTCAACCAGCACACTAGAGTCGGCACTGCGTGAGCCACAGTGATCTCTTTCCCTAGCGTGCAGCTTCCTATCTCGGACATGTGAGTATGCGCACAACATACAAACCCTGCTTCGTTGGAACTGTGAAGCGCACAGTTATATACAAGGATTTTTCTATTTTTTCATAAACTAGGGAATGGCTACTGACATTAAGCTTAAGGATTATATAATGTGTTGAATCTTATCGATAATATCGAATGGAAATAAGGGCTGCTGCAGTTCCGCAGTGCATATACACGAGTCGCCACTGTAAAATCCAGGATTATACTTAGCTGACGTCCAAAAACTACAATTCATAATTTTCTGATGTACTGAAAATTTCGGATCTGAGAGAGAGTTCGTGCTTACTCCCGTGTGATATAATGTTATTTATTATAAATGCTTTGTAAGATAAGCAATGATCAATGCCCTTTTCTTGGACTACTCAGATCGAGGAATTCAGGTTAGCCCCCCCCCCCATCCTCTCTTTTTATCCTGGATCTGCCACTGGCTCATTCCTGTATGAGATATTGTTATTTATTATAAATGTTGTGTAAGATAACCATTATTAATCATCAATGCCCTCTTCTCAGACTCCACAGAGGGGGAAATTCAGGTTAGCTCCACCCAAATTTTATCCTGGATCTGCCACTGGAATATGGTGAAAGGCTTTAAATAGTTCAGTGTTCGTTTTCAGATCGCACTGACGACATTGATGAAGATGATGAAAAAGATTCAGATGAAGTGGTTAACATCAGCAACTTTCCTAAAAATTCATGAGAGCATGGTGAGGCGTCAGTGAAAATATCATCTCATATTCGATGTGCATCTCATACATTGAACTTGGTAGAAAGAACAGATACAAAGAAAGGACTGAATTCACCAGGACTAAAGAAGATAAAGCATTTTGCAATGGGGAAAATGTTCTGCGCTGTGGAATGTTGCGTGTAAATAGAAGTCAGCAGAAGAAATAGAGGAAATAACTGGCGTCAAATTTAGGTAGCTATGCGTCACCGAATAAAACTCAATGTATATCCCATTAAGTAAAATATGTAAACATAAGAATAAAGTGAATGTAGCTCTTGAAGAACTGAATCTACCCATCTGTTCCGACTTTCGTAGGAATAGACCTGTCGAGGACCAGCTTTTGTTGACATATAGTGATGTTTCAGATTGGGTCGATCAAGGTTCGTCGTTGATATTAAGCATTTTGATTGTTTTAAGGCTTTTGATGTGGTCAATTTTAAAATTTTGTTTTAAAAACTAGGTAGGTTAGTTATGCAAATGTCGAATACTATATCGTTGAGCTAGATAGCGTATATGATACAATATTCTTCACGCATAAATTTTTATTGATTGAAGGGATTTTGAATTATGAACAATGTAGGCCATAGGAAACACTTCTCACGTGAGATGGAAAATAAATGCAACGAGTTAAGTTTTTAAAGAAAATAATATATATTAAAGATTAACAAAACAGGTTATAATAAGTTGAATTACGTTAAATTATGCAAGGTTGAACTTGAGTTGAAAATAACTTCACGTAGCGAGATGAAGTGTGCTGTATAAATTTTGTAAATGGATGTTGAATGGGGAAATGATTTTGATGTAGCAAATGTAATCGTTTTGCTGTAGCGACTTTAATTAGTGAATTGGGGCTTAATATGACGCCGACGAGAATACAAAATGAGAGACTCATTTGGCGTTATTTCACAAGAAGTGAAATGCGTGTGTTTGTATGTGCGTGAAATTCTAAGAGATGTTGTTTGTATCTTCTGTGCGTTAAATTAAATCAGTTTCTCATCACGGAATGATTGAATTATTAAAGGTTACATAAAATAAATGAATGATTGAATTGCAAAAGGTTATGCATAAAATAATTGAATGGTTGAATTGACAAAAGTTAAGTAAAATAAATGAATGAATTATAATTAAGTTATACATAAATTACATGAATGATTTAATTGATAAAAGTAAAGTAAATAAATGAATAATTTGAATTTTACACATAATATATATATTTAAGTTTCCCAGGAGGATTTATTTTATTATAGGAATGCCCAGAGGGCCTTGCTATAACACTCCCCCCCCCCCCTAAGAAAGTTACGGCCATTTTTTTTTTGGAGATTATAAGTCCGAGTACCGATGAGGCCTCCTGACGACGCGGCGGGAGCGCGTGATGACAGTGCCATTGGTTTAGCTGCGGGTACTGGGACACAGATTCACTGTGGCAGTGGCATTAGCGTTGAACGAGGCACTGGCACGAGAGAAGGTCGGTGGAGCGAAGGTGATCCGCTTGCTGGTTCCTTCCGAAATGGCGTCAAGCGGGATGTGGGAGTCTTGAGACCCGTTGTCCGCTGACGGAGTGACCAGTGGGTCTCCTGCCGATGAGGTCTCCTGCAACACAAGAGGAGGAGACAGAAAAACGAAAGGTGGAGTTGGAGTAGCAAGGGTGGTTAAAAGGGTGGGGTTGAGGTTGTTTAGGGGGATTAATGTACCATAAAGGGGTATAGTAGTGGGAGAATGAGGTAATAGTGGTTCTAGATGAACATTTTCGGTATAAGCGGGTTTCAGGCGCGTTGATAAAGACAGTATCTTGCCTGGTGCCAAGCTTTAGAACGAAGAATTTCGGCTTCCTGGACATGACGAGAAAGGGTCCGTCATAGACTGGTTGCAACGAAGTGCGAGCTGAATCACGACGGACAAAAACATGAGAGCATGTTGTCATCTCCTTCGGAACGAAGGTTTTATAATTAGCAGGCACTCGAGGGGCAGTTGGCTTAACTTCAGCCATCACCCATTAAAGATTATGTACGTATGAAGAAGGATCTAGGTGAGAAGGTAGAGGTCGGTCAGAGGAAGAAAGGAATTGACCAGATAGACGAAGTTGAGTACCGTAAACTAATTCCGCTGTAGAGCAAGCCAGATCCTCTTTCAAGGACGAGCGAATGCCAATGAGAATCAAAGGTAGCTTGTCCACCCAAGTGATGTTTGGATCGGTGGAGCGTAAATGGATGTTGAATGTGGAAATGATTTTGATGTAGCGAATGTAATGGTTTTGGTGTAGCGACGATAATTAGTGAATTGGGGCTTAATATGGCGCCGATGAGAATACAAAATGAGAGAGTCATTTCACAATATTTCACAAGTGGTGAAATGCGTGTGTTTGTATGCGCGTGAAATTCTAAGAGATGTTGTTTGTATCTGTGCGTTAAATGAAATCAGTTTCTCATCACGGAATGATTGAATTATTAAAGGTTACACAAAGTAAATGATTGATTGAATTGACAAAAGTTAAGTAAAATAAATGAATGATTTGAATTATATATATATTTAAGTTTCTCAAGAGAATTTATTTTATTATAGCAATGCCCAGAGGGCATTGCTATATTAGGCATAGAAGGTCGTTTCCTGGGTTGGATTCATGCTATGTTTGTTGTTATTGAAGGGGAGTTTAGTAGATCTAGAAGGGTAAGAAGTGGTGTACCGCAGGGTTCGGTATTGGGTCCAATCCTGTTTTTGGTTTATATTAATTGTATTGCTATAGGTATCCGTTGTAAATACTACATCTTCGCTGACGACCTTAAAATTTTTCTTAGAATTTGTTACTCTAGTCTGTTTGATACTTTTATGGATCTTTCTCTTGCCAAGGAGGATATCTCACTGATAAATGAAACAGGAAGGTCTTGGAATCTATCTATGAATGCTAGCAAATGTGTTGTAATGAGGTTTCAAAGGGGAAACAAAGTGGATTGGAAATTTCTGGGATCATTCTCTAAATATTATCTTGACAATGCTTCCATCAAATTTGTTGAGTCTCAAGACGACCTACGTATCACAATAGATACTTCTCTAAAATCCCATCTCCACATTCAGAAAATCACTAATAGGGTAGCTAATCTTGCTTCCAACATTTTGAGGTCCATTTTTTGCAGATCAGCTAATTTTATGTTGCCCATCTACAATAGTAATATTCGTCCATTGTTGAATTTTTCAGTTTGTGTTTGGGCTATTGAATATGCAAATCATTTAAACCTATGCATTAGAAAGTGTTCAGGGGATACGGACGAGGAATATTGATGATATGGCTGATTTTACTTATGCTGAAAGGTTATAGAAACTTAACTTATAATCTGCCAAAGGTCGTCTACTTAGAGCAGATAAAACAAAATGTTGGAAACTTTTCATGGTGAGTGTGCATTGTCTCCTAATGAAAATTTTAACTTGGCTCCTATGGTAGGTATTCACGTCATCAATTAAAATTGTTTCATAGACACATAAGTCTCGGATATAGAAAGAGATTTTTCGGTGAAAGATGTATCTCTAATTGGAATGTTTGCCTAACCATGTCGTTGCTAGTTCAAACTTAGTCACTTTCAAAAAGTATCTCCACGAAATCTGCATAGACTTATTATATGATTTTCAGAGGTGGGCAGTCCGATTCGGAAGTTCCATTATCCGATTATTCAGACTTGCATTTTCGAATTGGAGAGTCAAATCGGACTAACACCCGCCAAACGAATCGGATGATCGCAATCGGACTGCGTAAAATCTAAAGCGATTAATCCAGGACGACGTCTTCTTTGTTTTTTCGCAATACCAGTTTCTTAATCAATTTTTCTATATTTTTCTCGAGTAAGTATTTTTTCGTTTTATTCTTTTTTTTTCACACTTTGGTATTTTCTCTATAATATAATGCGTAAAATATCATGACTAATTATTAAATCATATATAATAAAAAGGTTATATTTTACAAGTATAAAGTAGGTATAATACGTGTTTAGCTTTGGTTTTTCGTACGCGTCTCATATCGGTTAAGTGACACGCTGCACCAATTTAGAGCCAGTCGGCAGGATAGCAAGCTGCTGCTGCGCTGCTCCTTTGCCACCACTTGTGAACGCTTCGAAGTAATCCTTCTGTTTTAATTTTCCTGCTATTGCGGACCCCAACGGCAGTAAGTTGTACCATTAATATTTGCATCTCGTATTTCTATTTCGTTCTAAAGGTATTCATATGATCATATTGTGGATAGAGGGGAGTAGGAAAAGGGGCAAAGAAAAAAAATATAGCGTAGGCGAGTTACGAACAGCTTTCCGCGTCGCTGGACCACTGTTAGGCAGCGGCGAATCCACTCAGCCATCCTGAGTCTTAAAAAAGACTCATTCAAACGAAGCGTTTAAGCCGCTCGTCTGCACTTCTTGTACACTATAATATCTAGACTATTAGTTTCATAAAGTAACAATAAATCAAGCTTAAAGTTCGTGAATTAGCCATTTTATACCAGTTTCAGCATGTATTTGTGCGTTTCGCAATTTTGTTTCTAAGTACTGAATTTTTGTACAGAATTTAGCGCGTGCAAAAGAAGTAGCCTTTTCGAAGGCGGAGTTTTATTCATACCTTTGATAGCGAACGAAGACGTGTCCGTTACATTCAGTATGGAGAGATTTCTGACTTCCCAGCCCTGAAACAGGAACGCCAGCGGTGCAAACAAGAAGTCCCTGGGCTCCTAGCACAGCGACCAGGCGGCAGCGGTCAACGAAAACATCATGGGGGGGGGGGCACCCTGACCCTTTCGCTCTCGCGTAGCGCGAGCAGGATATCGCTGGACTCGAACGAGTCGGCCCAGAGCAAAGCCACAATGGAGGCAGACAGCTCCAGCCTCAGCCATGAAAACAGTTGGAGGTACATCGCCCTGTTTTTCAAGGTCGTGGACAACAACAAGGCTTACTGCACCAAGTGCTCAAAGACACTGAAAGACTTTTTTTACCAGGATACATAATTATTTAACAAAGACTAAACAGGCTAAAGGTTAGGGATTTATTTTTAGTTTTTACTATATGAATTTTAATTTATTTTTGTTTTGTTTTTATTTTTTAGATGCACTACCAGAGGTACCACTCTGGTCTAGTCCACGACCTCAAGACAGCTCTTGAGGGCGCCAGCAAACGCGGCCGCTACAAGTCCTCCTAGGACGCGTCCGCCTACATAGACGTACTCCAGGGTGAAGAGAAGGCATACATGGGGTGCCTTCTCCTCCACCTCCAGGTGCTCAATGACTCCCTGGAGGCGCTGTCGTGCGACGACAGCATTGTATATTCCCAAAACCTAGTGCCCCACCTCCTCCACCAGCCAGGAACAAAGGGCTTTGATGGTAGGTTAGTCACATTATGATATTATTTCTTATTATTTTTTATCGCAGTGAGTTAAAACTTGTAGCGTTCTATACCCCTGTAAGTTTAAATATTTATTTCTAACTAACTAACTAACTATATATATATATATATATATATATATATATATAAGAGAACCAGGGCAGCAGAAAAGAAATGCATTTTTCTTTCTTCATTTAATTTTAACCAACGTTTCGAGGGCCAGCCTCATCTTCTGGGTACTGGAATTATATTTAGTATATATACAAAGTAATTCTAATTGACATTGGATAGGTAACATAAGGAACATGTTCTTACAAGTCACTTTTTGTATAAGTCATGATACCACAACTATAATTGATGGAATTGCATTGGTAATAGCAACATTACACAAATTAACATGGGAGTGGCAAAGTAAGGGAAACATTAATTTAAACTAAGAAGGTGGTAAAGTAAGGGACCATCTAACGTGTAATATGTGATGGGAAAGACGATGTTTGGTCGTTAAGTGTGGACTTACTATCTAAAATATATATGGATTCAATGATTCGTAAATCAGGAAGGGTATTGGCTGTAGAGACTATTGAAAAGTCTTCGATCTTTACCTGTAAATTGCAACAATTGGCGTGGAGTCTGATGATAGAATAGTCAGGTTTGGCTAGGGGCAAACCCGTACGACAGGACCTCCTGGCGTGCCGTTCAACTCTTGAATGGAGAGTTCGGCTGGTAGAGCCAATATAGGTCGCATCGCACGATGGACACAAGTAATTATATATGAGAGATGAACGACACGCATCAGGAAGGCGATCTTTATAACGAAAGAGCGAGCCTATTGTATATTGGTTTAGGGTGATTATTTTGAGGTCCAAAAAGAGCAGATTTTTTTGGATAATCGAGCATATTTCAACAGTCATCTTTGATGTTTGTGGGCCAAAGAAGGGTACAGACCAGAAGTGTAAAAGTTTATTAACGGTGGCTTTATCTTCAGTCGGATTAAGGAAATGATCAAGACATTTCCTTATGCGGTTTTCCACAAAAAAACTTTGGGAATCCGTTGTCTTGAAAAAAATATTAGGACAAGAAAACTCTTCATGTAATAGCTTGTAATTAAAGCATATTTTAAATGCTCTATGTAGCAGGGTGTCAATAGTATTAGTTTTAAAAGAACGTGGAATAAAGTTAAAGAAGCTTGTTGATAGGCCAGTCCAAGTGGCTTAGCAAAAAACACTTGTAGATAATCCGGTGGGGGTGCGGGTTAACTTGATGTCTAAATAAGACAGGCAGCCATCGTTTTCTATGTACATAGTGAATTGTATTTTAGGGTGCTGCTTGTTAAGGAATTCAAGAAATTTAGATGCATGTTGTTTTTTACGAAACAAAATTATGAGGTCGTCAATGAAACGCCTATAAAATACTGGGGCGAATTCTTTGGGGCAGCTTGAATGGTCTTTTGCAGTCTCCTTCTTTTCTTATGTTCTTATGTAACCATCTGTTTCACATCTCTTACTTATTTCCCTTATCATTAGTTCATCTATATCATCAGTCTGCTCAGGTGGTCTGTGAAGAGCTCCCAAATGCACCATTCTATTTTGACTGAACCTAATATCTATCCAAAGTGATTCAACTCCATCTCAAAAGGTCAGTCATATGAGTGATGTTCGATTTACAGAAGACATTTCAATCAATGAGGTTTTGGTACTAAAAAAAACAGCTAAATCAAAATCATAAGAGGTTGGCACGATTTGAAAAATTGAAGTCCGATTATCGATTACCGATTCGCCAGCTCGTCACGTCCGATTCGATTATCCGTTTCGGGTGCCAAAAATCTAAGTCCGATTAGCGATTATCCAATTCGATTAATTTTTTAAATGCGATTCGATATTTTTAAAAGGGATTTAATGTTTTTAAAGCGATTTCTAATGTTACTAAAGGGAATTTAATGCTTTTTTTTACCCTAAATAAGACATTTCTAAATAATACAAAGAAACACCAAGCTTTAAGATAAAAATAAACATTTTATTTTAATTAAAAAATAATATAACAAAAAAATAAACTATACAATACTTATTACGCAAAATACACACAATAACACTAATATATTCTCTCATAAAAAAATATAGGGTTAATTAACAACTTTGTTCCATATATACCTCATAATATTTAAATTTTTCCACTCTACTCTACCTTAAGCCCGCTAGCTTAGTCCTCGTCTTCCTCCTCCAACTAGTGAGCATTCTTAAGGAGGTGGAGGTTGCCTTTCATGAAGACGAGGTCCTCGAATTTCGGTGCAGCGAGGACCGCCCTCTTAGGCCTGAGGATGTCCGACACGCGCTCGATTGAGGCGGAGCTCCGGAGTGGCTTGTTATACTTGAGGAATAAGGTTACCCAAGTATCACGTAACTCGAGCGGGAAAAGATTGAGTGAGAACACCGGGTTACCCATCAGCGGCTTCCTCGACCAGGTGTTAACCTCTTTCTTGACCTTCGTCTCGAGGCTCTTCTCTTGCTGCCCATCCTTCATGGTGAACAGGTAGTCCGTGCTGCTCGAGGCTCCTGCTGCGACATATTAAGTTTATATGTTTTAGATGAATATTGCAGCAATATCCTAGACCTCATCACAATAAACACAAAAACCTATATTTCGTTATTCAAAGGGAATGAAGTTAAATGCTAATGTGAAATCCAAATTTTTGCAGACGAATTTCGTTAGGCCTAAATCTGACAGACGTTGGCGAAAACGTGTATTAAAAACAAAGAGTTAAGAAAATTATTATTGAATAAACAGTTATTATTGAAAAGTGAAATTATACAGTAACAATTATGATTGGATTGAATTACGCAGGTGAATTAAATTTACATGAGTTAACGAGAATGGATTTACAATTAATAAATATTAAATAGATTATAAATTGGTAAATGTTTTATAAGTAATTGGATGAAAAATTGGATTACAGTTAAATGGATTGCTAAATAGTTAAATTAGATAATTAGTTAAATGGATTGATAAATAGATTATAACAGAGTTGGGATGGTGTGATTCACCGGGACGAGGACAGCAATGCAATGAATGTCATGGTTAATTTTAAGAGGCTTGGGAGAGCGGGTGTACCAATCTTTGATTTAAGTCATGGTTATCAACCCTTCTTGAAAAATATATATTTATAAATATATATATATATTATAGTTTATGGTTATTTATGTGTTTTATTCTATGTTAATAAATCAGCCTAAATAGCGTTTCGAAAACCATAACCATAAATTTGTTTGATCGAATTTGTCTGCAGTTAGTTTTAGGCCTAAGGCGACATCAAAATATATTTTGGAATAATGACTTGGGCTTTAAGAAAGACAATTACACAAATATAAATATATTCATAAAATTAACGAATGTACAATGAGATAAGTAGGTTAGGTATACAATGTAAGATATTTTAACATATGATTTACAGTAACAAGCTGCGAAGAGAATTGAAGTATGTGAAATTAATATGGTGGAATAATATAGTGAAACAATAAGGTTAATAATATAGTGTAGTAATGTAGTGAATAATATAGTAGATAATATAGTTATTAATAGTGTGAATAATAGAGTAAATAATAATATAGTAAATAATATAGAGTATCTATGATGGACTGAATTGGGGCTGCAATGAGAGGTAAATATAATTAGGATCTACTCTCATATGGTCGTTTGCAAAGAATTGTGAGAGAAAATGGAATTAACAAAGTATGATTTGTTTGGAGATAAATGAATAATTGTAGAAGGAATGATTACCGACCTTTATATGAAGAAAGCTACGAGTTGAGTGGGCGTTAATAGCGTGCTCTTTTGATCGAGCTGATAATGTGTGTTTGTTTGTTTGTATGTGAAATTTAAGAGATGTTATTTGGAACAGTATACGTTAATTGAATTGACAAGTAAAATAAATAAATTAATTATTAAGTTTAACATAAAATGATTTAATTTACAAAAGTTGAAGTAAATTAATTGAAAGATTAAATTGACAAAGTTAAAGTAAAATAATTAAATGATTAAATTAACAAAGTTAAAGTAAAATAATTAAATGAATTTTATACATAATAAATGATGATATATATATTTAAGTTTCTCAGGAGGTTTTTATTATAGGAATGCCAAGAGGCATTGCTATAATATATATAGTTAGAAATAAATATTTACACTTGTAGGGATATAAACTTCTACAATACTGCCCCACTGAGGGAAAAACTTGCACTACACAAGGTATTTACATATATTTTTAGTCTATATACGGCGAGGCCTCCTTACAACACGTCCAGACAGGTTATGGTGCCAATTGGCTGACTCAGATTGCGGGTCAGGTGGCGTTAAACCTGTGCACGTTGACAAGGCAGGCATACGCGGATCCATTTGGCCATGGCGGCGTTCATACCTGGCCACACATAACGTTGTGTGATGAGCTTGCGAGTTGCTCAAATGCCAGGATGTGAGAGACCGTGAGTCTGGTCAAAAATGTGTCGACGTAAGCAATAGGAATGAGTGGGAGAGGACTGTCAGGCAATGAATATTCAACCAGGATACGCCTGGAGGGACTGTCCGGCAAGTCGATTTCACAAACAATAAGCTGAGAAGAGTGACGCAGTGTTTGCATGTCTTTATCTTGTTCCTGGACAAACGCTATAGTCGCATGATCGAGAGTTGCGTCGCTGGAATCGATGAAATGCGAGAGAGCGCATCTGGTATGAAGTTTGAAGAACATGGAATGTATCGAATATCGTTTGTCATCTCCAAGAGGAAGTCAATGTGACGAGTAGCAACTGCAGAGTGCACATAGGAGGTGCTACTAGAGGCGAGCATAATAACCAATGGCTTGTTGTCGGTAAAGACGGTGAATTCACCCCCTTCCAAGTATTGTTGGAAGTAACGGAGGGCAAGATATATTCTCAGTAATTCGCGGGAAAACGTACTGTACCTCTGTTGGGAAGGAAGAAGATCCTTAGAGAAGAAGGCGAGAGGTTGCCAAGGGTCATCAACCTTCTGTTGTAGTGTTGCACCGACATGAGTAGCAGAGGCGTCCGAAGCAACGCTTATGGGAGCTCCTGGGCAAGGATGGGCCAGGGCGACAGCGGAAGCCATAGCCTCTTTGGGGCGAGGAAAAGCCTTGCAAGCTTCGGGAGACCAGGAAAGAGGAATGTTCTTCTTGGACTTGGAAAGCAATTCGTAGAGAGGCCACATGATGTGGGAGATGTTCAAAATGAACCTGTGTTAAAAGTTTACCATCCCACAGAATCTACGAAGTTGCTTTAGCGAAGAAGGTGGGGAAAATCCTGGATAACTTTACCTTTGTCCTCGAGAGGACGAATTCCCCCAGGGAAAATGTGGTGTCCCAAAAAGGAGAGCTGTGTGGCACCAAAGATACACTTAAAAGTGCTGAGTACGATAGTATACTCATCTAAATGTGCAAAAATCTGGCGAAGATAAGGAGAATGCTCCTCTAAAGACGAGGATGCTATCAGGAGGTAGTATATATAACAAAATACGAAGGGAAGACCTCTCAGATCAATGAAGCGTTGGAAGATCTGACCACTGTTACGAAGTCCATAAGGCATTTGGTTCATGACAAAGGAACCGAATGGAGTGGTGATAGCCATCTTAGGGATATCATCTGGGTGAATCGGAATTTGGTTGAAAGCGCGAACCAAATCGAGCCGAGAAAAAATGGAACAACCGAAGAGAGCGGAGTAAAATCTGTTCCAGTCAACACACAAAAGATTTCTTACCAGAGAAAAGTCATCAACATTGTCACCCTTTACAGGAGTTTGTCAGATCTAATCTACAATATACATAAAATGCATCTCATTGCAGCCCCAATTCAGTCCATTCCATATATTTATCTAATCTATTCTTAAAACTACCCAGAGAGGAGGCTTCTATCCCATGTCTAGTGAGCCTATTCCATTTATTTACCACACGATTTGTAAACCAATTCCTCCCAATCTCCTTCCTAAACCTATACTTATCAAGCTTAAACCCATTGCTACGTGTCCTGTCATGTTCACTAAGTATAAGAACCTTACCCAGATCCCCTTTATTATATCCTTTTACCCATTTGAAGACTTCAATCAATTTCCCTCTGACTCTTCTCCTTTCCAATGTATGTAGATTTAGTTTTCTGAGCCTTTCACCATAAGGTACGTTCCTTAGCCCACCAATCATCTTTGTCACCCTTCTCTGCACAGACTCAAGCAAATCAATATCCTTCCTATAATATAGTGTCCAAAATTGTACTGCATAGTCTAGATGAGGCCTAACTAGCGCCAGATACAGTTTTAGAATGACTTCAGCACTGTTATTGCTTACACTCCTAATGAATCCTAATATCCTATTAGCTTTATTCTTAGCATTTAGGCATTGCTTTTTAGGACGAAGGTCTGAACTTAGCAAAATACCCAAGTCCCTCTCACAATCGGTCCTCCCTAAAATTCTCCCATTTAATTTATAACTATTCAATGGATTATTTCTGCCTATACTAAGTACACTACATTTGTCTATGTTAAACTTCATTTGCCATTTCTCGGCCCAATTGGACAGAATGGTCAATTCCTCCTGCATTACAACAGCATCAGAATCAGCCCTAATGGCCCTACCTAGCTTAGTATCATCAGCAAATTTACTCAGGTCGCTACTTATACCTATGTCAAGATCATTAATATAAATTAAGAATAGCAAGGGACCAAAAACAGATCCTTGCGGAACTCCACTGCTAACACACCCCCACTCAGATTTAACTCCATCTAAGCGGTGGCGTGTGGAGGATGTGTTGCTTGTGCTCTCTTGAATTCATGCCTTTGAGGTTGTTTGCTGCTATACAGTATCATCTTTAGACACCATCAGCTTGCTTGAGATATATTTGAACACAAGGTATACTTTAAATTTGCATTTATATTGGTGATCTAGCGAAATATGGCGAGTAAACAGATGGACTCTGGTGGAGGAAAACGAAAAGTAAGTAGAACAACAACGGAAGTGTCTTCAAGGGAAACAGAAAATGCAGGTGATTGCTGTGGGAGATGCAGTGGACTGGTAAGAGATAATGATATGGCACTCTTATGTGATATCTGTGTGACTTGGTATCATGCCAAATGTGAGAGGATACCTGAGGATGTTTATAAGTTTATGGTGGAAGAAGAGGCAGGATCCCAGTTTACATGGCACTGCGTCTCCTGTAAGAAAGGATGTGCAAAATTAAAATCTCATATTGAGAAACTGGAGAAGATACAAGCAGACTTAATTGAGAAACAAGGTGTACTGCAGGAAGAGGTTAAGGAGATACGAGAGACAGTCAAAATGGATAAAGAAGATTTTAACAACATTACTGCTAGAGTAGCAGTACTGGAGGCTAGATCAGTGGATACTAATGAACATATGAATGGGGACAGGGAGACTGTACAAGAATTGAGTTCATGGATGGACAGAGCTGAAATCAATATACTTGAAATAAAGAAATCAAGTACTGATGAAGTAATTGTAGTATATGGGACAATTGGAGGACATCAGGCATCTCAGAAAAAACAGGAGGTAATGGATATGACTACAGTTTTGGAAGAACTAAATGATAAGAAGAAGAGAGAAAACAACATTGTGGTGTACAATGTCCCTGAAAGCAATTCAAACATGTTCCAGGAAAGAATTAATTATGACACAGATTGTTAAGAAAATTCTGAATACATGTGAGGTTCATGAGGATAATATGATGAGAGTGATAAGGCTTGGGAAAAAGGTAGAAGGCCGAGATCGCCCAATACTGACTGCACTCACTGACTCAGAAGTGAGAAATGATATATTCAGAAAAATAAAAGAATTGGGCAAGGATGAAAATTTTAGAGTGGCCTATGATTTAACCAAGAGAGAGAGAGAAATGGACAAAGAACTGTTAAAGAAGGCAAAAAACTTAACAGATATGGGAGAGGGGAAGCATGTAGTCAGAGGTCCACCCTGGAACCGAAGGGTCATCAGGGTGGAGGATCAAAGACCACAGCCACAGTAGAAATTGACTCAAGTACATCATGTGCTGAGAATGTAAATAATGTAAATAGAAAGTTTAGCATTATATTTACAAATGTAGATGTATATACTTTTGATAAGTTTTTAGAATTAAGGTCGTTATTTGATACATTAAGTGATAAGTCAAGCATTATTGCCCTCTCTGAAGTTAAACCTAAGCACTTTAGATATCGAAGGGAACTTGAAGAATACAACATCGAAGGGTATGAGATAAAGGAAAGTAATGTTTTGGGTAATGAAGGTAGAGGTCTCTTGATATACGTGAAAAGTGGCATTAAGTATAGTAAGGGGGATTTGGTTTCATGTTTCTGTGAGTATTGCTGTCTGGAAATTATGCTTCAAGGAGAGAAACTTAACCTAACTCTAGTATATCGGAGTCCAAATAGCCGGGAGGAAAATGACCAACTGTTGCTGGATTTATTGCAAGAGGTAACTGAGATGAAGGCGACATTTAAGATTTTGATGGGAGACTTTAATTTGCCACAAATAAATTGGAAAAATTGCACGACTAACACTAACATAACATAACATAATTACACGGATGACAAAAGCCACAAGGGCCTATCAAAGGTCATCCGACTCCGTCAAAACCCACCCACAAAAAGCACCATCACCAGGGGAAGACAAAATCAAAGTCCCCCACAATATAATATAACGGATGACAAAAGCCACAAGGGCTCATCATAGGTCATCCGAGTCAAGCGGCCTCTTTTTCAAGGCACCCAAACTCCCAGGAAAACTACATCCAGAGGATTGCATCCAGAAACAAGGGTATCACCAATCAAGGCTTGTCAAGAACTAAATCATGCAGCTATAGATATATACAAACAATATTAATATATACAAAAGTTAGGAACCATCACAACCTTCACTTCCCATAAACTCATCCAACCTACTCTTAAATACATTTAGATTTGGACTACCTACTACCCTCTGCGGCAATTTGTTCCAGAAGTCTACCACTCTATTGGTGAAAAAATATTTTCTTAAATCCAACCTACACCCTTGCTTTTTAATTTTCAAGTGGTGACCTCTAGTCCGATTTCCATCATCTAACTCAAAAAACTTGTAAACATCCAATTTATCTATCCCGGAAAAATTTTTAAACAGCTCAATCATATCCCCTCTCACACACCTCCTTTTGAACGAGAATATATTTAATACCCTCAGTCTATCTTCATATTCAAGGTGCTTCAGGGAAGGAATAATCTTTGTTGCCCTCCCTTGCACTGACTCAAGAAGGTTAATATCGTGTCTAAAATGTGGGGACCTTGCCTGTATACAGTACTCTAGATGTGGCCTAACATAAGAGTTATAGAGTTTAAGAATAACCTCCTTACTTTTGTAACTGACATTTCTCTTAATAAAACCCAGCACTCTATTTGCCCTATTTCTTGCTTCAATACACTGCTTAGAAAACCTTAATGACTTATCTATTACTACTCCTAGATCTTTCTCATCCTCTACTGAGCTCAGCCAATGCCCATCCATTTCATAGTTAAATTCTCTATTATCTTTTCCCATGTTAATAACTTTGCACTTATCAAGGTTGAAATTCATTTGCCACTTATGTGCTGAGGATAACAATTTATTTAAATTGCACTGCAGTTTAAAATTATCATCAATATCTTTAACTACAGCTGCTAATTTGGTATCATCCGCAAAAATTGACACTTTATTATTAACTGCCTCCCCAAGATCGTTTATATAGATGACAAATAATAATGGACCGAGAACTGATCCCTGAGGAACCCCACTGATAACATCCCTCCACTCTGACTTTACACCATTTAGCACTACCCTTTGCTTCCTGTCTTTCAGCCACTCAGCTATCCAATTTGAAACACCCCCACATATCCCAATCATTTTTAATTTATGAACTAGTCTCCTGTGTGGTACCTTATCAAATGCTTTACTAAAATCTAAGTAAATTATATCTACATTCTCTCCCTTATCTACTTGATCTGTTACAAACTCCAGAAAGTCTAGTAAGTTAGTCAAACATGATCTACCTGATCTAAACCCATGCTGAGCATCGCTGATTAACCCCTCCCTCTCTAGATGTTGGCAAATCCCTTTTTTAACTATTTTCTCAAGAATTTTACAGACTACAGGAGTTAGGCTAACCGGTCTAAAGTTATTTGGATCTTCTTTACTACCCTTCTTGAAAATGGGGACTACATTTGCTCTCTTCCAATCATCGGGTATTTCTCCATATTCCAATGACCTAGTATATAACTTGTCCAGAGCTATTGAGATACTTTCTACCCCTTCTTTAAGTATCCTAGAATGAATATTATCAGGGCCGGAGGCCTTGGTAGTATCTAAATCACCTATTAGTCCTTTTATCATCCTCCGATCCACACAAATGTTAGTAAACACCTCTTTTCCTGACCTATGAGTACTATACATAGGACTATTTAGTTTCTCTTTTGTAAATACTGATGCAAAATGACCATTTAGTACCTCAACTATTTCCTCATCAGTTTCTCTCACAAACCCTTCATATTTGATAGGTCCTATTTTAACTCTGCCACACTTGTTATTAATTTTATAGTAACTAAAGAACTTTCTAGGATCTTTGTTGCTATCCTGAGCTAATTTAATTTCTGACACCCTTTTGTTCTTCTTTATAATCTTATTTAACTCATTCCTAGCCATTCTATAATCACTTAAATTTTGAATATTATTTTGTACCTGTAATTTTTTATATGCCCTTTTCTTCTCTGAAATTTTTCTAGCTATCTCCTGATTCCACCATAATGGTTTCCTACTTTTGTTCCTAATGGTCTTCATTGGGATACATTGTTCTTGGACTACATTTATTATATGCTTGAAAGTATCCCACATCCCATAAGCATTTTTACCTCTGAATTCTATATCCCAGTCTACCAAATTTAGCAAGCTTCGAAGTTTTACATAAGCATTCTCAGTTATTTTACCCTTCTCAATTCCCAAGTTAAAACAAACTATCTGATGGTCACTATTTCCCAATGCTTCCCCAACAGTCAATTCTTGAACTAAATGATCACTGTTAGAAAGTACTAAATCTAATATATTATCCCCCCTCGTTGGCTCATTAACAAATTGATTCAAAAAATGATCCTCAAAGCATTCTATGAACCTGCCACTTGTTCTATCCCTACCTATCATATTTTCCCAGTCCACAGAGTTTAAGTTGAAGTCCCCAATAATAACTGCATCTGTTTCACATCCCTTACTTATTTCCCTTATCATTAGTTCATCTATATCATCAGTCTGCCCAGGTGGCCTGTAAAAAGCTCCCAAATGCACCATTCTATTTTTACTGAACCTAATATCTATCCAAAGTGACTCAACTCCATCCTGCTTTATTGAAGTATTTAAACTTGAAACAATGTTGTTTTTTATATAGATAATTATTCCTCCACCAATCCTACCTGTCCTTTGACTAATGTACATATTATAGCCTTGTAAATCAAATTCACTTATAGTGTCACTAAATTCTATTTCATTAACCCATGATTCAGTAACGCATAATATATCTATATCCTCATTGCTAATATAACTAAATAGCTCATCCTTCTTGTTTCTAAGACTACGAGCATTTGTATAGAAACAATTTAACCCCCCTATCCCTGAAGCACCTCTTGAAACTTGAATGACCCCACCTCTATCGCCTTGGAACCTATTTCTGTTATCTGCCAAGTCCATTCTACTTTCAGTACTATAATGTCCTCTCATAATTCCCTGACCACTATTAGTATCTAGTTTCCCGCCCGCAAAGACCTAATAACACGATCATACTCCTCCCACAACACATCTACCCCCCTCCTACTCAAATGCAGTCCATCCATCGCATACATTTCTTTCATTCCAACAAACCTATCCCACACATCCACAAACATGACACCTTCCATCTCACACATCCTCCTCACATAATCATTCAGCCCAATTGCACGAGACATCCATTCTACCCCAACATCCATTCTTGGAAGCACACCTGTCACAACACCTTTCATTCTACTTTCTTTCACCTTTTCAATCAACCTCTTGTACCTCTCACGTAACTCACATGCACCCACTTTCTTCACATCATTCACTCCTACATGTGTAATCACAACCGCATCCCTTGCACAGCCAGACACCAGCTCCTGATACCTATCAGACAGATCTCTCACTCCAGCACCCGGCAAACACACCCTCAAACCATTCAATCTACTTGCATTCAACTTCCTATCTAAATATCTAACTCGCGAATCACCCATCACAAGCACTTCAGTCAGACTCCTATTCCTAACCCCCACAGACCTAACTCCATCCCCACTCCTATTCTCATTCAAACTACCAGTCACTCGAACTCCACCCCCACCCCCATCAGTCATATCACTTCCAGTTACTTCCTCTCTTAGGGCACTGAATCTATTAGTCAAGCTAATAGGTTCTGTGTCCCTCTGACTCACACACCTATTCTCCCCTTGGCTAACCACCTCAACAGAGGCAACCCTATTCTCACAAAGAACAGGAGAAGCCTCCCTAGCTTCATGTTTCCTAACCACTCTCCACTGTCCCCCATCCTCACTAGGCCTATTTCTAACTAATCTAAGGGGGCTAACTTCACTATCACTAGAACTATCATATCCTACCTCCTCCACCGGCCCTCTACCTTCACCTGAAACATCTAACTGGCCTACCTCACCACCTAACCTATTCCCAAATCTAGGCCTAACACTAAGTTCCCTCCTGAGCTCAGCAACTAGCCCCTCCAGCCTACATATCCTGTCTAAATCCTGCCTTCTCATCCCCTCTAAATCTACAATGCATTCACGCAGCCCACATACAACACATGTATACCCCTCACCTAATACACCACAACCAATGCATACATTCCGACACTCATGCTCACTTTCATCCCCAAACTCCATCCCCATCACTTATTCAAACAAAGAAAGAACTTAAGTAGCAATAAGAAAAAAAAGAAGAGCAACTTAGCTTTCGCTGATTGTGGTGAGAAAAAAACAAAAAACAAACAAACTATAGAAAAATCTGAAAAATAGATCAACAGACTGAGAGCTCTATAAAACACGTGCTACCTGTTCGAAGATGGGGAATTTAAATGATTTTGGAACAAAATTTGTGGAAAAGGTGCGCAATTGCTTTTTGACCCAGCATGTGGAGGAAATTACAAGAATAAGGGGTGAAAATGTGGGTAATACCCTAGATTTATTTTTCACAAATGAAGAATCTATAGTTAAAGAGGTCATGATTGGAAATCCACTGGGGAGAAGTGATCATGCTGTGATACAAGTTACATGTAATATGGAGGAGATCGTGGCTCATGATAGAAAAACTATGTATTTGTATGAAAAAGCAGATTATGAGTTGCTGAGAAGGGAACTTAGTATTAATATTGACTGGGTAAAATACCTATCCGAGGCTACCAATATTGAGGAAATGTCGAGCAGATTCAAGTCAAAATTGTATGTTGCAATCGATAAGAGTGTACCCACAAGAAAGATGGGGAATTTAAATCAATCCAGTAAAAGGAATAGCAATCTACCAATGAATAAGAAATTATGGTCTAAGATAAAGAAGAAACAGAGGTTGTGGATGAGAATTAAATCCTTGAAGAGTAATCTGAATGTATCTACTAAGAACGAGTATTTAGAGACTGAGAAGGAGTACAGAAAACTGAATAATCAAATTAGAAAAGAAACCCGAAATGCTGTAAAGCTAAAAGAAAGGGAGATTGCAAAAAATGTGAATGATAATCTTAAAATATTTTGAAAATATGTGCAAACTAAGACAAAAAGAAAACCAAGGAAGATGGAAAAACTGAAAGTGATCTAGAAAAAGTTGAAGTTTTAGCAAAGCAATTTTTGAAGGTGTTTGTAATGGAGCCAGAAGATGAGGTACCATACTGTGTGATGAAAAATGTACCAACACTGAATCACCTGGAAATTAATAAGGAAAAAATTAAGAAGATCATTAAAAATCTAAAGAGGCATAAATCCCCAGGACCTGACGGAATCCACTCTAGGATTATAAAAGAAGCTATGGAACAATTATTAGTGCCTTTAGAAATACTTTATCAGTACTCCTTTAAACATAGGGAACTCCCTCAAGATTGGCTAATTGCTCATATTACTCCTATATTTAAAAAGGGTTCCAAGTGTGATCCAGAGAATTATAGGCCAGTCAGTTTAACAAGTATAATCTGTAAGATATTTGAGACAATGATAAGAGAGGAGATAATGGCACACATGAGAACCAATAGTTTATTTAGTGACAAGCAATATGGCTTTATCTCAGGACGATCAACGGTGCTACAGCTCATAAAGGTTCTGGACAGATGGACTGAAATTATTGATGATGGACATGCAGTGGATGTAATATATTGTGATTTTATGAAGGCTTTTGATAGAGTTGCACATAGAAGACTATTCAGTAAAATTAGTAGTTATGGAATTGGAAAGGAGTACCAAGAATGGATTGCAGCATTCCTAACACAAAGACAACAAAGAGTGGTGGTGAAGGGGGAAATGTCAAGATGGAAGCCAGTGACAAGTGGAGTGCCGCAGGGCACTGTTCTCGGACCATTGTTGTTTGTTTTGTTTATCAATGACCTCCCCGATAGTATAGTAAATGACAGCGAAGTATACCTGTATGCAGATGACACAAAGATATTTAGATGCATAAAAGATCTAGAGGATTGTCAAAAGCTGCAGCAGGATGTGCAGGAGGTATACTCATGGAGTGAAAAATGGTTGTTGAGTTTTCATCCGGATAAGTGTAGTTATATGAGAATAGGAAGAATGACTATTGAAGATCAAGGCTACCAAATGGAGAAGCAGCTGAAAAAGATTACTTCTGAGAAGGATGTGGGAGTAATAATCAATGATAAATTGAGTTGTGTAGATCACCTGGCAGAGAAAGTAAATACAGCCAACAAATTAGTGGGAATAATCAGAAGGACCTTTGTTACATTGGATGCAACGATATTTAAAGCTTTGTTTGTAGCTTTAGTAAGACTGCATATAGAGTATGCTAATCAGGTATGGAGTCCTCACCTGGTTAAAGACATTGAGATGGTAGAGAACGTGCAACGAAGGGCTACAAGGATGGTGCCGGAACTTAAAGGACTTAATTATGAAGAGAGACTAAGGAAGCTGAACCTACCAACACTGGCATACAGAAGAGCATGGGGAGACTTAATAGAGACCTACAAGATACTCACTGGAAAATATGATGGGGAATGTAGTCAAGGCATATTGAAACTTCGAGAAGAAAACATCAGCAGGGAAAATTCACTGAAGCTTTTTAAGACAAGGTCATGGCTGGATATAAGGAAGTATGCTTTCCCGTGTAGGGTGATAAATAACTGGAATCAGTTGCCTGAGTGGGTGATTGCAGCAGCATCGGTCAACCAGTTTCAGGTCAGACTTGATAAATTTTGGCATACAGAAGAGCATGGGGAGACTTAATAGAGACCTACAAGATACTCACTGGAAAATATGATGGGGAATGTAGTCAAGGCATATTGAAACTTCGAGAAGAAAACATCAGCAGGGAAAATTCACTGAAGCTTTTTAAGACAAGGTCATGGCTGGATATAAGGAAGTATGCTTTCCCGTGTAGGGTGATAAATAACTGGAATCAGTTGCCTGAGTGGGTGATTGCAGCAGCATCGGTCAACCAGTTTCAGGTCAGACTTGATAAATTTTGGTTTAATCAAGAATTGAAATACAATTACAAGGCAAAGATAATTCACCACACGCTGCCACAGGTTGATAATATAGATCTGGAGTCACAGGCATAAGCCTCTTCCATGAAGTCTTCTGTAAGTATCTGTAAGTATACTAACTCTTTGCTGTCTGTCACCAAGCCATGACTGAATCCACCTAAATATACTGGCACTCGATCAAAAGCCTTACTAAAGTCCAAGTATAAAATATCATAGTTTTCATCATTATCTGCTACTTCATACACCTTACTATAAAAAGACAGCAAATTAGTCAGACAGGATTTACCCTTACTGAAGCCATGCTGTGATTCTTTTATCAACTTATGCTTATCCAAGTGATCTCTAATATTCCTTGCTATAATAGATTCCATCATTTTCCCTACCACTGATGTCAAACTTACTGGTCTGTAATTAGACATATTTGTTTTATCCCCTTTCTTAAATATAGGTATCACATTGGCTTTCTTCCATGCCACTGGCACAATGCCACTCTCCAATGATTTTCTAAAGATGCATGCTAGGGGCTCACTTAACACATCCTTACAACTTAAACTCTGTGGACTGGGAAAATATGATAGGTAGGGATAGAACAAGTGGCAGGTTCATAGAATGCTTTGAGTATAATTTTTTGAATCAATTTGTTAATGAGCCAACGAGGGGGGACAATATATTAGATTTAGTACTTTCTAACAGTGATCATTTAGTTCAAGAATTGACTGTTGGGAAATAGGGACAATCAGAACATAACATAACATAACATAATTTCACGGATGACAAAAGCCACAAGGGCCTATCAAAGGTCATCCGTATCCATCAAATCCCACCCACATAATGCATCCATAGGATTTTGTCAGATCATGCATCTACAATATACAATTTAACAATCCATATGAATGTCCAACGGTAAACGTGTAGACGAGCGGCCCGGCCGGAAAAAATTATTTTGTGTAAATATTATCGTTCATCCGTTTCTGTATATTCATGCGCGTTTGAGTCGTCTGATGTCATACCTCACCCCCAAACCCTATTATAATTCGCAAAATGATTAAAGGCGCTGACATGATGTAGTTAAAGCATTTACCTATTTAAACGTCAGAACATTATAAAAAATAGGATTATATACTGGGTGGCTGTGCCCCCCAGAGCCCTCCCCTAATTTAATGAACATAACATAACATAACACAATTTCACGGATGACAAAAGCCACAAGGGCCCATCAAAGGCCATCCGCATCCATCAAATCCAACCACATAAAGCATCCAAAGGGTTTTGTCAGATCATGCACCCACAATATACAATTTAACAATCCACAGGAATGTCCAACCATGCATCCACAATACATAATTTAAAGCCTCCATAGGAGTCTGTCAAAAACAAAATCAAAGTCCCCCAAAATATACAATAAAAAGAAACTTCATCCACAGGAATGAGTCAAGAAACATATCCACATACCGAAAGTAAGAAATCAACCCTCGATCCCCATATAATCATCCAATCTGCGCTCGAAAACATTCAAGCTTGGGCTGTCTACAGTCTCAGGTGGCAAACCATTCCAACAATCCACCACCCTGCTAGTGGTCAGGGAAATTTAATGGCTCAAAGTGAGGCAGGGAAAGGAAGCAAACACAGATTTGTAGAAGGTAGGCAGGCTAATGGAAGTGCATTAGGGTTAAATTACTTGAGTAGTGATAGTGGTCAGGGAAATACAAGAGTACAGGGTCGGGGAAGGAGAGAAAGGAGATGCAGAGGAGATAGGCCCTCAGGTGCTTCAGAGATAGGTGGGCTGAGTTGTCTTTACACAAATGCTCATAGTCTTAGAAATAAGAGGGATGAATTATTTAGTTATATCATTCATGAAGATATAGATATAATATGTATATTTGAATCATGGGTTAATGTAAATATATTTAATGATAATGTCAGAGATAGGACTGGTGATAGGTTGATTATTTATATCAGAAATAGCATTTCTTCAAATCTAAATAACTCTATAAAGCAAGGAGAAGGTGAATCATTATGGATAGATATTAAGGTTGGTAAAAATAGGAAAATACACTTGGGAGCTTTTTATAGACCACCAGGACAGACTGATTTTATCGATGAGGTAATGATTATGGAAATAAGTAAAGGATGCAAAGAAGATACAGTTATTCTTGATGACTTTAATTTAACTTCTGTAGACTGGGAAAATATGATAGGAAGAGATAGAGCAAGTTGTAAGTTTATGGAGTGTTTTGAGGATAACTTTTTGACCCAATTTGTTAATAAGCCAACATGGGGTGCCAATATATTAGATCTAATTCTTTCAAATAATGATCACTTAGTTCAAGGATTGAGTGTAGGGGAATCATTGGGAAACAGTGATCATCAGATGGTTCGGTTTAATTTGCAAATAGTTAAGGGTAGAACAACGACAAACTCCACAAAAATTCCAAATTTTTATAGGGAAGATTACGATAAATTATGCAGCATGCTAAATCAGATTAGGTGGGATATAGAATTTCATGGAAAGAATACTTATGAGATGTGGGATATTTTTAAGACTATATTAAACATGGTTCAGGAACAGTGTATTCCAATGAAGTCTATTAGGAAGAAATGTAGGGAACCATTATGGTACAATCAAGAAATAGCTAATAAAGTTTCAGAGAAAAAAAGGGCATACCAGGGATTGCAAAGTGAGAGTAGTTTAGATAATTTAAACCATTATAGGTCGACCAGAAATGAACTAAATAAGATTATTAAGAAGACCAAAAGGACAGCAGAAATTAATTTAGCTAAAAATAATAATAAAGATCCTAAAAAATTCTTTAGCTATTATAGAATCAATAATAAATCTAACAGTATAAAATAGGGCCTATTAAATATGAAGGGGTTTTGAAAGAATCTGATGAGGAAATAGTAGAGGTCCTTAATGATCATTTTGCTTCAGTATCCACAGAAGAGAAACCAGTTAGATTAATTGATGATAATTCTAGGTCAAGGCAAGTAGTGATAAATTCTATTAATATAGACAGAGAAGAAATTAAAGGGCTTATAATGCAGTTAAATACTAGTAAGGCATCTTGGCCCTGACAACATTCATTCTGTGGCTTTTGTCATCCGTGAAATTATGTAGAAAGTATTGCAGTAGCTCTTGAGAAGATATTTATTAGATCACTAGAGTCTGGAGAAATACCAAATGATTGGAAATTGGCAAATGTAGTGCCAATTTTTAAAAAGGGAAGCAAAGAGGACCCAAATAACTTTAGACCGGTAAGCTTAACTTCTATAGTCTGTAAAATTCTTGACAAGATGGTTAAGAAGGGAATTTCTGATCATCTAGAGAGTAGCAGGTTAATTAATGATGCTCAGCATGGTTTTAGAAAAGGTAGATCGTGTTTAACTAATTTACTGGATTTTATGGATTATGTAACTAAAGAATTAGATAGGGGTGAGAAAGTTGATGTGATCTACTTAGATTTCAGCAAAGCTTTTGATAAGGTTCCACATAGAAGACTATTCATAAATTAAAGCTGCATGGGATATGTGGGAAGGTTTTAAATTGGTTAACTGAATGGCTGAAAAATAGGAAACAGAGAGTTGTACTGAATGGAGTGAGGTCAGAGTGGAGGAATGTTATTAGTGGCGTACCTCAGGGATAATTTTTAGGCCCTTTATTATTTATAATCTATGTAAATGATCTTGGGCAAGGTTTAAATAGCAAAGTGTCAATTTTTGCTGATGACACTAAATTGGCAGCTGTAGTCAAAGAGGTTGAGGGCTAGCTTTAAAGTGCAGGGTGACTTAAATAAGTTGTTAGCTCGGGCTCAGAAGTGGCAGAGGAATTTTAACCTTAATAAATGCAAAGTTATTAACATGAGGAGAGATAATAGGGAATTTAGCTATGAGATGGATGGGTATTGGCTTAATTCAGTTAAAGATGAGAAGGACTTAGGAGTAGTAGTAGATAGGTCACTGAAATTTTCAAAGCAGTGTATTGAGGCAAAAAATAGAGCAAATAGGGTGCTAGGTTACACTAAAAGAAATGTTAGCTACAAGAGTAAGGAGGTCATCCTTAAACTATACAACTCTTATGTCAGGCCACATTCAGAGTACTGTATACAGGCATGGTCACCACATTTTAGACATGATATAAACTTATTAGAGTCGGTACAAAGGAGGGCAACAAAAATAATACCATCCCTGAAGCACCTTGAATATGAAGAGAGACTGAGGGTATTAAATATGTTTTCATTTGAAAGAAGGTGTGTGAGGGAAGATATGATTGAGTTTTTTAAAATCTTTTCTGGGATGGATAAATTCGATTTCAGCAAGTTATTTGAGTTAGAAGGTAGTAATAGAACTAGAGGCCACCACTTAAAGATTAAAAAACAGAGGTGCAGACTGGATGTTAGAAATATTTTTTCACTAACAGAGTGGTGGATTATTGGAATAGTTGCCACCTGAGACTGTAGCCAGCCCACATAGGAGACTAGTTCATAAATTAAAAATGATTGGGATATGTGGGGGTGTTTCAAATTAGATAGCTGAATGGCTGAAAGACAGGAAGCAAAGGGTAGTGCTAAATGATGTAAAGTCAGAATGGAGGGATGTTATCAGTGGGATTCCTCCGGGATCAGTTCTCAGTCCATTATTATTTGTCATCTATATAAATGATCTTGGGGATGCAGTTAATAATAAAGTGTCAATTTTTGCGGATGATACCAAATTAGCAGCTGTAGTTAAAGATATTGATTATAATTTTAAACTGCAGTGCAATTTAAATAAATTGTTATCCTCAGCACATAAGTGGCAAATGACTTTCAACCTTGATAAGTGAAAGTTATTAACATGGGAAAAGATAATAGAGAATTTAACTATGAAATGGATGGGCATTGGCTGAGCTCAGTAGAGGATGAGAAAGATCTAGGAATAGTAATAGATAAGTCATTAAGGTTTTCTAAGCAGTGTATTGAAGCAAGAAATAGGGCAAATAGAGTGCTGGGTTTCATTAAGAAAAATGTCAGTTAAAAAAGTAAGGAGGTTATTCTTAAACTCTATAACTCTTATGTTAGGCCACAACTAGAGTACTGTATACAGGCATGGTCCCCATATTTTAGACACGATATTAACCTTCTCGAGTCAGTGCAATGGAGGGCAACAAAGATTATTCTTTCCCTGAGGCACCTTGAATATATAGATAGACTGAGGGTATTAAATATGTTCTCGTTCGAAAGGAGGTGTGTGAGCTTTTTGAAAAATTTTCTGAGGTAGATAAATTGGATGTTAGCAAGTTTTTTGAGTTAGTTGATGCAAATCAGACTAGAGGTCACCACTTGAAAATTACAAAGCAAGGGTGTAGGTTGGATTTAAGAAAATATTTTTCATCAATAGAGTGGTAGACTTCGGGAACAAATTTCCGCGGATGGTAGTAGGTAGTCCAAATTTAAATGTATTTGAGTAAGTTGGATGAGTTTATGGGGAGGGAAGGTTGTGATGGTTCCATAGTTTTGTATATATTAATATTGTTACTATATATCTATAGCTGCATGATTTAGTTCTTGACAAGCCTTGATTGGTGATACCCTTTTTTCTGGACGCAATCCTCTGGATGTAGTTTTCTTGGGAGTTTGGGTGCCTTAAAAAAGAGGCCGCTTGACTCGGATGACCTATGATGGTCCCTTGTGGCTTTTGTAATCTGTTATATTATATTGTGAGGGACTTAGGTTTTGTCTTCCCCTAGTGATGATGCTTTTTGTGGGTGGGTTTTGACGGATGCGGATGACCTTTGATAGGCCCTTGTGGCCTTTGTCATCAGTGAAATTATGTTATGTTATAGAAGTTAAGCTTACCGGTTTAAAGATATTTGGGCCCTCTTTTCTTCCCTTCTTAAAAATTGGTACTATATCGCTAATTTCCAATCATTATTTATTTCTCCAAACTCTAGTGATCTAGTATGTTTGTGAATGGTGTGGGAGTAGGGCTGAATTAGATTTAATGAGAATATGGAGATACCTACCAATTAAATTTGATTATTTGAAGACAAAAAGAAAAAATTTGTAACTAGTCCGAATAATTTTTTAACAATACTTAGAACTATACAGTTTAAATAACGTAATATCCTGACCTTAGTTAAATTTGCATCATCATTTTATTCTAATCAGTTCAATGATTAAAAAAATAACAAACGGTTCAAAACATACAAATTTACAAACCCAAATACTAAAAAGAAACATACATCACAGCTGTACATAAATATTTTAAAATGGGTAAAAAGGGAGTTTATTTAACCTATTAGTTGCCCATCGAATTGCTTTGAAATTGCCCTCAATCAATTTATCCTTGCTACCTCCTTATGGAAAATAATAAAATAAAATATTTAAATCCTTTATTATAAATCAAATATATCATTTTAATTGCAAAGAATTATTCTATTGATCTAACCTAAAAATTATTAATAGCCTTCTACATATTAGAATTATGATTGGAAATATTTGCTTGTTGCTCAGTTATTTCTTTTTGACTGAAGAAATTAATTGTTAGATTTTAGTTACCGTTTCTAAGCCAACGCCATTTTATAGAAAATGTTGCTTATATCTTATGGATAAAATTTTTTTAGGAAAGAATTTTTAAAATTTGGTGAAAAAATGAAAAAATATAATCATCCATGTTTTGTCTGAATAGGCTTTCTCCCCTTATTCCACTTGGAATAACGCTGATTTTAATTGAATCATTTTTAAATGATTCTAAGTGGATGAAAAATGAAAAACATAAGTGTACAGAACAAAAAAAAAAGTAAGTCCTCAAAAACTGGCTGTTTAGACGTATGTGAATCATAAATCAGCCCCTTTTTCTGGCGGCCGCTTTTGGTGTGCCCTTGAATAGAGTCAAGTTACTCTCATTAATAAATTTGTTTACAAATAAAGAAGGACTGACCTAAGCCATTTATGTATTTTAAAAGATGTTTACCATAAAACCATATTTTAGTGTGAAGAAGTTTGAAGTAACGCAGATGAAATGGTTTGCTTATGTAATGATGAAAGTTGGTCTCCTACATTTAGATCATTGTGTGGGGGAGCGGTGTGTGTGTCTCTGTAGGGCCATTCTCCCACCCCTCTTTACATATATCTTTCCCTACCCTTGTGCTAGTGTGTGGGTATAATTTGCCTTCCAATTTTTTATTATGAATACAAATAATAACTGATTGTACTTTGTTTAAAATAATCTTTTATCAAAAGATATAATTTTTCTAAATATTTAGATAGTTAAAATATATCTATATAAATAATTGTTTGTTCAGCGCATTGGGATATTACCCTAGTATTGCATCCGGTATCTTCAAAGAGTGAAGCTTCAGTGGACTGCGAGAGAAATCCTCGAGGCAAGTGCACCGCCCAGCCCTGCCCTGAAATGGAGGGCATTACCTGCATTGGCTGACGAGCCTTTGCCCCTTCTTATTGGATGCCAACTACTTCCACCATCACCCCAGCCTTCAAGTGATATTCATATGCCTCTTCTTGTTCAGGTGTTGTTGTTTTGATTTGTCGTGTGGACCTTGTTGTTTTGGGTTGGAGAAGATTAATTTGTAAAGAGTATTTATTTTGAACGTGCACCGGTGTTTATTTATTTTGTTTGTAAATATAAACTGTAATTATAACTGTACTTTTTTTTGTAAAGTAAAGGACTGTATATCAAATCGTATCAATTCTTCCTCGGGGGTTCTCAAGGTCCATAAATCCTAGGATAAGGTTGGAATGCAGGTTTAGTGTTGCTTTCGGCCCGCTATATTTGGTGCCTGAATAGGGACCTTGAGATCTCAAAACCGGAGGAATTTGATTTGATTGCAGTTCATCTGTATATTGGTAAAGTAGTTTGATTGATTTTTCCCTCCTCTTATCCTTTGTTACTAACTTGGGAACAATGGCTGTAGCTGAAACTTTGAGTGAAGAAGTAGTGCGATTGAGACTCGAGTTGAAGAAAGAAGAGTAGTGTGAAATGTTGCGGGGAATAATTGAGGGAATGAAGAATGAGATGAAAGGGATGAATGAAAAGACTGATAGGATGAAGAAGGAAATGGGAGACCGACGGATGCAGGATCTATATAATATGATGACAGGGGCTGGACCAGCCCCAGGACCTATGACCATGACCCCTGCTCCTACTGAAGGGACTCCACTAAATGGAATGGATGGCAGTGTGATTGAGTCTAAAGAAGATACTGTGAGTGTTAGGAAAGAGGGTGAATGGAAGAGAGTGGAAAGTAAGAGACGAAGGAAGCATGGTTCTATGGTTAAGGATAGGAAGGCTGTGGTGGAGTGAATGTGAGTGTGTGTAAAAGGGCCATTCTCCCACCCCTTTTCTCAGTACCCTCTCCCTCCCTCTGTAAGAATGTGTGTGAATGGGAATGGGTTTGTTTTATTTTTGTTTATTTCATGTATAAAATGATTACCATGTTTTTCTTTCTTTCCAGGCGTCATATTCTGGAAAGATAGTAGCTAGTTTTGAGATATCACTATAATTAAAAGATTGTACTTTGTTTAAAATAATCTTTTATCAAAGCGTCATATTTTGGAAAGAGGTAAGCTAGTCGATAAATTTACTCGGGTAATGCCCACTTATTAGTTTCCCTTCCATGTATAAATAAATGGGTCATAAAAGGAGGATATATCTCTTCTACAGAGAGTGGAAGTGTGGACTAACAGCAAGAGGGGTTCTCTAGACAAGTGCTCCGCCCAGCCCTGAGACGGAGGGCTTTCGTGCCTCTCTAACCACCTGAACCGCCATACCCGCCTTCGTTGACAATCCTGCCTCCTTCTAAGTTAGCCTACTACCACCCACCTCCAGCACACATGTGATAGCGCGTGCCCCCTTTTCGTTCGGTTGTTGTTGTGTTTTTTATGTTTTGTGTAGATATATAAGTAAATTGTTGTATTCGCCGGTTATAAAATTGGGGAATTTAGCCTCATTTTGAAGTGTGCACACTTCCCTTGTAAATATAAAATTGTTGTAAATATAAGCTGTAATTATCATTGTACTTTTTTTCTGTTAGTAAAGAACTGTACATACAATCCGTTTCATTCTCCTTCGATTTCTCACGTCCGGATTAGTATAGGAAGTGGGTTGGATCGATTGGGGTTAGTCTAAATTTTTCGGCCCGCTACATTTGGCGCCCGAATAGGGACGTGAGACTTCGAAACTGGGAGCGTGACTGGATTGGATTGCAGTCCATACCCAATTAGTGTGACAAGTAGTTTGATTGATTTTTCCCTCCTCCTATCTTTTTACTAACTTGGGAACAATGGCTGTAGCGGAAACATTGAATGAAGAAGTAGTGCGATTGAGACTGGAGTTGAGAAAGAAAGAAGAGGAGTGTGAAATGTTGCGGGGAATGATGGAGGGAATGGAGAATAAAATAAAAGGGATGAATGAAAAGATTGATAGGATGAAGAAGGAAATGGGAGACCGACAGGATCAGACGGACCGACGGATGCAGGACCTGTATAACATGATGACAGGGGCTGGATCAGTCCCAGGACCTACAACCCTGACCCCTGCTCCTACTGAAGGGACTTCGCTAAATGGAATGGATGGCAGTATGATTGAGTCTAAAGAAGATACTGTGAGTGGTAGGAAAGGGGGTGAATGGAAGAGAGTGGAAAGTAAGAGAGGAAGTAAGCATGGTTCTAAGGTTAAGGATAGGAAGGCAAGAGGGAAGAGTGTGGATTCGCTATACTCAGATAAGGGAGAGAGTGACGATATGATTGGAATGAATGACACCGAGAGTAGCTCTTCGGAGAGTGAAGTGAATGTGGGAAAAGGAATTTTGATTAGGGAAGTGCTAAGGATTGATAAGTTTAGATTGCATGGGGGAAAGAGTATGGATGAGTTCTTCGGGGATTTTGAGCGGTACTGCAAGCTTAAGTACCCGCAGAACAAGGGTCACTAGGTGAGTGTTCTGGGAGATTGTTTGGATGGGAAAGTGTCGGAGTTCTTGCGAGTGATAACGAGTGTGGGAGAGCCAAAGTACAATGTAGTGAAGAAGAGATTGATTGGGCAGGTGAAACGAAGGAAAGAGAGTGTGAAGTATAAGAGGGTGAATGAATTTGAGAAGGCTCGAATGGGGAAGAGTGAAAGTGTGAATATGTATGCACATAGGCTTGAGAGTATGGCAAGAACGAGGTATGGTGATGATGATGTAAATGAATGTAAACCACTCATGAGGAAGTTTTTGGACACGATCCCGCGAAAGGTGAGTGAATGGCTGAGTGGAAAGAGAAAGGAGAGAATGAGACTGACAGGTGAACGGTTGATGTGGGAGGATGTGTTGGAACTGTTAGAAGATGGACGATTTGATGATGAAAGCGATCTAGAAGAGGATGGATGGTACAGTGTGAATGTTGGGGGTAAGAAGCCCAGGAGCTTTCATCCACCCCAGCAGTTTGTCAGCTACAGGGATGCCCTGAAGGCTGCACCAGCTGGAGTGATCTCAAACTTCCTGGGCCGGCAGAATGGATGGGCAAATGGAGGGTGGTCGAATGGAAGGGGGCAGATGAATTTCAAGCGTGGGAATGGATATATGAGAGAGAAACCGAGGTATGTCCCAGCAAACAAGAGACCGAATGGTGGGAGAAAGATTGTGGAATGTCGTCGGTGTGGAAGGAAAGGTCATATGTTGGCAGAATGTAGGTGGACATCTGGTGCGTGTTTTGGGTGTGGTAAGAAAGGGCATATGATAAAGGATTGCCAGGAAAGTGTGAAAGAGTGCTTCGAGTGTAAAGAAATAGGCCATTTGAAGAAAGATTGTCCGAGGTTGAATGGTGGAGCAACTGGTGGGGAAAGTATGAAATATGCATGTGGTAATTGTGGAAAGGCTGGTCATTATGCAAGGATGTGTCGTGACCAGAGGAATGTATGTAGCTATTGTGCGATGGAAGGACATTCAAGTGAAAAGTGTTGGATTAGACTGAGAGCTCAAGGTGTGAATGGAAAGTCTGAAGCGGGAAACTTAATGGTAAGAGGGTACCTGCTGAAGTATCCTCTGGGTGCATGAGTGTGAGTAATGTGTTGGTAAGTCTGTCTAGTGTGAAAGTGCTGTCTGGTAGGAAGTATGAGTGTTAAGGTGGAATTGAATGGAATTGAGTGTTTGGCTTTAATAGATTCTGGATGCAAGGCAAGCTTGGTGTATAAAGATGTGTATGACAAGGTTAGCGAGAAAGCCCTCCTGTCTGAGTACAAGGGTAGTTTGGTAGGTATTGTTAATAGGAGAGTGCCTGTGATTGGAATGATAAGGTCAGCTGTTCGAATGCATGGTATGATGATGAATGAATGTGAATTTTCTGTGATTGATAAGGTGAGTAGTGAGTATGGTGTGATTTTGGGGTATGATTTTATGAAAATGAATCGTATGGTTGTGCATCCTGCGAGTGATCAGATTGAGAGAAAGATTGGTAAAAATGGGGTGTATAAGTTGTATGTAGGGAAAGATGGTAGCGTTTTGAGGAGTGTGTTTACTGGTATTGAGGTGACTGCTATGGAGAATGTAAGGCTTGTGAAGGGTGAAAGGGTGTCTGTTAGAGTGAGTTGGAGTAAGGATGTTAGTTTGAATGTGAGTGAGAACACTGTGATATTGGATGGAAAGGATGCGTGTTATAAGGTAAGGCGTGTTGCTTGTGTGTTTGATGGCTTGATGAGAATGAATGATCCTTTTGTATGTGTGCAGGCGGACCCCAGTGTGAAAGGGCAGGTGAGGGGAATCCAAGTCGGAGATGTACTGGGCCACCTCTCCACTGTCAATGAGGTAGGTATGGATGATAGTACGGATATCAGGGTGAATGTTGGGAATGAAAAGACATGTGAATGGATGTATAATGAGGTGAAGGACATGGTGAAATTGGATGGATGTTTGACTGCGTATGAAAGGGAGGATGTGTATCGAATGATATTTGAGCGAAAGGGAGCCCTCAGTAAGGGTGATCTGGATTTCTGGGTTGCAAAGCTCCCAGAATTCAAGATTGTCCTGAAGGAGGACTCCCCAATCTATCAGCGGCCGAGGCATTTCCCACGTCCGGTTGCTGATGAGATTGAGGAGCAGTGTTTGGAATTGGAGCAATTGGGGGTGATTGAAGAGAGCGAGAGTGCATGGAATAGTCGAATTGTACCTGTACATAAGCCGGATGGAAGATTGCGTCTGTGTGTGGATTATCGAAAGGTGAATGAAAGGACTGTGAAAGAAAGGTTTCCGATGTGTGTGGTATCTGAGTGTGTGTATAGTATGCATGGGATGGAGTGGTTTACGAAGCTGGATCTGGTACGGGGGTATTACCAGATGCCCATTGCTGAGGAGAGCCGGCCAGTAACTGCCTTCTCTTCCTCAAAGAGGCATTACCAGTTCTGGAACCTCAGCTTTGGGTTGGCTAATGCTTCCGGAGCCTTCCAGCGGGCAATGAATGTTGTGTTGAGTAAGTTTGTGAGTAAGAATGTGATTGCGTTTATAGATGATATTTTGATTATGACTGAGACTTTTGAGGAGCATATGAGATTGGTGAATGATGTGTTGAGAACGTTGGAGAGTGTTGGTGTGAAGGTGAAAGTGGCGAAGTGTGAATGGTTTGCGAAAGAAGTGGAATTCCTTGAGCATATGGTGAGTGAGAATGGGTTGCGAAAATCACCAAAGTATGTTGAGAAGGTGCGAATCTTTCCTAAACCGGTGACTGTGAAGCAACTGAAGTCATTTTTAGGTTTGATTGAGTTCCAGCGAAAGTTTATATGTGATTGTTCTGGTGTGAGTAAGCCTCTGACTGAGTGGATGGGCAAGAAAGGTAGTACGGTTGTCAAGTGGAATGATAAGATGAATGAGGCGTATGAGAGACTGAAAGAGGCAGCGGCTGAAGATGTTGAATTGGCTTACCCAGATTATAGTGTAAATGCTAAAATGCTTGAACTGTATACAGATGCGAGTGGGTATTGTATGGGAGGTTTTCTGATGCAATAGCAGCGTTTGAATGGAGAGAATGTCAGGCGAATAATTGGGTATGTATCCAAGGCTATGAATGTTGCAGAACGAAAGTATTCGACTGTGGAACGAGAGCTGGCTGCGATAAGATATTGTTTGAAAGTGTTGCGTCCATTTTTGTATGGTGTGAGGTTTGTGATAAAAACCGATCATCAACCTCTTGTGTATCTGCAGCGTATGAAGTGGGCTGATAGTAGGATTGCAAGGACTTTGGAAGATTTGAGTGACTTTGACTATGTGATTGAGTATGTGCCTGGTGAACGGAATGGAGTGGCTGATTTGATGTCAAGGTATCCTGGTACGAATGATGAAAATGTGTGTGGAGTGAGTGATCCTGAGTATTTGCCGAAAGGGATTATGAATGGAAAAGAGAGTAAGGGTGGTGGTGATTCCTTGTTTGAGAGTGTATGGAATGGTTTGCAAGATTTGAAGAGTGATGGAGTAGATGTGAGAGTGCCCGATAGTGTAGATGATTTAAGGAAGGAGGTAATGAATGAAGTGTGTAGGAAGCCTGAAAGCATTGGTATGGCAAAGGTGCGGAACTTCATGAAAGAATTGAGAGCGATGTGTATGCAAGGGGTCCCGCCATTTCAGGAAGTGTTGATTGTAGTGAGTTGTTTATATGGAGTGATTGTTTATGTGCACTTTGGTGGTGAGAGGCCGATTGTGTACAAGGATGAGAAGATGAAGGGTTTTTATCCTAATGTGGTACATCTGCAATGTTTGAGCGGTGTGCACTACAATTGGGTAATTGAAAAGTGTTCATATATAAGAGAGAAGAATGATTGTCTGGATGAAGATGAGTGTGTGTTGAGTGATGATATGGGAGTTAATGACAGTGTGGATATCAGTGCTGATGTTGGTGTGCTTGTTCCTTCGGTGTATTGCGAACATGGTGGACCTGATATGATGGAAGCGAGAGTGAAAGTTGGTGAAAGGTTGTTCTGTGGTTTGATTGATACTGGAGTGCAGGTGTCTTTAGTGAATGAGAAGATTCTGAGTAAGTATGATGAGTTTAAATGTTGCGAGCATAAACCTGTGAAGTTACGGATAAGTGGATTAGGGAATGGCTTGATAGTGGCATGGGAACAGGTTAGTCTGAAAGTGAGTTTGGGTAATGGTGTGAATGTGAAGCATGACTTTGTGATTCTGAAAGGTGAGCAAATGCCTTGTTGTTTCTTGCTTGGTGTAGACTTTAGGAGATTGAATGATTTGTCTTTGGATGCTGATAAGGATCGTCTTATGAAAGGTGAATGTGAGGTGATGAAGTTGAATGAGTGTGCGAAGAATGTTGTCAAATTTTGTGGCATGATTGAGTTGGTCATGGATGATGAGAATGAGATTTTAAGTGATGATGATATTCTAGAGATGCAAGAGATGTGTCCTTTTGTTAGTGAGTTGAAGAAGTGTGTAATGATGCGTGTTGATTTGAATGAATGGCTAGAGTGTTTAAGTGATTTTAAAAGGTATGCTAAGGATTTTGTTGTTTGTATGGATGTTGTATATTTTGTGAGGCATGTGAAGGGTGGTGATGATATGTATGTACCTGTGATGTCCTTAGTTGGTATGATTGGTCTGGTGAAGGTTGTGCATGATAATTATGGGCATATGGGTAAGTTTAAGCTGTGGGAGTGTATGAAGGAGCGTGTGTTCCACCCGTTTCTGAGAACTGTTGTGAATGATGTTGCAACTACGTGTGAAAGGTGTCGGGACCGAAAGGTGCAAGTGAAACCACCGATGTTGAAAGTTGATGCGAAAGAACCGTTTGAATTGGTAGTGATTGATTGTGTGTCTTTGCCGCGTACGAGTGCTGGGAATGTTGGTATGGTTGTTATGGTTGATCATAAAAGTAAGTTTGTGTATGCAGCGCCTGTGAGAGATAAAAGGAGTGTGACTGTTGCGCGTGTGGTTGAGCAGTTGTTCTTTCCTATGTGTGTATGGAAGCCTAGAAGATGTCTGAGTGATAATGGGCCTGAATTTGTAGGGGAAGTATTTGAGCAAATGTTGAGAGAGAATGGTGTGGAGCATGTGAGAACAACTCTGTATGTACCATCTTCAAATGGATTGGCTGAACGGACTATAAGAACCTTGTGTGAGATGTTGAGAATGATGAGTACCACAGTGAATGACTGGGATGTGTGTCTGGGGAGAGTGTTGTGGGCGTATAATTCAACTGTGCATAGTGCAACTGGAATGTCCCCATGTTAGTTTGTGATGAATTTTGAAAGGCGAGTGAAAGATAGGTTTCGTTTGAGTGAAAGTGAGCAGAGTGTATGGTGTGAGGCGCATGAAAGGTTCCGTTCATGTGAATTAGGTACAAAAGTATTGAAGGTGAAAGAAGTGAAGGGTAGGTTGAATGTATCAAAGATGAGTGAGAAGTTTGAAGGACCTTATAGAGTTGTGAGAGTTTGGGAAAATGGGGTAACGTATGTTTTGGAGAGTTTGAATGACGGCATGACTGAGAGAGTGCGGGCTCATCAGAGTCAGTTAAGGAGATGGAGAGAACCTCCTGACTACCTGGTGAGCCATCCGGTGTATGGACTGTGTAGAGAGAGAGGTAAAGTGCATGATGATGAGATTGAATGTGATAGTATTGATCTGTCTGGGAAAGAGCTAGTCTTAGTCTCGAGGAGTAGAAAGCGTACAAAGAAGGGTGAAAGGAAGAATGCAAGTACGAATGAAAGTAAGTCTGAGCAGTGTTTCTGGTATGGGGATCTTGAAAGGGAGATTGAGTTTTTGCGTAAACAGGTGAGTGATTTGGCTGGTATAAGTAGACGAGTGAGTGAGCTGCCTGTGCCTGATTTTTCTGGTTTTGGGAACAGTATGAATGATAGTGTATTTGGGCAGAACGAACCTAGCGTGGCTGATTTTTCAGGTTTTATGAATGGTAATAGTAGGGATGAGTTTGATGTAGTGAATGATGAAGTGGCTGATTTTTCAGGTTTCTGGTGGGAACCAGTCAAAGGGGTTTCTGGTATGCCTGTTGAGAATACAGGGGATGTGAGTGACCTGTCTGTTTCGCAAGAATGTACCTTGAGTTGGATAAGAGCTGTGAGTGAGGAGCTGATGAATGGGGGTATGATGAGTGAAGGTTCTGAACGGAAGAGTATGAATGAATTCTGTCATGAGATGGGAGAACTGGTAATGAGGGCTAAAAGTATGGTGGACGATATGATAAATAGTGACGATGAGACTGACAGGATGACTGACGAACAAACCCGACCAATTGCTACGCGTAGCCAGGGACCAGTAGAAGAGTGTGAATGGGTGCAGAAGGGTGCGATTGAGCACAAGTGGTACCGTGAAGAGTGATTGAAAGGGTTTTGTGAGTGACTGGTCGAATGGCTTAAGGAAGGAGGGGTGTGGTGGAGCGAATGTGAGTGTGTGTAAAAGGGCCATTCTCCCACTCCTTTTCTCAGTACCCTCTCCCTCCCTCTGTAAGAATGTGTGTGGGAATGGGTTTGGTTTTTGTTTGTTTGTTTTTTTATTGATTAGCATGTTATTATAAAATGGTTTTTGCCTTTCCAGGCGCCATAATTTGGAAAGATAGAAGGGCAAGTACTTGTAAATTACCCCTGTAATTGAAGCTGACTAACTATTGATTATTATTATACCAAAGGCCATTAGTATAGGACAAGGGTTCCAGGCCATGTTATGTCCTATTTGATTGTGTATAAAATAGTTTAGCTTTAACGAAGGAGTGCTTATTAGAGCCACACAACTCTAACAAGGTTACCTATCTTAGTCCAAGCTCGGAGGTGCAATTTTTGAATACAAAAATTTTGTTGTAACACGTGAGCACATCTTTTGTTGTTCATTGACTGTAGTAACCCAAATTTTATTTGGGTTGTTTGATTTTTATTGTTCTTAGGATCAATTAATAATATTTATAAGTGGGACTTATTTATTTTTTCTGATTTCATATATATAGGATTTCTTTTGTATTTTTGTGAAAAGTAACGAGATCTATATAATCACTCTTCTCTATTGTAGATATTTTGTACATTTCTTTGTAAGTAAAGGGACTGTATATACAATCCGTTTCATTCTCCCTCGATTTCTCACGTCCGGACAGTGTAGGAAGCGGGTTGGATCGATTGGGATTAGAGATATATTTTCAGCCCGCTACACCCTCACACATCTTCTCTTAAATGAGAACATATTTAGTACCCTCAATCTATCTTCATATTCAAGGTGCTTCAGGGAAGGTATTATTTTTGTTGCCTTCCTTTTTAACCCTTAAAGCCCGGGTATAGTCCGATTTTGCGCACCCGCCAAACGCAAAATAAAATGAAAATAATATATATTTTTAAAATGCATGTTTGTATTAATATTTTTTACTCTACCATTTGGAAATGAAAGAAACTAAGTACAAATATTATTACTTACCTATTTATCTTCATTTTCCTTGCTTTGTTGATTTTAACAACTTCTTCATGTGTGGTAATCTTGGAAGCAAGCTCCAAGACAAAGTCCCACACTGCACTCCTTACACCACATTGTAACCACTTAAAATTGTTTGCGTGTGTGGTAATCTTGGTAGCAAGCTCCAAGACAAAGCCCCACACCGCACTCCTTGCACCATGTTGTTACCATTTTCCTTTTGGTTGCTCGTCGTTCTGTATGTTGACAAACATGACACTGTCGCTGTCCTTTATTTCGTCCACCAGTTGAAGGTACATTTTGTGGAGAGTGACGAACCATAAATTCTTTAGCATAAAGTCGGTCTGGAGTGTTGATGTGATGTCTCCCAACTATGGGAAATGTAGGTCGCCCATACTTTTCCAGTAGCTGCATTATGACTTCATAGGAGAATTTCCTCAATGAAGATTTATTGCCTGTCTTAACCAAATATAAATTGTATGCATTCAGCATTGCCATATCAAGCAAATGGAAAAAAATCTTCTTGTACCACTTCAAACACTTTCTAAGACAATCGATTGTTCCTATCTGCATGTCACTTTTGTCAACAAGCCTCATGTTGAGTGTATAATCTAATACAGTATCTGGTTTCTTGATTTCTGCATCTGTTCTAAAACACCTTTTTCCAGTAAGCTTCATCTCACCTTTGTGAATGGTACTAAGCATTGTAACTGTACGTTTATCTTGCCACTGAAGTGCCATGATTGGTCCATTTTTCTTCAATTCAAATTCCCCTCTTCTCTTCTTATCAAATTTGGGCATATTTTTTCTATTCATCCTTACAGTGCCGCAGGAGCCAGTGTTGTTTTCCTGTAAGAATGTGCACAATGTGGGACTTGTATAATAATTGTCTGTATATAGAATATGTCCTTTTCCAAGATATTTAGACAACAATTGTTTGACTACTGATCCACTCAATCCCAAGCGAGCGTCTTTTGGAATATCTACTTCACTTCCAGTGTATATTATGATGTCAAGTATTATTCCTGTTTCGCAGTCACACAGCACAAATACTTTTATTCCAAATCTGTGTCTTTTTGTAGGAATGTACTGTTTGAAGCCAACACGACCTTTGAAGAGAATGAGGGATTCGTCGATGATGACCTTTTGAAAGGGCTTGAACACTTGCGAAAAATTATTAGTTACCATTGTCAACAGATCTCGAATTTTCCATAAACGATCATTTATGTTTGGCTCTTCACTACTTGCAAAGTGCAGATATTGTAAAATTGCGAAGAACCTATCGCGAGACATATATTTGCCAAAAATAGGTGTCCCTATCAAAGGATCATTCTTCCAATAATCTGATAGAGCATGCTTTTTGACTTGAGGCATCAGCATTGTAAGTGCAAAAAATATGTACATTTCACTGACATTAGTGTCTTCCCAACGTTTCATCCGTGATGAACTTGGAGCTAAATCTTCATCTTCATTTCTACCCACCTTGAAAAAATCATTTGTTTCTTTCACAACCAATTACACTATTTTTATATCAAACATTTGCTGAAAATATTCAAATTCTACAGAACTCTCTGTGAGCATACAAGCGTTGGTAATACCGCCACTGGCTATATTGAAATTTGGAACTTGAGGTGAAAAGACATTACAACTGGTCCATCTATTATTTGGAGCAGTATTTTCCTCTTCCTCTTCACTACTTTCACTGTCATCCGATATGATATCACTGCTTTCATCACCACTAGATAACATCAAGGGTATTATAGAACTAGAAGAAACGCTTCTTCTATTACGAATTCCACTAACACTCGCCATTATCCTCGGAATACGCACCAGCACACAAACATGGCCAAACGTGACTAAATATAAATAAAATGCTTGACTAACTGCAACGGAGTATACAAAAAAGGTACCAGATGTCGCGAGATGATTTAACATGAAATAGATGATGACTGTACAGCGCGGAAATGTGCAAAACATCAATAATTGGTAGCCGTACATTGAAAGATTGTACAAATCATCTATTGATGATGACCGGTTTTTCTTAAGGGAACATCAATGGATGATGACCGGGCTTTAAGGGTTAATGACTAGCAGCTTGATGTCATGTCTAAAATGTGATAACCATGCATGTATACAGTACTCTAAATGTGGCCTAACATACGAGTTGTAGAGTTTAAGGATAACCTCTTTACTCTTGTAGCTAACATTCCTCTTAATGTATCCTAGCACCCTATTTGCTCTATTTTTTGCCTCAATACACTGCTTTGAAAACTTCAGTGACCTATCTACTACTACGCCTAAGTCCTTCACATTCTCAACTGAATTCAGCCAATGCCCATCCATTTCATAGCTAAATTTCCTATTATCCCTTCCCATGTTAAGAACTTTGCATTTTTTAAGGTTAAAAGTCATTTGCCACTTCTGAGCCCAAGCTAATAACTTATTTAAGTCACTCTGTACTTTAAAGCTATGCTCAACTTCTTTGACTACAGCTGCCAATTTAGTGTCATCAGCAAAAATTGACACTTTGCTATTTACATCCTCCCCAAGATCATTTATATAAATAATGAATAATAAATGGCCTAGAATGGATCTCTCAGGTACGCCACTGATAATGTCCTTCCACTGTGACCTCACTCCATTCAGCACAACTGTTTCCTGTCTTTCAGCCATTCAGTTATCCAATTCAAAACTTTACCACATATCCCATACATTTTTAATTTGTGAACTAGTCTCCTATGTGGAACCTTATCAAAAGCTTTGCTAAAATCTTAATAAATTACATCAATATTCTCTCCCTTATCTAATTGTTTGGTAACATAATCCATAAAATCCAATAAATTTGTTAAACACGATCTACCTCTTCTAAACCCATGCTGAGCATCATTTATTAACCTACCATACACTAGATGGTCAGAAATCTCCTTCTTAACTATCTTCTCAAGGATTTTACAAACGATAGAAGTTAAGCTTACCGGCCTAAAGTTATTCAGGTCCTCTTTACTTCCCTTCCAATCATCAGGTATTTCCCCAAACTCTAGTGATCTAGTATATAACTTCTCAAGACCTACTGCAATACTATCTACACCTTCTTTGAGTAACCTAGAATGAATGTTGTCTGGGCCAGATGACCTACTAGTATTTAACTCAAATAGAAGCCCTTTAATTATATCCCTGTTCACATTAATGGTATTCAACACTACTTCCCTTGACCTAGAATTATCATCAATTAATCTATCTTGATTCTCTTGTGTAAATACTGAAGAAAAATGATCATTAAGAACTTCTATTATTTCCTCATCAGATTTTTTCACAACCCCTTCATATCTAATAGGCCCCATTTTTATCACTGTTAGATTTGTTATTAATTTTATAATAGCTAAAGAATTTTCTTGAATCTTTATTATTATTTTGAGCTAAATTAATTTCTGCTGCCCTTTTGCTCTTCTTAATAATCTTATTTAGCTCATTTCTGGTTGACCTATAATGATTTAAATTGTCAAAAGTACTTTCTCTCTGTAATCTCTGGTATGCCCTTTTCTTAGAAATTTTCCTAGCTATCTTGTGATTCCACCGCAACGGCTTCCTATATTTCTTCCTAATAGCCTTCATTGGAATACACTGCTCCTGGACTATGTTTAATATAGTCTTAAAATTCTCCCACATCTCATAACTATTCCTTCCCTTGAATTCTATATCCCACCTAATCTGATTTAGCAAATTTCATAATTTATCGTAATCTCCCCTAGAAAAATTTGGAGTTTTTGTGGAGTTTGTTGATGTTCTACCTTTCATTATTCCCAAGTTAAAATGAACCATCTGATGATCACTATTTCCCAATGCTTCCCCGACAGTCAATTCCTGAACCAAATGATCATCATTTGAAAGAACCATATCTAACATATTGGCACCCCTTGTTGGCTGATTAACAAATTGAGTCAAAAAATTATCCTCAAAGCATTCTATAAACTTAACTTGCTCTATCCCTTCCTATCTTATTTTCCCAGTCCATAGAATTTAAATCAAGGTCACCAAGAATAACTGTATCTACTTCACATCCTTTCCTTATTTTCCTGATCATTAGCTCATCAATACAGTCAGTCAGTCCGGGTGGTCTGTAAAAGGCTCCCAATTATATTATCCTATTTTTACTGACCCTAATATCTATCCACAGTGACTCAACTTCTTCTTGCTTTATAGGATTATTTAGATTTGAAGAAATGCTATTTCTGATATAAATAATCACCCACCACCCGTCCTATCTCTCCTTTGACTAATGTACATATAACCTTGTATTTCAAATTCACTCACGTCATTAAATTTATTTTAATTAACCCATGATTCTATTACACATTATATCTATATCTTCATCTTTCTTATTTCTAAGACTATGAGCATTGGTATAAAGACAACTCAGCCCTCCTATCCCTGAAGCACCTCTTTTAGAATGTATACCTTCCACTCTATCTCCTCTGCAGCTCTTTCCTTTCCCTGCCCCACCCTGTACTCTTATATTTCCATGACCACTATTAGTAACTAGTTTCCCACCTGCAAAGACCCAATGACACTATCTAACTCCTGCCACAACACATCTACCCCAGCCCGGCTTAGATGGAGTCCATCCAATGCATACAATGCCTTATTCCCATAAAACCCATTCCAAACATCTACAAACACTAATCCTGACTCCTCACACATGCCTTTTACATACTCATTTAGTCCAATTGCATGAGACAACCATTCCATCCCCACATCCAATCTCAGAAGCACACCTGAAACAACACCTTTCACCATGCCTGATGACGGAGTGAATGTCGGTCCTTGATTAAAAATTATTGAATCATCCCTGACTGGCTTTGAATGATTCTTCTGCCCCCTCGTCCATTGATGTTCCTGCACCTACTGCACCAAATTCCCGTAAATCATTCCTGCCATCTCAAAGATGATGCTCTCAGTCACGGTATCTCCTGCGGGCTTCTTCACCATTAATTATACCAACTTTTTTTTCAACAGAGGTCAGAAGTTTTGAAATGATCTTAATGCCTTTGGCTGGCATTATAGCCTTTACCCACTCCTGTTTCAAAATTGTATGTATGGTAGATGTACTCCGCTTATACTGTCTTGCCAAGTCTACAACACGCACACCTCACTCATGTTTTTCGATGATTTTGTGCATATAAATCCAACACACCGCAAGAAAGAGAAAACTGAATAATTTTTCTTCAGAAATAGTTATTTCCTACTTTGAACAAATCTGAGCCGGGGTGGGATTCAAACTGTGTATACTGAGTAAGCGAGCAACCGCTTTGATCTCAATTAAACCATCCCTTAGACGACTGGGCTATATGGAAGACAAAAAAATCTTCTAAATAGACCAGCTTTTAAGGCACGCTTCGCATGATCAATCAAGATTGAGAAAGAGAGAGAATTAATTTGGAATTCAAAGGACAAAGGAGAAATTGAGTTAAACACACAGCGAATACCCAATATATATCTCTCATGAGTGCGAGAGAATGATGAAATAAATCCAACATGCTGCACTCATGAGAGATATACATTGTGTATTCGCCGCATGTTTAACTCAATTTGTCCTTTGAATTCTGAATTAATTCTCTCCCATGAACTTGGTTAAAGGAGTGGTTTATGTGAGGTAAGTAGTTGACTTCTCCATAGATGACATCAGCTAAGAGCTTGCTGACCATGGAGTGGTCAAAGATGAACTTATGATGTGAAAATGTGGAGGGGCCTCGAGACTCACCACTACATTTTGTCACATTCAACTGTGACAAGCTCCCTCAGTCAGTTTGGGCCAGTTGGTTCTCTAGTACGTGAAGACATTTGTGCCACAGCCACAGAAATGATACTACTGCTGCTGCTTTGGCCATATGAATCGCTCATATAGACTGTTAAATCAGGTTTACCCCAAATCCATGTAAGTTGCTCCAGGGCCACACGCTAATCTCCCCGTTTCCCATCAGCCAACTTTGTTGTTGGAGACTTCTGTCACACAGTTGCTAAGGCCCTTTCTACTGCTCAGGGATTTTGAATGGTACACACCTCCCTTGGGGAGACTATAGATTAATCCCAGGGGTCAGGTCTTTGATGAGGTCTTTTAAATGAGATGGTCTTGATTTATCCCTGTGCTCTCTGGATGCAGTGCTGATTTTGGGTGGGAAGGAAATAGATGTAATGAAGGATATGAAGAGAGGAAAGGTTGCAGGAAATGAAGTTATGATAGAAATGCTATGAGCCTCTGGTGACACAGTAGTAAGAAGTATAACTGAAATAACAAACAAAGTTTACCACTCAAGTCAGATAACAGAACAAATGTGCAAATCAGTTTTCATTACAATTCCCAAAGTAAGTGGAATACTTAAATGGGAAAAGAATAGAACAATCAGCATAATGAGCCAAATAACAAAAATCATACTGAAAGTAATACTAAAAAGAATAAGAGAAGTATCTGAGGAACAATGTAGTTTTGTGGAAGGAAAAGGCAAATGCAATGCAATATTTATGTTGAGAGTAATGGCAGAAAGAATAATAAAGAAACAGAGAGATCTACATATATGTTTGTTTTATTGATTATGAGGTAATAATGAGGAAGATTGAAGAATACAAAGGTATAAGAATAGGAGGATGTAATATCAATAATTTAAGATATGCGGACAACACAGTACTAATAGCTCATTCAAGGCAACAGTTACAACTAATATTCAATAAAGTAAAAGAAGAAAGTGAGAACAAAGGGCTAAAATTTAATGTAGGAAAGACGAAGTGTATGGCTATATCAAAGAATACACCAGTGCCAAGATTTGAATTATGTTGTGGAGACCAGACAGTGATGCAGGTGGAGTCATTCAAATACCTAGTGATGGAGGATGTAGGTTGTAAGAAGCGGCACTGGAATCATGGGAAGGATAAAAATAGCAAAGATGGCATTCAGAAATATTAGAAATATATTGGCTAACAGGAGGTTATCAATAAAAATGAGGAAAAGTTTAATAAGACCCATGTGTGGTCAACTTTGTCGCATGGAGTGGAGAGCTGGAAATTGTCAGCAGCAATGGTGAAGAGACTGGAGGCAATAGAGATGTGGTGTTGGAGAAGAATGATGAAGATCCTGGGGACAGCAAGAAGAATGAACGAAGCAGTTCTGCAAATGGTAGTCCAGAGAAAGAAAAAATGAAGATGGTGAGAGGAAGACAGTTGAGATTCTTCGGTCATATGATGAAAGTGAAGGGTCTGGAAAATTTGGTTGTAATTGGAATGATGGAGGGAAGGAAGGGAAACAGAAAAATACATGGATGGACTGGTCATTGGCAACCTAGTACTATTGTTTGGCATGGTGTGGTGGTCTACATTTCAGGAAAATCCATCAAGAACAGGTTTACATTGTGAGAGTTGTGTTCCATTCTCATTTTGTGCACTGATACTGCCCCTGTTCTGGATGATGTCACATATGCCATGCTTAGACACCTAGCTGAACAAAGCATGGCCTTTCTTTTAGATTTATTCAATAGGATCTGGACAGTTGGTTTCCTCCCAGACTTGGTGAATGCCTACTGTGCTTGTTTTTAGCAAACTGGGGAGAGATCACTCTATCCCAGCTGGTGTTTGCCTAATCTCTCTAATCTGTGTATGCAAGTTGATTGAAAAATTTGTGAATGTTTGACTAGCCTTTTCCTCAGACACCGGAGGCTGCCTGTCTTCTGCATGGTTTGCTTTACGCAAGCTCCACTCCATATTGGATATTTTCTCATTGTTGATTGTTGTCATTATTTTTTTTCCTTTTTCTTATGTATATATGATCCTTGCCTAAAAATAACTTTGTAATTTCAGCAGCTGTGGCCCCCAGAAGAGAAAAAATGATATTGTACTGTGTTGGTCTTTTTCAATGATACCCAGAAATTGTAGTCCTGTGCTGATACCATCTGACCGGTGAGAATGAATATTTTCTTGGTTATAAAAGCCAGTACAGCAATCCTTTGATTAGCGCAGTTAATAAATCCCCAAGCTTTACTGTGTAAAGAAAAACTGCGCTAATCAAACTTAAGAACCAATCGGAATAATTATAATGAATCCTCCAAAATATTTAAATTACATATAGTTTTTTTTTCATTAAAAACTCATTTTATATTTTTCAAATAATAGAGGGATATAAATAAAAGAAATTAAGTAAAGACTTAAAGTTTATTTTTTACCAAAAATCATATCCAACTTCAATTGAACAGTATTAGATTTTTTCCTCCCCTCCATAATCTTGCCGTAGCAATCAACTTGCTTATCGATTCCACGATGAACGTTCATACTTCTCTCTTTGTTTGGATCAATTTCTCTTACGATTTCTTTTGCTTTTTCAATTGTATTGAATAGTTCTTCAAGCTTTTTAATTGAAATTTCTTTAGGAGCTGTTTCCTTTTCTTCTGTTGCCTTTTAATCTTCTTCCTCATAAACTACCATCGGCTTTAGCTTGTAATCTCCTTCGGCATTACTGCCAAGCAGAACTGTTATTCTATCTTTAGATGCCTTGTGCCATGGTGCAGCTGCTTCTTTCTTTGCTAAAAATGTTCGTGTAGGCATCTTTTTCCAAATGAGACCAGTTTTGTCAACATTGAAGATTTGACGAAGTTGATATCCATTTTCTTCAATTATTTTCTTCAGTTCATTGGGATATTTGGCTGCTGCATCTTTATCTGGGCTGGCTGCTTCCCCTGATAATTTAATATTTTTTTATGCCTGATCGAGCTTTGAAATTTTCGAGCCAACCTTTACTAGCAGAAAATGTTGAAGCATCCTCTTGATAATTTTTTTCCAATGAAGAGAAAAGGCTCAAAGCTTTAATCTTGTTGTTCCCATCAATAGGAATGCACTTCTGATTGCAGTCTTCCAACCAAATGAAAAGCAAATCCTCTATTTCAATCATCAAAGGACAGCTATTTCTAGTGCATTGCATGCTTGAGACGTAGATGCAATTTTGCCTTTATCTAGATACCCGCTTGCTTTATTTAAAATCGTGTGTATTGTTGACTCGCTAAAATCTAGCCTCCTACCTATCTGTGCTTTGGTTTCGCCATTATCAAATCGTTTGATTATATCAAGTTTTGTCTCCAAAGTGATGTGTATACTTTTAAGAGTTTCTTTTTTATCCATAATTATAAAGGTAATTTATTAAACGAAAATATATAAAATAAAATCAAATTATGTACATAGTCTGATGGAAACGAGCAATAAGTATGGCAGAGGTCTTTCCTAGATGAAGGTTGGTGAGTGACTGGCTTCTGCCGTGGGTTGCCAATGCTCACTAGAGGGAAAAAATGGCGTATGGAAAAAAAAGGGTCTAAAAATTTTGGGGGGGAGATGGCGCTAATTAAAACCACGTTTTTCAAAACTGCGCTAATCAAGGGATTGCTGTACCTCTCTTCTGGCCTTGAATACAAAAACCTTGCCTCTTTCATTAAGGTGCCAGGCACTTAATTACCATTGTTGGCAGTTAAGGTGACCTGGGTGGTGTACCTTTTTTTTTGTCCCAGATCAGATGATGATAAAGCTTGGGGCACTTATAGCTTGTATTTTCAAAACCCTGGTTGTGAAAAAAGTTTGGGTCATGTGTGGCTCTCAAAAGTTCTCAGATACCCAGTGCATTCTATACATAGCAGAGCTAGATTGATGTTAAGGTAGAATGAATAGCTTAAATAATGTTTAAATTATTGCACATATTCCAAATTTATCTGGCATATATAATAAAAAATTAATGAATCTATAAAAAATGGCAATTGTATTGCTGATGATTTATTAACTGTAATAAATTTACAAAATAACATTCAACTACTTGATAAATTCTTTTTATTATCCTAAAATCATATTTCATATCTATCATTCTAACAAACTTCAAGCTAGGCATCATATATATTTATGTATCTTATGCTGAAATGTTTCTTTCAGAAGAATGAAAAATATGAAGTAAATTGCTTTGACTACAGAAGACTTCTTTATACCTTATCAAATATGGTAAGAATCTAATAAAGGGCCAGAGACTTTTATAATATAATAAACTTTTTTTAGGAAAAGAGTAAAGAAATATGATTCTAGTAAAATTATTTTATTTACATAAAGAAATGTGATTGTTGCTAATTTTCAACTGCTTTCTGTATATATCGTTGATTCTTTCCTTTTTCCTAAATGCATTGGCCTAAATTAATAACATTTAAAAATAGTATTGGAAGATAGTTGTGATGTTATTACCAAATTATTCCCCGGCTAACTTGGGAGGACTTTGGCGATTATATCATTCAAAAGAGAATATAAAACAACATAAGTGTTTCAAATTTCGTTAGAATCAGCGAAATAGTTATGATGTGATTGCTCCCCCCAAATTCCATGGCTAACCTTGGGAGGACTTTGGTAATTATATTATTTGAAAGATAATGTAAAACAACATAAGGCTTTTTAATTTGGTTAGAATCGGCTGAATATTTATGATATTATTGCCAAAACAAAAAATAATTCCCAGACTATCCTTGGGAGGACTTTGGTAATTATATCATTCAAAAGAGAATATAAAACAACATAAGGTTTTTAAATTTTTTTAGAATAGGCCAAATAGTTATGATGTTATTACCAAAACAAAATCATTCTTGGGCTAACCTTGGGAGGCTTTTGGCATTATATCATTTGAAAGAGAATGTAAAATAACATAAGTTTCAATTTCCGTTAGAATCAGCCGAATAGTTACAATGTTATTACAAAGGAAAAAAGAAGCAAAACTGTGACCGACTGACATAATGATATATAGTTTCACGTGACTAAAAATTATCTGTATAGATTGTGACACCTTTATTCAAAAAGCGTCCTGCAAGCTACAAAACACCCGAGTCTGGATTGCCATATAGCTGCCAATTTCCATGATTAAATTTTTTTTTATTTCAGTGAAATTAACCTAATATGGAACACACATTCATGTACCGCATAAGGCACACTGCCATATAATCATAATAAATTATGGTGTTGCGACATGAGCCACATATGATGCACTTTTTTTTTGCTTAAAAATACGTGAATTACCCTTAAAGTCCCACATCGATAGCTCAACTGAAACTGATGATATAGTAATTTTAAATATTTATAACTCATCACTTTTCATCATTATTAAAGAACAATAATTCAAGACCTTCTCTTTTACATATGTTAAGTCTTAATAATTACTAAGTTTACCACCTTGTTTTTATTGGTAATTGATCCCCAGGATCAGAGGACTTCTGCTCCCTCTAACTGCTTAGGAGATTAAGGGAGAAAGCCTTTGATTCTACAACCTGTGCTATAGATCCCCTGACAACAAGTGGGGATGCTCTCTTTGTTAGGCTGTCCTGAGGGACCAGGTAGGAGGGGAGGGGTCCTGTTGCATTCGTTTGAGATTGCATAGCACTCTTGGTCTAGCTGTCCATGCAAGTGGAAGTTCTATTGCATCTTAACCTCATGAGGATACATCCAAGTGGACACCGCACATAGTCCAGACGATGTCCCACACACCATGCTTTGACACCTGGGTGAGCGAGGCATGGCCTTTCTGTTAGATTTGTTCAACAGGATCTCAGTGGAGGGTCTCCTTGCGGATTCCTGGTAAATCGCTACTGTGCTCGCCTTTCGCAAACTAGGGAGAGATTACTCTACTCTGGCCGGTTTCTTCCAAGCTCTCTAACTTCTTGCGTTTGCAAGTTGATAGAAAAATGGGTAACTGTTAGATTAGCCTTTTTTCTGAACAGCGGAGGCAATCTGTCTTGTGCACAGTGCGGCTTCTGCAACTCCATTTCCGATGCTCTGCTCCAACTGGAAAATGCCGTCGGCGAGGCCTTCCTTCATAGACAGCACTACGTCACAGTGTTTTTCAATCTGGTAAGGCCTATGATACTGCATGGCAATATGGTATCATGGAGAGACTACATGATGGCGATGAGGGGGATGCCTTCCAATCTTTATATCTGAATTTTTGCAAGATAGTCGATTTCGCATATGGGTGGGGGTTGCCCTCTCCCGCCCAATGGTGCAGGAAAGTATCCTCAGTATCACACTGTTTGCCCTGAGCATCAACTGCATCACCTCAGAGCTGCCGGAAGATGTTCTCGCTACGCTCTACATGGATGACCTTTCGATCTCTTTTCACACAGCCCTGATGCCAACTCTGGACCATCGACTCCAACAGGCATTGAACCGCGTTTCTCGCTATTTTGAAGCGCACAGGTTTTGGTTTTCTTTGGCCAAAACTAAGGTGGTGCACTTCGGCAGCCATCCATGGCTCCACCCTGACCCAGATTTGTTTCTTAATGGAGTGTGCCTGAAAGTGGTTGAATCGCCCTGTTTCTTAGTAGTTGATGCTGGGAGGATGCCACTCCCTCTATGCTGTGTACAGTGCATTATTCGCCTGTTAGCGTGAGCCCGGCACCTCCGTCAGTCGCCAATGGCTCTCACTGCATCTGATTTTGACGATGCTTATGCCTCTGAAAGTCGCCAGTCATACCCTAAGCCCTTTGGGTTTAGCAGCTGATTTCGACGGTGCTTATGCCGCCAAAAGTCGCCAGTCATACCCTAAGCCCTTTGGGTTTAGTGCCAGGAAACTCCTTCAAGAACACCTGAACTGTGCCAGTGTATATGGATGGCTCCAAGTCCAAGAGGGGGTTGGCTTCCACGCCATATCCCCCATTGTTTGAAGTCAGTGGGGCTCTGCCAAGCGCTGCGTCTGTCTTCACGGCCAATCTGGTGACAATACACCAGTTGGTATGGGAGATTACGCGATGTGCCCAGTTTAGAAACTGGATTGTGATCTATAGCAACTCACAAAGTGCCCTGAGTGCTCTCGGGGCATTGGAATCTCCACATCCCCTGGTTCACGATATCCGTGATGCTACGGTTTTGGTGAGCCCTGTGGATGTCGAGATTATCTTCTGCTGGGTTCCTGGACATGTAAAAATTGCGGATATGAGTGAACCGATGTGGGCGCCAAAGAGTCTGCGAGCACTCTGCGACCGGACCAGCATTTTGCTCTTCCTCACACCAACTACATGGCAGGAATATAGTCAGCTCTTTGGGCTGCTTGGCAAAGAAAATGGGAGACAATTGAGGGGCACTTAAAGTCTGCCATTGCGCCACGACTGTTCCCATGGACCTACCTTCCCAATGCTGTGAAGGCTTCAGGCTGCTTTCCGTTGTCTCTGAATTGGACACACTTGAGGGATGCACCGCCATTTGATGGAGTGCTTGCCAGCGCCCTACTGTGAAGACTGTGTTGTCCCCTAGACTGTTTGACACATTCTTGTTGAATGTCCCATTCTGAGTGATCTCCACACACGTTCCTGTCCCGGTAACAGGATGGGCGGGGTCGCTACCGCCTGTCCATTGTACTTGGGACAAGTTCATGCACATTGACTGGTTGACTTATATACTTTTGGGGGGAGGCTGGCCTTCTCCCCTTTATTTAACTAGGTTTTGTTGTAGTTTTCTTTGTAGGTCGCATGTTCCTGTGCTGGGGGGAGGCGGACTTACTCCCGACGCCGGAGCTTGCTTCCTAATTGTTGTTTTCATATTCTTATTTTAATGTAGCTCAGTGCTAGGCTGTCGTGATTGCAGCGACTTATGCCCAAGTGGTTCATCGCCAGATAGGCTCCTAAAATAATAAAATAATTATGCAGTTCAACGATCCGACCATGTTCAAATATTGAAACTTTACTCACTCTAGGCATTATGAGCTCCAAATGATAAATGACAGAATCTGAGAATTTGTGCAAATTTAGACTATTCTATGCTGTGGTCTTAAACTTTTGATCAGCTGTTAAGTAGCACATTTGAGTAAACTGTTTTTTCTCTTTAAACTACCTTTGTTTGTCTCAGCTACAATTTAGCGTTTAGTATATCAAAGCTTCACTTAGAACCTTATAAGTATTGGAAGGTGCGAAATGTCCATTTTTACAGTTTTTCAACTGGTCTTATACTTATGATCAGGACTGTATGTATCAAATTAAGGTTATTTCTCTGATACTGACTCATAATAATTCATCTCTCCTTCTACAGGTTATGGCTATCATGGGTACCCATAATTTTCAATCAGTGATCTGTTCTTACCTTAATGTAATTATTATAAAAATAGAGATAGCTATTCTTTTTATATGCTATTCTACTAATGCTTGTAGCAGTTGTTTTTTGAAAAAACCCAGAATAAAACCCAGGTTTTGTTTTTGTTGTTTTTTTTTTCAAAATTATACTTCTTTTTTTTTTCAAGAAATAAATGCTACTTATCATTATTTTATTCAAAATGCTTATTTATGTTTATAATTTCAAAAAATATGTATCGAATTAAGGTTATTTCTCTGATACACTCATAATTCATCTCTCCTTCTACAAGTTATGGTATGGCTATCATGGTATAGCGAGCTGAAAATCTAGACTAGCCCCAATTGATCCAACCCGCTTCCTACACTAATTCAGACATGAGAAATTGAGGGATAAATGAAACAGATTGGATGTACAGTTCTTTACTTACAAAAAAAATACAATAATATGGAGGTAATTATATTTGAGATCTCGAGTATATATATATACGTACAAAAGTACAGACAATCCTATCACCAGCCAATAATTTATATATTAACTAAAGAGAATATATAAATGATACAAAGAGGCCTAATAAACAAATCGTACAAAGAGGCCTAATAACCACATTGTACTTAAACCAATGCAACAAAAAATAAAGCCTCACGTTGTAGCGGCGGGATCGCGAGTCCCTAGCCAAAAGTTCCCGCCGCCCTGACAAGGTCCGCTCGGTGGTTCAAGAAGAGGGTATTGAGGAGAGAGAGTATTTTCTAAATTTAATTTACACACAAAAAAAGAAATCAACCACAACCCCAGAAAACAAAAATGTAAATTTACCCAATTTCCAAAATATTAACTATCTTAAACCACAACCAAAGATATTTATATATATATATATATATATATATATATATAGTGGGCCTTACAACTTTACCCTGGCCACACACACGCAAATAAGGAAATGTTTAGGGCTTCACAACCAGATTGCCCAGTGCCACCATGTGAGTCTGTTCAACTTTCTTCAGCTCTGGGAGCACTATTACCGGTATGGGAGGGGGGGGGAGGGAAAGGGAGGCGGGCCCGCTTTCTTGAGGGAAGAGAGGTTCCCTTTTCTTAAGGGACTGGAAGTTCAACTTCAGCCAAGGCGAATGATTCGCACTCAAGGATGAGGAAGTGGTGGCTCCAGTCAGAGCGGAAAGTGTGAGGGCTCAGGCCCCAATTGATGCGTCCCTTTACTGCCACACGAGAGTCAAGATTGGCTTCAGCCGTCTCCAAAAGCCAGATGTCAACGACAATCGGTACCACGGAACTGGAAAAGAGAAGGCACATTCAGTCACCTATTCACTGCCACACTCAAACATCTTTACTCCTAACTCATTCAACCATATCCACTCTCACACAATCTTCACTCACCTATCTTCCGTCTAGGCGGCTCTTCCTTCCTCAGTCACAAACTTTACTTCCAAACTTTTACCTACACTTTCTAAAGAAAAATATTTGCTGAAAGAATCCGCCTAAAAAGAAAACAGGAGATGAATGGGGGAGCACGATAGAGATCCATCGAGTCCCCCCACACAAAGCAAAGACGGTGATCACACGATCCACACACACACATTCTGCAAAAGAAGAAAAAGATTAGACATAGGGGAGGGGAGGCAGACAACCAAACTACTACATCCCTCCCAGCTAAATTCGCCTCACCTCACCATGTCTCAATCCCCATCTTCATTCATTCACAATGCTTTCGACATCACCCAGTCATACTCTTTCACTCTGCCTCTCCTCCTAGTCACAGGTCCATCAACTGTCTCTGTCATCTGTCGTAATGTCTCCTCATGTCTGTCCATGGCCCCTTCTCTATGTACTTCATCCACACACACATCCGACATTCCCTGACCAATCCCACTCAAATCCTCAACTAACCTCTCTACTACATCCATCAAACCTTCCCATTCTTTCATAGCATTTATCGACTCTTGTTCCAATTTCGCACTTATCCCATTTATACTCTCTAGCATAGACTCACTCATTCAACGGAAACTTACAAATACTGTACGTTCTATCATATACTCCATCTCGATCTTGCACAAACCCAGAAAACTCTCTCACATCACTCTCACCAAACTGTTCCATCCATTCATCCTTTCTCAACCGTTTACTCTTACGCTTCCCCCTTCGATGTTCAACTAACACTAACTGCTTCCCCTCTAAAGCACTAGCTATATCATCCACCATTTCACAGTCTTCCATTCTTTCAGACAGATATTCATTCACCGGATGTTGCACCAAATACTCAGGAGGTTCACGCCACTTTCGCAACTGACTTTGATGCGCTCTATGTTCATCCAAACTTCCATCCTCTCTTTCACGAACTATCACATAACTTACCCCATTCGACCAAACCTTTCTTACTACAAACGGACCTTCAAATTTCTCTTTCAACTTATCCAAATTCAGTCTACCTTTTGTCTCAATCTCCTTTAGTACTTTATCACCCACAGAAAAACTCTCAAACCTTTCATTCCCTTTTCTCCACAACTCACGATCCTTCTCACTAAGTCCCATATGTGGCCTAATCATTCGTTCAAAGTTCATCAAATACTTACATGGTGACATTCCAATCGCCTTATGCACTGTCATGTTATACGCCCAAAGCACTCTTCCCAAACATTCATCCCATTCTTTCCCATCTTTCACCATCAATCGTAACATCTCACTCAAAGTTCTTATCGTTCTTTCAGCCAAACCATTCGCACTAGGCATATACGGCGTCGTTCGCACATGATCTATTCCCCATTCACTCAACATCTCCTCAAAAGCACGTCCTACAAACTCAGGTCCATTGTCACTCAACATTCGCACAGGCTTACACATGCACATGGGCAGCATTCTCTCACTCACTTCTCTAGCAACAGTCAATGAAGATTTATTTGTCATAGGTGCAGCATACGCAAATTTGCTCTTATGATCCACCATCACAATCATCCCTACATACCCTCTTGCAGTCCTCGGAAAAGACACGCAATCGATTGCTACCATTTCAAAGGGTTCATTCACACTCAACTTTAATACAGGTGGGGCGACATACACTCTCTGATACTTTCTCTTCTGGCACACTTCACACGTAGTCGCTACATCCACGCAAATCTTTCTCAAAAAGGGACTAAATATACATCCTTTCATACATTCCCACAATTTATTCTTACCCATATGTCCAAACCTATCATGCACAATCTTCACCATTCCAATCGTGCCACACACGGAAAACACCGGAATATATACATCCTCATCATCTATACATTGCACAAAATACACTAAACCCTTGCACACTACAAACTTTCCAGCAAACCTTCTAAACTCTCTTAATATGCAACTCCATTCATTCATCCTTTTACAGTGCTCTATTATTCTCTCTTTCATAACCTCCCACTTAGGCTCACCCACGCTCATAATCGTACGGTAAAATTCCTTCATACGCCCATCCAGAAACTCACACAACTCTTTCACCCAAAACCTATTATTCTCTCCAAATTTTTCCTTACAATAATTTTCATACTCTTTCAAAAACACTTTCACATCTTTTGCTCCTTCCACTCTAAACTTACTTAACTTTGGCACTTCTCTGATCAGTATACTCCGATGAACCTCAGCATCACTTTCACTATCACTCACTTCTCTCCCACTTTCACTCATGCCTTTATTCGAGCTGAAATATAAGGAGTCAATACTAGCCAGTCGGGTCCTTTCCTGTCGGTCTGGGCATCTAGTCTTTGGGGTCTTCTTTTTTCGGTGCCTAGTCATTTGCGGGGGTTCCTTTATGCCTGTCAATCCCTTTTTATCAGTCATGTCAATTCCAAGTGGAGTCGAGGCCACACCCCCACCAATTGCACCTGATTCTCCCATTTTCTCATTCAGCATTCCCATCAATCTTTCCTCCATTCGCACCTCACTGTCTTTAATCCTCTCTTCCATTCTCACTTCCATCTCCCTCATTTTCCTTTTCAAACTATCATTCTCTTCTCTCAAATGCGCATTTTCTCTGTCTTTCTGCCGCACTAACTCATTTAGTCTTCTCATCTCCAACTCCATGGTCCCAATCTGTTCCTCCTTCATTAGATATATAAAAATATATATAAAAAAACAACATTTACACTCACACACATTCTTACAGAGGGAGGGGCTTCAGGTTGCTTTCTGTCGTCTCCGAATCGGACACACTCGTGTGATGCATCGCTATTTGATGGAGCGCTCGCCTGCACCCTATTGCAACGACTGCGTCGTCCCCCAGACTGTTTGGCACATTCTTGTTGAATGTCCCAGTCTGGGTGATCTTCGCGCAAGATACCTGTCCCGGTACCAGGATGGGCGGGGTCGCTACCGCCTGTCCCTTGTACTCTGGACAGATTCGTGCACATTTTGGGGGAGGCCGGCCTTCTCCCTTTCATTTAACCAGTGTCTCTTGTACCCATGATAGGGCTACTGCCTTACTTTTTTATCGATCCTTTGTTTATTCAAAGCTCGACTACGGATGCGAGTTTTTAGGCAACCACAGCCGAGGGTGTATTGCAGAAGGTGGACTCGATCCACCACACTGGCCCTCGCCTGATGACCGGTGCCGTCTGCACTTTCCCCATTGAGAGCCTACTTGTCAATTCTAGGGAGATGCCACTCCCTCTGCGCCGTGCACAGTGCATTATTCGCCTGTATGTGGGAGCCCTCGCAGCAACTCACTGCATCCACAGCTGATCTCAACTGTGCTTATGGTGCCAAGAGATGCCAGTCATACCAAAGGGTTTAGGGCTTTAGGGCTAGGAAACTCGCTCGAGAGCCGGACCAGTGGTGCCCCTGGTTTTACCCTGGAGGGTACTACCTTTGACTTATTTGTTGCCACACCTCTGCTCCCAAAGCTTCTACTGCACCCGGAGTATTATGCTTGGCCTTTGTGGAGCACACTGTGTGTGTCAGTTTTCATGCCATATCCCCTCTGTTTTAAGCCAGCGGGGCTCTGCCAGGCGCTGCATCTGTCTTCACGGCCGAGCTGGTTGCAATACGCTGTTTGGTCTGTGAGATAACGCAATGTGCTGGTTTGTAGACCGGATTGTGTATTTATAGTTACTCACAAAGCGTCCTGAGTGCTCTTTGAGCATTGGAATCTCTGCATCCCTAGGTTTGCGATATCCGTGATACCACAGTTTCGTGAGCTTTGTGGATGTCAAGATTATCTTGTGCTGGGTTCCTGGACATGTAGGAATTGCGGGGAATAAGAGTGCCAAAGAGTCCATGAGGACTGGGTGACCAGGCCAGTGTTTCGCTCTTCCTCACACTGATTACATATCCGCTTGGCAAAGAATATGGTCGAGGGGAACTTAAGTTTCGTGCCATTGCGCTTTGACTGTTCCCATGGACCTATCATCCATTGCCATGGCAGTTTCATGTTGCTTTCTGTCATCTCCACTCCACTGAATGTGAGTGAGGCTACCGCCTCATTAATGTGTGATAAAGACACTGTCCCAGGGCAACTGAGAGACTATTTAGTAAAAATGAACTGGTCCACTTAAGGTTTTTGAGTGATAATTGGAGAGAGGGAGAGCACCCAATTGGCATAAAGCAAGTTTTTGGTATTATTTATACATATATATTTAAAGAACTCATACTTGAGTTTAATATCGCTATATATATTTGGCGTAGGTGAGCTGAGGTACGAGGTAGTGAAGGAGCGCTTTATAAATCAGGTGAAGAGGGTGAAAGCTGGCATGAAATATTGAAAGACAAATGAGTTTGAGGAAGCGAAAATGGGTAAGAATGAAAATAATGATTTGTATGCTTGAAACTTGAGCAAGGAAGAAGTTTGGCCATGGTGAGGTAAATGAGAAAGTTCTTGACTACAGTCTCGAGTGATGTGTGTGAATATGTGAATGCGAGAAGGAAGGAGGAAATGTGATGGGTGGGACGGTGTCTACTGCCCTTGAAGTCTTTAAAAAGCCCTTGAATTTATTTTTTGCCCTTGAAAAGTCCTTGAATTTGATGAAAAAGGTAGATGGTCCTTGAATTTAAAAAAATAAATCATTGATTGATTGTTCAAATGATTTTTCAAATTCACTATTTATATCCTTTTTAATGTCTATTAGGAAAATAGTAATATTTAAGTTAATCTACTCACTAATGTGAGTGAACATATGTATGCTTTGGATGCATTGTATTTTACGATGGATGCCTGTTATACTTCTGAGACTTGCTTGGATACCTTGTTCTTGTTTTTTTGCACTGGTGAGTTGATTTTGTGTATGCTTTGCTTATAACCCATTTTTCCCTTAAATACCTCACCTTCATCAATGGCTAAAACCCGTCCTTGTTTATTTTTTAAAAAGTCCTTTAATTCAAAATCACTAAACAAGTGGACACCCTGTGGGAGAAAGATTGTTATGAGAAGAAGTTTTGGAAATTGTAGAAGATTGCGAGTTTGAAGGGTATGGTCAATGGGAAGCATCTCTGTATGTAGGATGGTGGAAACATAAAAGTTTTATACCTGAATTCTGATCTTATAATGTGGCGATTTTGTGATCACCCAGTACAAGTCATGACCAAGAGGAAGATTTAAAGGAACAAAGAAGGGTTTGTATGGGTCTGGAGCAGGTACAAAGATGAAATGGTAGTGATAATGGGAGGAACTTTACAGGTAGAAATCTCATGAATGAAGGGAACCAGAATGTAAGCAAAGCGGATGGATGTATGAATCAACAAGTGAGGTGTTGTATTTTGTGCCTTTTGCATATTGTTTTTAATCTGGCCTAACATTAATTAGGCTTTAAAAGAATTACGGCGAGTTATGCCTAAGTAGGCAGTCACCAGGTGGCCAATAAATTAAAAAAAAAAGGATAGCAGTCATGACTTGCCCTTTGTTTCGAATAACTGTACATTTGTATAAATGGACTAAAAAAGTAGATAAGAGAATACTAACAGCTGCCATGTGCTATTGGTTTGGATTCTACATTAATCGGTAGAGAAATAAAAGGCATCATATGAGGCTGATCGGTGATAAATCTCTTGCCATTAAAAAAAAACAGAAACAATGTCAGCCATGTGAATGATATAGCACTCTTCCACATGAAATTCATCATTTTGTAGCTTAAACTAGATGCAAAAATTTTGTAGCATTCAAAATGACAATTTTGACTGAAATATTAAGCATGATATGAGTGAGGGCAAGACCATTTAAGAGATGGATAGTTTAAGATAAAGGTCATTTACAAGACTATGAAAATATACCTGAAAGGCATTTGTAAAGCATTGTTTCTTAATGGCCCCTTTATATAAAAAAATGATTTATGATGATTGTCATATTTTTTCAGAGTTCAAATATTGATGCTAATGATAGTGCTGCCCACAGTGAAGTGATCCATTGGAAATATCCTCTTGCAAAAAGAAAACATGCTTTTAACATCAATGAGGACCCATTCTTAAATCACTTGTCAAGATCAAATGAAACTCCAAAAATGTATAAAATTGTCAGTAGTGGGAGGCTGCATCGCCCCATTTTAAAAGTTCATCAATTACCTTTAAATGATGACCCTTCCCCCAACCCCTCCCTTTCTAGAGCTATAAAGCACTATGCTTGTCCCTCCTGCCCCTTCACTACCATCAAGGTAAAGTTCTTTTGTGATCACATAAATCTCCATTCTTGTGCCCTATCTATTGATCTGAAAAAATGTACTTTCTACAAAATACCTGAGGGTCATGCGGCTTGCCAGGATCAATTCCCACAAGTTCTTCTCAAGCCTCTTCTTCCCCTAAATTCTCATTCAGACGTATCAACAGAAGGTGAAGAAGACCAGCAGCATCTGGCTCTGATGGCTCCCACTGACAAGGAATTGTCAAAGTCAAACAATAACTATGGCTATTTGGAGGTGGAGGCAGAGGAAGTGAAATATATAAAGGTTGAAGCAAAAAATCTAAACCAGAATATCATTAAGTGTCGCATATGTTCATACACTACAATAAAGAAAGATCATTTAAACCGTCACATGAAAAGTCATTTGCGATTAAAAACCTTTAGTTGTAGTAAATGCAGTTATGGGACTCACCGAAAAGACCATTTTCAACGTCATAAATTTGTCCATAGCAAAAATAATTGTGCTAAATGCCCACACTGTTCTTTCACATCAGAGAAGTCTACCCTCTTGTTGTATCATATCCGAAGACACGCAAAAACAGATCGGTTCAGTTGTACTGAATGCAACTTTAGTTCAATGAGTGGAAAAGACTTTCGTCTTCATTTACGGTCTTGCAATGCCAAGTTTTTCTTGTGTTCCATGTGTGACTATTTGTCTCAAAAAAAGTATAAGTTGCAACAACACTTAAAAATCCATTATAAGAATGCAGTTGCTCCAGCCAAATCAAAATGATAATAAGGTGATAGATTAGATAAAATTAGCTTTTTGCGAAGGAAGACCTGTTCTGTCCAATAGCAGTTGGATAAAAAAATAAAATTGAGGTAATTTATTTACCAACTTCATTCTTGTGCATTTCAAGTCAGTTCTTGGGGGTTTATCTATAATATACCCTTATAATTTATCTTTGCTTATTCCACCCACTTTAATCACGATACAGACCTTTAGTATACAAGGATTGTGTGTTGGTATGCATCTTTGCCATAGAATGGATGAAGGTGTAGAAAATAATCAGGAAAGCATCCTTGGCCTCTTCTTCATGTCTGCTCAGGCATCATATTTCTAAGTGAAAACTTGCTTAGTTATGCCAACCAGAGCACAGATGCCTCATCATGACAAAGGCTCATCCACATTTGTTTATAAAGGATAAATCCATCTATTATACTGTTGACTTATTTCTACCATCACAGATAACTTTTTTACTAACCATTCTGATCTTTCTAGATCTCTAAAACCAGCATATATTCATATTTCTTTTCAATGATCTTTCAAACAGCTAAGCCACTTGGTTCTCTTGTACCCAAAAGAAGTGAGTGGTGAGAATCATGTTCAAAGACAACTTGTACAAGGCATGATTTGAACTTAGAATAATGAGACATTTAAACCCTGGTTGCTATTACCAGTAAAAGATTTGAGTCAATAAATGAGATAACTGAGTTAGGAGCTTTAGCATTTGTATATGTGAAAATACGCATGTTTTCATGATTTTCTTTACTATCTTATTTCTTTTTATGCTAATTTGCCTTGGATGGCTATAGTGAAGGTGATGAATGTATGCATTAACTTATAAATAGTGAATGTCAACTAATTTCATCATGATGACAATTTTGTTACTCATCCACATCTAAAATTCACCCTATAATCACTTCTATGACTTTTCATTTACAAATTCTGATTGTTAGAAAGCTATATTTTTAAATATATTTAATTTTTTATAGAAACTAGTATTTTTTTATACATTTGAAATGATAATATGTACATTTTAATCTATTTAATAAATAAATTTTGGGGTAATTTACAGATATATTATGAACTATTTACTGGTCTAGTTTAAAAGTGCCCATTTATACCTGAAATTTGTGTTGTTTTTCTGATGGCAGTAATAAATGTCTGAGATCTGCACCAAAGTGCTTTTCACTTATAAATGTTGTTGTTCCTTCATAAAGTTATATTTTAAAATTTCTTATTTTTTTTATTAATCATTATCTTTTAGATGTAACTGTCTGACATTTTAATTTTTTAGTAGTTTTAGTAATTTTAATTTAATAAACAGAAATTTATTTTATTGTTCATTTTACAATGCAATCCATATTTTATGAGTTGTATCAATTACCTTTTAAATTCCTGGGTCTGTTTGTTAGAATGAGATTTCATTATTTTTAAATTGCCCCCCATTCCCCTCAACACCATTTTGGACATATAGCCATTTATCATCCTTGGGAGGGTGGAGGGACATCAATGTATGGGAGATGATTCTTTCTAAATTCTCTTATGCACCCAGGGAGGATCTGTGAAAAGTCTAAAAACCTGAGACAGAATAGGATAGGTGGAAATGGTTGGATGCGAGATATAGCCCACAACCCCTTCATTTTATTTTAGTGGTCACAAGTGTAGGAATTTTCATTGTTTAGTAGTTTTTCCCAAACTTTCCTCAAAAATATCGTTTATGTACCCTTATGCAAAGCCTCACCCGACCTCTGTTGGGCGGAAGAGGAGCCAAGATACAACACAATTCTGATAAATGGAGCGGCTCTACTCTTAGCTTCAGAATGCTACAAAGGGATTTCCACTTTGTCACCCTCGGGCAGGTATATCCCTGCGACCCCCTCCACGCTAACCGCCGGAGTGCTCCTGCCCTCTGTCGTTTGGGCTCTGCCTGCTCATTAGAGCAGACTGAGAAGTAAAGTTTTACTATACCTTTCTCCTCCCTCCCCCACCTTTATTTATGGTCTCATTTTTATGTTATTCATGGTCTCCCCCTGTTCTCTATCTCCCCCTTTTTATTTTCTTAAGTGTGATCGATTGCGCGTGAGCGTATCTGTGTGGTCGGTTGTAGTGTATGACTGAATTACTGTATGGGTGCCAGTTCGTGTTTTAGGTTTAAATTCAGATTTTTTGCAGTCTCAGCATAGCGGTCCTGCCTCAACTAAGTGCGTCGTTCCATGGCTGAACCACAGTTAGTTGGGCGTAGTGGGTGCTCGGACCACGGCTGCCTAGCGCGATTGTTTTTGTGCCCTTGAAGGGAAAAATCCTGAATGCAGCCAAACGTTTTTAAAACGACAGTGCTGTCAAGGAATGCACAGGTCCCTCACCTGTAAGTGGCATATCTATTTACTTTCTGGTTGCCATGCTGATGGCACTCAGCACGCCGTCCGACCCCAGCTTAGCCTCTTCTTACCCTGCTTCCTCATTTTCCTTACGACCTGCCCCAAAACTTTCTCCGGATGGCTTCTAATTTCACAGGTTAGATACCGACCAGCTTCCTCTCACCCAACCATCCCGGTGAGGGGACAATGCAACCGCAACCTTGAGCTCAAGGTTGGGGTGTTTTTTTTTTAACAACTTGCTTCACCCTCATCTTCCTCACGCCCTTTCTTTATTTCTGCAGACTATTCATTTTATGCCAATCCTACGGTGGAGCCGCCATGCTGATGAGCGGCCTGGCCACTGGGTGGTAGGTTTGGGCTTAAATAGCGGAAGCAGTCCTTCTTATTCGCCCCTCGCAGAGCGGGCTACTGCGTGGGGGTGATTAGTGTTTGCGTCCCACGATAACACTGTACCCATGTCCATCGATCTGATGGCACATGTTAGCTAAGGGCAACATGATCCATCAGAGGAGAGTTTTAGCAAGTGTGATTGGTAGAGAACCGAAGGTGTTCGTTTCTCGGAAGGGAGCCTTTGAGCGAATGCGTCGAATTCCTCCGAGGCGGCCATGATTAGTGCCCTATGGACACTTGATGGCACGCCTGTGTGTGTGACTCCGCACTCATGAAAGGAGTAGTTTATGCCAGGGAACTCGTAGACTACTCCATAGATGACATGACCTTAGAGCTGGCCGACCATGGGGCGGTCATGGTCGAACGTGCGATGAGAAAACAGGGGGGGGGGGGATTTGAGACCCACCACTACACTCTTTGTAACGTTCGACTGTGACAAGCTTCCTGTGTAAGTTGCTCCAAGGCCGCACACGGTAAGTCCAAATCGTATGTGGCCAAATGTATCATTTGTGGAGAGCTGTACCCAGCTTCTTCGAAGCCATGTGCGTATCTCCTTGAGTAGGAAATCCTGGACGTTCAGCCTCAGGATCATCTCTCATTTCGTGAGGCTAAGGACTTGGTCCCTGCGCTGCCCGGGACGTCTCATACCTCAATGTTGAAAAAGAGATCCTTTGTTCGTGTCCCCTTCCAGCCTACGAGTACGGTCGTTTCCACGCCCATTCGGAACCCTTCTGCGGGTTCTACCCACCCCCGCCGCTTCCCTGGTAAAGCTGGCGGCACAAAAGGTCTAGACCCAGCCCCGGCTAGAAACAGAGCTCCCCCCTTCCCCCAGGGTTACCGTTTCCCGTAAGGCGAAACCGCCACGTGCCTCCACCGACTCGTTAGACTCACAGGAGGCAACACCCAAGAAGTTGGTCACCAGGCCATCTTTCGGGATTCCTAAAGCTGCCCCCCGAAAGGAGGACAGTTATAAGGAAGCTTCGGCTCCTTCGCCCGCGCCTAGTGGTGGGCTGGGTTGCTTGCATACGGTAGATCCTCGAAAGAGGCCCCCTCGCCTCCGAAACCGCAACGTCCACCTAAAGTTTCGAGGCGGAGGGAGGAAAAGACTCGCATGGCGAGTCCAATCTCCCCCCAATAAGTTCTCGAAGGAGACAAGGCCTTCAGCGTCTGGGGTTCTGCCTCCGGGAAGCGTACGTACATTCCCGTGAGGGTCTTCTCTTCGAAGAAAGCCCCCGCGTCTCCTCCGAGCTAGGCCTGGCGGGCATATTCCTTCAAAGAAATTGCCGTGGACTCCGGGCCAACTGGGAGGAGCTGCGGAGGCTCGGCTCGTCCCGTTTCCCGTTAGCCATTTTACTGCAGGAGACCATGCTAGGCGCGTGCCCCCTGCCCGCCCTCCTGGGGTATAAGGGTCTTGCGACCCCACCATCCCGAGATGGCCGGGCTCGGGGATGCGCCGTTTAACCCCGGCATATAGGCTCTGTTCTTCCTTTCTCTTTAGTTACCTCCTTTCAGGCAGTGGCTGTGCAGCTTCACCTGGATAGGAGGTATACTATCTGCGTACATTGCACCGTCAGTCGACTTCGACGTGGGGGAATTTCCAGAACGTTTGGCCGTTTTGCACGCCGACCACTTCCATGGTGGTCAGGCGAGTGTGAATGTGTTAGTCAGCCCTCAAAGAGAAGCGTTATTCCTACCTGCGCTATAAGCGCCGCCCGAACGATTTCACTGTCGTTGAATTTCGTCGGGCTAGGTTCCGGTATATTTCGAACCACGCCCGCCGCTCTTCCTGGCGGGCTACGTGTCTTCACTTAACGGGACGACCCCTTTAGCTGAGGTGTGGAAGCGAGTCAAAAGGATTCGGGGCAAGTTCTCGCAAGACCCCCCCCTCCCGTTCTCCAGGAGAATGTGACCGCAGTCTCGGACCCCGCGTCCGTGGCGGAATCCTTAGCGACCGCTTTTTCCGAATTCTCTATCCGGGATGCTTCTCCGCCAGCATTCAATGCACTTCGTGATGTCGCGGAAGGCCGCCGGCTAGACTTTACCTCCAGAGGCGGAGAACTCTTCAACGACAGGTTTACTGTGAGTGAGTTGCGCTTCGTGCGCGGACACCGCCCATGGTCCGGACGATGTCCCGTACGCCATGCTTCGACACCTGGGTGAGCGAGGCATGGCTTTTCTGTTAGATTTGTTGAACAGGATCTGGGTGGAGGGTCTTCTCCCGGATTCCTGGCGAATCGCTACTGTGCTCGCCCTTCGCAAACCGGGAAGAGATCACTCTACTCCGGCCAGTTTCCACACAATCTCTATAACCTCTTGCGTGTGCAAGTTTATGGAGAAATTGGTAAATGTTAGACTAGCCTTTTTTTCTGGACAGCGGAGGCCATCTGTCTTGTGCACAGTGCTGCTTCCGCAAGTTCCACTCCACATCGGATGCTCTGCTCCGACTGGAAAATTCCGTCTCGAGGCTTTCCTTCGTAGACAGCACTACGCCACGATGTTTTTCGATCTGGAGAAGGCCTATGATACCGCATGGCGGTATGGTATCATGGAGACTCTCCACACGATGGGGGCGAGGGGACGCCTGCCAGTCTTTATATCTGATATCTGAATTTTTGCGAGATCGTCGATTCCGCGTACGGGTGGGGGGATCTCTCTACGGCCCAAAGGAGCATGAAGAGCGTGTCCTCAGTGTCACACTCTTTGCTCTGGACATCAACGGCATCACCTCGGTGCTGCCGGAAGATGTTCTCGCTACGCTCTACGTGGACGACCTTTCGATCCCTTTTGGCCCGAACCAGATGCCAACTCTGGAGCGTTGACTCCAAGAGGCATTGAACCGCGTCTCTCGCTAAGCCGAATCGCACAGGTTTCGGTTTTCTTTGGCCAAGACTAAGGTGGTGCACTTCTGCCGCCATCCACGGCTCCACCCCGACCCAGATTTGTTTCTTAATGGGGTGCGCCTGGATGTGGTTGAGTCGCACCGTTTCCTTGGTCTTGTATTCGACCGACGCCTCACTTGGGAGGCTCATTCGCAGCCTTAGGGTCTCTTGTACCCGCGACATGGATATTCTCCGTTCCGTGACGTTCAGCGCTTGGGGCGCTGATAGGGCTACTGTCCTACTTTTTTATCGATCCTTTGTGCGTTCGAAGCTCGACTACGGATGCGAGTTTTATGCATCCGTAGCCGAGCGCTTATTGCGGAAGGTGTATTCGATCCACCACACCGGCCTTCGCCTTGCGACCGGTGCCTTCCGCACTTTCCCCATTGAGAGCCTGTTGGTCGATGCTGAGGAGATGCCACTCGCTCTGCGCCGCGTGCAGTGCATTACTCGCCTGTACGCGCAAGCCTGGCGCCTCCCTCAGTCGCCAACAGCTTTCACTGCATCCGCAGCTGATCTCTACGGTGCCTATGCCGCCGAGAGGCGCCAGTCATACCCTAAGCCCTTTGGGTTTAGGGCCAGGAAACCCTTACGAGAGCTAGGTATAACTCTCGGCCGGTGGCGCCCCTGGTTCTGCCCAGGACGCCACTCTGGATTACGCGACGTGCCCAGTTCAGAAACTGGATTGTGAGCCTTGGCGCCGGTACGTATCTTTCATTTCTTCGTCCACGCCACTGTCTCGGGTTTGGAAGCGGGTCAATAAGATCCGTGTTCGCTAACGCTGGTCATGCCATCCCCACTCTGGACATCGGAGGCTCGCTTGTGTCCGATGGTCGGTTGGTCAGCGAAGCTCTGGCTGACCATTTTGCTTCGGTGAGTAGTGCAGGTAGCTATCCTCGACGGTTCCTCGATCATAAGGTCGCCATAGAATCTTGCTTTTTAGATTTTACCACGTGCGCCACCTACTCTAATAATGCTCTCTTTTCCATCTATGAGCTGCGGGATGCTTTGTCTCTGTGTGGCTCCACCTCTCCCTGTGATCATTGCATCTACTACGACTTTCTCCGTCGTCGCCATTCCCACTCGGAGTTATTTTTGGTTCACCTCTACAACCTGCTTTGGGTCGAATGAATCTCTCCGTCCTCCTGGTGTGTGGGGGTTGTTCTACTCTTTCTCAAGCCCAGTACGCACGGTTTAGATCCCAATCACCATTGCCCGATTGCTCTTACGAGCTGCCTCAGTAAGTTGTTCGAGAAGATGGTCCAAGTTCGCCTCACTTTGTTTTTGGAGTCGAACTCGCTCCTCCCTCCATTTCAGTGCGGTCGTAGTACTCTTGACCACCTCATTGGTTTGCAAGACTCCGTTTTACGGGCCTTTTCCTTCAGGCATCAGGTGTTAGCGCTGGTCTTCGACATTCAGAAGGCCTACAATACTACCTGGAGATATGGTCTTTTACGTCAGTTATATGATTGAGGTATGAGGGGCTTTTTACCGGTTTTTCTTAAAAGAATTTTTATTGTCCGTATTGAGGATTCTCTCTCAGGCTTGCGGATTCAAGAAGAGAGTGTTCCCCAACGGTGTGTTTTAAGTGACATGTTTCGCCGTTGCCATTAATAGTCCCCCTCCCTCTCTGGAATCTTTTCTTAGGGGGTTGTTCCCAGAGAGGCCCTGGCCTTCTCGTGCCGAGGGGGTTCAGCCCTGGGCCCCTTAGGGATCCCATGTTTCTGCCAACAAGACTTTTAACATGCCCCTCTTTCTTTCCTCCCCTATTACCTTCTTCCACTGCCCTTTATTTCTCCCTTTTCCTTCACCTATCTAGTGGCCCTTATAGCCCCGTAAGGGGCGCGACGATTTGCCATTCTGGCCGCCGTGCTGACGGGACTCAGCACCCCGTCCAGCCCCAGCCTAGCCTCTCTTCCTTCCTTCAGATAGCCCGATTTCTCCCCTACCTCGTCGCTTTTCATACAACCTCTCCCACAACTTTCTCTGGTCAGCCTCTAATTTCACAGGGTAGAATGCTGACCTTCTTCTCAAGCCAACCACCCCGGATCGGGGCTGAGGGGGGGAGGGGACATTGTTCCCTAACCCCTCAGCTCCGGTTCGGGATGGGGTTTTTTTAACAACCTGCTTCATCCCCACCCACATCTTCCTCACATCCCTTTTCCTCTCCTCTTCACAACCTATATTTTTTACGCCGTGTCCAAGGTGGAGCCGCCATGCCGAAGGACTGCCAGGCCACCAGGCGGGAGGGGTGGTCCCGAATGGCGGCGCCTGGCTCTGCCGGGCTTGTAAGCACCTCTCGCAGTGCGGGCAACTGCGAGAGGTGATGAGCTATTGCGTCCCGTAATCAAAAGAGGGTCACCATGCCCATGTATGAAAAAAAACAAAAACCCCAACCCCCAACTTCCCCAAAAACATCTACGGAGCCGCCCTCGGGCAGCTCCACCGAGAAAATGGAGGTCCCCCCCCCTTGTGCTTGCGCAAGGGACCCTCCATAATTCTTTAACCGGAGAGGAGGCTTACTCCTCTCCTACGCCTACGGGTGTAGGGGACTCCCCCTCACCCCCTTCTCTGGAGGTGCTTTCGGGCACCTCCCTATCTCCAGCGGCAGTCCCTCCTTTGCTTTCTAAGGGGACTGCCAAGAAAGCCAGCAGGCAGCCCATTGCCGACCGCCCCTCGTGCAAGCGGCTCGGTAGGGCAAACCCCCTTAGGGGGGAGAGGGAAGCCAGGCCCCTTCGGTCGCTTCCCTCAAAAGACCTGCTGGCAAGAATTTTGAACCTTGCTGGGGTCAAGGCCTGTGCCTCCCCACACCACCTGACTAGTGACAATACTGCCAAGGGGACCTGCGATGTCCTGGGAGGGGATGGCCAACTGGAGGCCCCTCCTGTGATAGACATGGTCCTTGAGGAGACCCAGCCCCAGACGGTAGGGCCTTCCATGGGGGGAATTCGGGCTCGGCGCCAAGCACCGAACCCGAATCCGCCCCTATGCAAGGTCCTCCTCAAATGGCTGAGGGCTCCGAGGCAGTAGAAGGAGGGGAGGGATCTCCTCCGACAGGTGCCCCTACGACAACCAGGACCTTCTCCATTTCGGAGAGGGACCTGGCTGAGGCTGGTCCATCTGGCCTGGGGACTTCTGCCGGCGGAGGTGAAAAGCGGGTTCATTCCCCGCCCTCCTCTCCTAAAAAGAAAAAGACTAAAAAGACTCAAAAGACGAAGAAGACTCGGGGCTCCTCTCCATCCGCGGGGGCTGCGGGGACGGATGGGTCTGCTGCCACTTTGGTAGGCGACCAAGCCAAGATCGGCACATCCGGCCCCTCTACCCCCTCGTGTGCGGAGCCCATGACTACGACTAAGACCAAGAATGCACAGGGCGGAGCCTCGATGACATCGGGGCCCCTGATTCAGAGGTTACCTGGCGTTTTCGAGCCCGCTGGCTTCAAACGCTTCCTCGTTATTCGCTCCACTGATGGCACCATGTTGTCCAAGGGCAACATGATCCATCAGAGGAGAGGATTAGCTAGTGCAATTGGTAGAGAGCCGAAGGTAACCCGTTTCTCGGACGGGAGCCTTCTGGCGAATGCGGCGAATCCCGCCGAGGCGGCCAAGATAAGTGCTCTTCGGACGCTTCATGGCACCCCGGTGAGTGTGACGCCGCACTCTACCATGAACTTTGTGAAAGGAGTAGTTTATGCGAGGGAACTCGTTGACTACTCCATTGAGGACATCACCCTAGAGCTGGCCGACCATGGGGCGGTCAAGGTCGAGCGTGTGATGAGAAAACAGGGAGGGGCCTCGAGACCCACCCCTACACTCTTCGTCACGTTCGACTGTGACAAGCTCCCTGAGTCGGTGCGTGCCGGTTGGTACCGCTACCGCGTGAAGGCATTCGTGCCACTGCCGCGGCGGTGCTATTACTGCCACCGCTTCGGCCATACGAATCGATCATGTAGACGTGCAAAATCGGGGTCACCCGAAGTCTGTGTAAATTGCTCCAAGGTCGCACACGATAAGTCCAAATCGTGTGTGGCCAAGTGTGTCAATTGCGGAGAGCCGCACCCTGCTTCTTCGAAGAAATGTGGTGCATATCTCCTTGAGAAAGAAATCCTGGCCGTTCAGGCCCAGGATCGACTCTCATTCCGCGAGGCAAAGGACTTGGTCCTGGCGCGCCCGGCTCTGCCTGGGACGTCATATGCCTCAATAGTTAGAAAGGCACCCTCTGCTCCTGGCCCATCCAGGCCAACGAGCACGGTTGTTTCCGCGCCCATTCGGAGCCCTTCTGTGGGCTCTACCCAACCTGGGCGCTCCCCTGGTAAAGCTGGCGGCAAAAAGGGTTCATACCCTGCCCCGGCTAAAACCAGGGCTCCCCCCTCTTCCCCCAGCGTGACCGTTTCGCGTAAAGCGAAACGGCCACGCGCCTCCACCGAGTCGTTAGACTCACAGGAGGCAACACCCCTGAAGATGGTCGCTAGGCCATCTTCCGGGGTTCCTAAAGCTGTTCCCCGAAAGGAGGACAGCAACAAAGGAGCTTCGGCCCCTTTGCCCACGCCCCGAGGTGGAGCGAGTGGCTCGGAGACGGTGGTTCCTCGAAAAGAGGGCCCCCCCGCCTCCGAAGCCGCAACGCCCGCCTAAAGTTTCGAGGCGGAGGGAGGAAAAGACTCGCATGGCGAGCCCAACCTCCCCCAATAAGTCCTCGAAGGCGACAGCGCTTTGTCCGGCCAACAGCGCCCGGGGTTCTGCCCCCGGGAAGCGTACGGCCATTCCCGTGAGGGTCTTCAATTCGAGGAGGGCCCCCGCGTCTCCTCCGAGCTAGGCCTGGAGGGCATATTCCTTCAATGGAATTGCCGTGGACTCCGGGCCAACTGGGAGGAGCTGCGGAGGCTCGCCTCATCCCGTTCCCCGTTAGCTATTTTTTTGCAGGAGACCATGCTAGGCGCGTGCCCCCTGCCTGCCCTCCCGGGGTATAAGGGTCTTGCGACCCAACCACCGCGGGACGGCCGGGCTGGGGGATGCGCGGTTTACACCCGGCATGATGTCTCCGTTCTTCCTTTCTCTTTAGATACCTCCTTTCAGGCAGTGGCTGTGCAGCTGCACCTGGATAGGAGGTATACTATCATTTCTGCGTACATTCCACCGTCAGCTGACTTCGACGCGGGGGACTTTCGCCGCGTCGTGGCACGGTTGCCGAGGCCCTATCTCTTGCTTGGAGATCTGAACGGCAGGCATCCTCTCTGGGGAGATTACACCATAAATCCCAGGGGACAAGTCCTTGCCGATCTGATCGAAGAGCTTGAGATGGGTGTCCTAAACGTGGATGAGTTTACGCATCACTGTCCGAGAACCGCTTCATTTTCTTGCCTTGACCTATCTTTGTGCTCTTCGGATGCACAGCCTGATTTTGATTGGGGGGTGGTCGATGACCTCCATGGTAGTGATCACTTTCCCATTCAAATATCATTTTCAGGGCAACTGCCGCCTGAGAGACCACCTCGGTGGTGCTTGGCGCGGGCGCGGTGGCCTGCATTTCAGGAAATGACTGAATTCTCTATCTCAGTCAAGGAGTTTAGGTCGGTAGATGAGGCCGTCGAGTTCTTCTCCGGCAACCTCATCGCCGTGGGCCTGACTACTATTCCTAGGACGTCTGGCCGTTTTGCACGCCGACCACTCCCATGGTGGTCGGCCGAGTGTGAGACGGCCCTCAAACAGAAGCGTTATGCCTACATGCGCTATAAGCGCCGCCCGAACGATTTCACCGTCGCTGAATTTCGTCGGGCTAGGGCTAGGTTCCGGTATATTTCGAAGCACGCCCGCCGCTCTTCTTGGCGGGCATACGTGTCTTCACTTAACGGGAAGACCCCTTTAGCTGAGGTGTGGAAGCGAGTCAAAAGGATTCGGGGCAAGTTCTCGCAGGACCCCCCTCCCGTTCTCCAGGAGAATGGGACCGCAATCTCGGACCCCGCGTCCGTGGCGGAATCCTTAGCGACCGCTTTTTCCGCATTCTCTAGCCGTGATGCTGCTCCGCCAGCATTCAATGCACGTCGTGATGTCGCGGAAGGCCGCCGGCTGGACTTTACCTCCAGAGGCGGAGAACCCTTCAACGACAAGTTTACTGTGAGTGAGTTGCGTTCCGCTCTCGCTTCGTGCGCGGACACCGCCCATGGTCCGGACGATGTCCCGTACGCCATGCTTCGACACCTGGGTGAGCGAGGCATGGCCTTTCTATTAGATTTGTTCAACAGGATCTGGGTGGAAGGTCTCCTCCCAGACTCCTGGCGAATCGCTACTGTGCTCGCCTTTCGCAAGCCGGGGAGAGATCACTCTACTCCGACCGGTTTCCGCCCAATCTCTCTAACCTCTTGCGTGTGCAAGTTGATGGAGAAATTGGTAAATGTTAGATTAGCCTATTTCCTGGACAGCGGAGGCCATCTGTCTTCTGCACAGTGCGGCTTCCGTAAGTTCCACTCCACGTCGGATGCTCTGCTCCGACTGGAAAATGCCGTCTGCGAGGCTTTCCTTCGTAGACAGCACTACGCCACGGTGTTTTTTGATCTGGAGAAAGCCTATGATACCGCATGGCTATACGGTATCATGGAGACTCTCCACATGATGGGGGCGAGGGGACGCCTCCCAATGTTTATATCTGAATTTTTGCGAGATCGTCGATTCCGCGTACGGGTGGGGGGAGCCCTCTCCGGCCCAAAGGAGCAGGAAGAGGGTGTCCCGCAGGGAAGTGTCCTCAGTGTCACACTCTTTGCCCTGAGCATCAACGGCATCACCTCGGTGCTGCCGGAAGATGTTCTCGCTACGCTCTACGTGGACGACCTTTCGATCTCTTTTGGCGCGGCCCAGATGCCAACTCTGGAGCGCCGACTCCAACAGGCATTGAACCGCGTCTCTTGCTATGCCAAAGCGCACAGGTTTCGGTTTTCTTTGGCCAAGACTAAGGTGGTGCACTTCTGCCGCCATCCACGGCTTCACCCCGACCCAGATTTGTTTCTTAATGGGGTGCGCCTGGATGTGGTTGAGTCGCACCGTTTCCTTGGTCTTGTATTCGACCGACGCCTCACCTGGGAGGCTCACATTCGCAGCCTTAGGGTCTCTTGTACCCGCGCCATGGACATTCTCCGTTCCGTGACGTTCAGCGCTTGGGGCGCTGATAGGGCTACCGCCTTACTTTTTTATCGATCCTTTGTTCGCTCGAAGCTCGACTACGGATGCGAGTTTTATGCATCCGCAGCCGAGCGTTTATTGCGGAAGGTGGATTCGATCCACCACACCGGCCTTCGCCTTGCGACCGGTGCCTTCCGCACTTCCCCCATTGAGAGCCTGTTGGTCGATGCTGGGGAGATGCCACTCGCTCTGCGCCGCGTGCAGTGCATCACTCGCCTGTACGCGCGAGCCCGGCGCCTCCCCCAGTCGCCAACAGCTCTCACTGCATCCGCAGCTGATCTCGATGGTGCCTATGCCGCCGAGAGACGCCAGTCATACCCTAAGCCCTTTGGGTTTAGGGCCAGGAAACTCCTTCGAGAGGTAGATATAGCTCTCGGGCCGGTGGCGCCCCTGGTTCTGCCCAGGACGCCACCCTGGAGGGTACCACATTTGGCTATTTGTCGCCACGCCTCTGCTCCCAAAGCTTGTACTGCGCCGGGAGTATTGCGTTCGATCTTTTTGGAGCACACATCGTGTCACGCTGGTACCGTGCCAGTGTATACGGATGGCTCCAAGTCCCAAGAGGGGGTCGGCTTCCACGCCGTATCCCCTCTGTTTGAAGTCAGCGGGGCTCTACCAGGCGCTGCGTCTGTCTTCACGGCCGAGCTGGTGGCAATACACCACTCGGTACGGGAGATTACGCGACGTGCCCGGTTCGGAGACCGGATTGTGATTTATAGCGACTCACAAAGCGCCCTGAGTGCTCTCGGGGCATTGGAATCTCCGCATCCCCTGGTTCGCGAAATCCGTGACGCCACGGTTTTGGCGAGCCGGGCAGATGTCGAGATTATCTTCTGCTGGGTTCCTGGACATGTAGGAATTGCGGGGAATGAGCGCGCCGATGAGGGCGCCAAAGAGTCCGCGAGGACTCTGCGACCGGACCAGCGTTTCGCTCTTCCTCACACCGACTACATGGCAGGAATACGGGCAGCTCTTCGGACTGCTTGGCAAAGAAGATGGGAGACGGTCGAGGGGAACTTAAAGTTGCGTGCCATTGCGCCGCGACTGTTCCCATGGACCTATCCCCCAATGCCGCGGCGGCTTCAGGTTGCTTTCTGTCGTCTTCGAATCGGACACACTCGTGTGACGCATCGTTACTTGGTGGAGCGCTCGCATGTGCCCTATTGCAACGACTGCGTCGTCCCCCAGACTGTTCGGCATATTCTTGTCGAATGTCCCAGTCTGGGTGATCTTCGCGCACGATACCTGTCTCGGTACCGGGATGGGCGGGGTCGCTACCGCCTGTCCCTTGTACTCGGGACGAGTGCGTGCACCATGACTGGTGGACTTATTGACTTTTTGGGGGAGGCCGGCCTTCTCCCCTTTATTTAAGGTTCCTTTTTTTGTTATTGTTTTGTTTTAGATTGCACTCTCCTGCACCGGGGTGAGGGGGACCTCCCCCCGCTGCCGGAGATTGCTTCGATTGTTAAGTTTTTCAAATTTATATTGATTGTTAAGTTTTCATATTTTAACTTTAAAGTAGCCTAATTCTAGGCTGTCGTGTTTTTCGGCGACTTATGCCCAAGTGGGTAGTTGCCAGATGGGCTCTATAAAAAAAAAAAAAAAAAAAAAAAAAAAAATGGCCCTTATAGGTACCCGACCTCTGCTCGTCTTATGGATTGATTCCGAATTGTTCCTTCATGAAGGTGGAAGAGGCTGGGCATCTTCACCGCCTATGTCTACCGAATGCCCAAAGAGAAACCCATCGTTGGCCCCTTTTCTCAGTGCGTAGGAGAATTCGGGCAGCCTTTTAGGTTTCTAAAGATGATGTGGTGGATCTGTATCCATTCTCCAAGAGGACATACCGGGCGTAACTAATTGTAGAGTTGCAGTAGTGCGGTGCCCTTGTAGGCCTACAAGGTGAGGAGTCCCGAGGGAGAATGCAAAGTTTTTTCTTTTTGCAATGGCTAGCCATAAACCCAAAACTTTCCCTTCTCGTAAGGGTTCTCGTGCTAAACGTTCCATAGTTCCCCTTTCAGCCTTACCTCGCTCGTTGGACCCCTATTCCAACGAAGTAGACCCATATCTAGATTATCCTCGCTTTCTTGTCATGAGTTCATCATCCGACACCCCACTTGCAAAAGTCGATATGTTTGACGTCAATGAACCCCGCCAAATGTGGTCAAGAGGTCGTGGTGATGTCGTAGTCGAGGTGCAAACCTACCCTCAACTTAACCTTGTGCGAAATCTATCTTCGATAGCTGAAATTCCAATAACTGTCTTGCCCCATCCGCGTCTGAATTTTGTCAAAGGTGTCGTCCGTTCAAACGAACTAAGGGACTAGAACCCACCCGCCTTCAGAGTAAGCTTAGTACCTAACGTGTTACACACGTACACAGGGTAACTAAAACATTAGGCTCCACTAGAGTTCCAACCGCCACCCTGATTTTAACATTCGAACGACAAGAACTGCCGCAGTATATTAAAGCTGGGTACCTTCGTGTCCGGGTAAGTCCCTATGTCGAACTACCCAGACGCTGCTTCAAATGCAATCAATTTGGACATGTTGGCATCCTCGCTACTGCGTAATTGTAGCTCTGACTACCATGGCCCCGAATGCACCAAAACACCTCGCCGTGCCAACTGCGGAGGTACCCACAGTGCTTCGTCAAAACTGCTCTATATTTTTATAAGAAAAGCAGGTGCTCGCTTTGCGCGACTCCTTACGTCTACGAGTAGATATAAGAGACGTCCGCCAGCGTGCTCGAGCACAAACCTCCCCTTAAGGGGCGCGGCCATTTGCCATCCTGGCCGCCGTGCTGACGGGATCCAGCGCTCCGTCCGGCCCCAGCTTAGCCTCTCTTCCTTCCTTCAGATAGCCTGTATTTCTCCCCTACTTCGTCGCTTTTCATACAACCTCTTCGACAACTTTCAATGGTCAGCCTCTAATTTCACAGGGTAGATGTTGACCTTCTTCTCAAGTGAACCATCCCGGATCGGGGCTGAGGGGAAAGGGGACAACGTTCCCTAACCCCTGAGCTCCGGTCCGGAATGTGTTTTTTTTAACAACCTGCTTAATCCCCACATATACCTTCCTCACGTTCCTTTTCCTTTCTTCTTCACACTGTTTTACGCCGCGTCTAAGGTGGAGCCGCCATGCCGATGGACTGCCAGGCCACCAGGCCACCAGGCCACCAGGCCGGAGGGGTAATCCCAAATGGCGGCGCCAGGCTTGTAAACACCTTTTGCAGTGCGGGCAACTGCGAGAGGTGATGAGCGATTGCATCCCGTGAAACAAATAGGGTCACCATGCCCAATGATGAGAAATATAAAAATACCCCCTTGATACCCCGTGTGTCACCAACGGAGCCGCCCTCGGGCAGCTCCACCGGAAAAAAATGGAGGTCCCCCACCCCCTGTGCTTGCGCATGGGCCCCTCCATATCTCTCTAACCGGTGAGGAGGCTTACTCCTCTCCATCGCTTACGGGTGTAGGGGACTGCCAAGAAAGCCAGCAGGCAGCCCTTAGCCAGCCGAACAACATCGAAGCGGCTCGGTAGGGCAAACCCCCTTAGGGGGAAGAGGGAAGCCAGGCCCCTTCGGTCGCTTCCCTCAAAAGACCTGCTGGCAAGAATATTGAACCTTGCCAGGGTCAAGGCCTGTGCCTCCACACACAAGACTAGTGACGATACTGCCAACTGGACCTGCGATGTCTTGGGGGGGGAGCGGATTGCTAACTGGAGGCCGCTCTCTGAGATAGAAATGGTCCTTGAGGAAACCCAGCCTCAGACGGTAGGGCTTTCCATGGGTGGGAATCCGGGCTCGGTTCCAAGCACTGAACCCGAATCCGCCCCTATGATAGGTCCTCCTCAAACGGCTAGGGTTCCCGAAGCAGTACAAGGAGGGGAGGGATCTCCTCCGAACGGTGCCCCCACGACTAACAGGACCTTCGCCATTTCGGAGAAGGACCTGGCTGAGGCCGGTCCATCTGGCCTAGGGGCTCCTTCCGGCGGAGGTGAGAAGCGGGTTCATTCCCCGCCCTCCTCTCCAAAAAAGAAAAAAGACTCGGGACTCCTCTCCATCCGCGGGGGCTACGGGGACGGATGTATCTGCTGCCACTTTGGCAAGCCACCATGCCAAGATCGGCACCTCCGGCCAGACTTCCCCTTCCCCCTGGGTGCGCAGCCGCTGACGAAGACAAAGACCTAAAGTGCACAGGGTGGAGCCTCGATGACATCGGGGCCCCAAATTAAGAGGTTACCTTGCGTTTTCGAGCCCGCTGACTTCAAACGCTTCCTCGTTATTCGATCCAGTGATGGCACCATGTTGGCCAAGGGCAACATGATCCATCAAAGGAGAGCATTAGCTAGTGCAATTGGTAGAGAGCCGATGGTGGCCCGTTTCTCGGACGGGAGCCTTCTGGCGAATCCCGCCGAGGCGGCCAAGTTAAGTGCTCTTCGGACACTTGATGGCACCCCGGTGAGTGTGACGCCGCACTCTACCATGAACTTTGTGAAAGGAGTAGTTTATGGGAGGGAACTCGTTGACTACTCCATCGATGACAGCACCTTGGAGCTGGCCGATCATGGGGCGGTCAGGGTCGAACGTGTGATGAGAAAACAGGGAGGAGCCTCGAGACCCTCCCCTACACTCTTCGTTACGTTCGACTGTGACAAGCTCCCTGAGTCGGTGCGTGCCGGTTGGTACCGCTACCGTGTGAAGGCATTCGTGCCACTGCCGCGGCGGTGCTATTACTGTCACCGCTGCGGCCATACGAATCGCTGATGTAGACGTGCAAAGTCGGGGTCACCCGAAGTCTGTGTAAATTGCTCCAAGGGCGCACACGATAAGTCCAAATCGTGTGTGGCCAAGTGTGTCAATTGCCGAGAGCCGCAACCCGCTTCTTGGAAGCAATGTGGTGCATATCTCCTCGAGAAAGAAATCGTGGCCGTTCAGGCCCAGGATCGACTCTTATTCTTTTCTTTGGCCAAGACTAAGGTGGTGCCATCCACGGCTTCACCCCGACCAAGATTTGTTTCTTAATGGGGTGCGCTTGGATGAGGTTGAGTCGCACCGTTTCCTCGGTCTTGTATTCGACCGACCCTCACCTGGGAGACTCATATTCGCAGTCTTAGGGGCTCTTTTACCCGCGCCATGGACATTCTCGGTTCCGTGACGTTTAGCGCTTGGGGCGCTGATAAGGCTACTGCCATACTTTTTTATCGATCCTTTGTTCGTTCGAAGCTCGACTACGGATGCGATTTTTATGCATCTGCACGCGAGCGTTTATTGCGGAAGGTAGACTCGATCCACCACACCGGCCTTCGCCTTGAGACCGGTGCCTTCTGCACTTTCCCTATTGAGAGCCTGTTGGTCGATGCTGGAGAGATGCAACTCGCTCTAAGCCGCGTGCAGTGCATCACTTGCGAGCCCGGCGCCTCCCTCAGTCGCCAACAGCTCTCAGTGCATCCGCAGCTGATCTCGATGGTGCCTATGCCGAGGAGAGACGCTAGTCATAACTTAAGCCCTTTGTGTTTAGGTCCAGGAAACTCCTTCGAGAGGTAGATATAGCTCTCGGGCCGGTGGCGCTCCTGGTTCTGCCCAGGACGCCACCTTGGAGGGTACCACATTTGGCTATTTGTCGCCACGCCTCTGCTCCCAAAGCTTGTACGGCGCCGGCGCTTTGTGATTCGCTATAGATCCCGATCCGGTCTCCGAACCAGGCACGACGCGTAATTTCCCGTACCGAGTGGTGTATTGCCAGCGGCTCGGCCGTGATGACAGACGCAGCGCCTGGCAGAGCCCCGCTGACTTCAAACAGAGGGGATGCAGCGTGGAAGCCGACCCCCTCTTTGGACTTGGAGCCATCCATATACACTGCCACGGTTCCAGCGTGACACGAGGTGTGCTCCAAAAAGGTCGAACGCAATACTCCCGGCGCCGGACAAGCTTTGGGAGCAGAGGCGTGGCGACAAATAGCCAAATGTGGTACCCTCCAGGGTGGCGTTCTGGGCAGAACCAGGGGCGCCCCTGGCCTGAGAGCTATATCTAGCTCTCGAAGAAGTTTCCTGGCCATAAACCCAAAGGGCTTAGCGTATGACTGGCATCTCTCGGTGGCATAGGCCCCATCGAGATCAGCTGCAGATGCAGTGAGAGCTGTTGGCGACTGAGGAAGGCGCACGGCTCGCGCGTAACGGCGAGTGATGCATTGCACGCGGCGCAGAGCAAGTGGCATCTCCCCAGCATCGACCAACAAGCTCTCAATAGGGCAAGTGCAGAAGGCACCGGTCGCAAAGGCGAAGGCCGGTGTGTTGGATCTAATCCACCTTCCGCAATAAACCTTCGGCTGCGGGTGCATAAAACTCGCATCCGTAGTCGAGCTTCGAACGAAATAAGGATCGATAAAAAAGAAGGACAGCAGCCCTATCAGCGCCCCAAGCGCTGAACGTCACGAAACAGAGAATGTCATGGCGCGGGTACAAGAGTCCCTAAGGCTGCGAATATGAGCCGCCCAGGTGAGGCGTCCGTCGAATACCAGACCAAGGAAACGGTGCGATTCCACCACATCCAGGTGCACCCCAATAAGAAACAAATCTGAGTCGGGGTGAAGCCGTGGATGGCGGCAGAAGTGCACCACCTTAATCTTGGCCGAAGAAAACCAAAACCTGTGCGCTTCGGCATAGCGAGAGACGCGGTTCAATGCCTGTTGGAGTCGACGCTCCATAGTTGACATCTGGGCCGCGCCAAAAGAGATCGAAAGGTCGTCCACGTAGAGCGTAGCGAGAACATCTTTCGGCAGCACCGAAGTGATAACGTTGATGCTCAGGGCAAAGAGTGTGACACTGAGGACACTTCCCTGCGGAACACCCTCTACTTGCTCCTTTGGGCCGTAGAGGGCTCCCCCCACCCGTACACGGAATCGACGATCTCGCAAAAATTCAGATATAAACATTGGGAGGCGTCCCCTTGCCCCCATCGTGTGGAGAGTCTCCATGATACCGTATGGCCACGAGGTATCATAGGGCTTCTCCAGATCGAAAAACACCGTGGCGTAGTGCTGTCTACGAAGGAAAGCCTCGCAGACGGCATTTTCCAGTCGGAGCAGAGCATCCGCCGTAGAGTGGAACTTGCGGAAGCCGCACTGTGCAGAAGACAGATGGCCTCCGCTGTCCAGGAAAAAGGCTAATCTAACATTTACCATTTTCCCTATCAACTTGCACACGTAAGAGGTTAGAGAGATTGGGCGGAAACCGGTCGGAGTAGAGTGATCTCTTCCCGGTTTACGAAAGGCGAGCACAGTAGCGATTCGCCAGGAGTCTGGGAGAAGAGCCTCCACTCAGATTTTGTTGAACAAATCTTATTAGAAAGGCCATGCCTCGCTTACCCAGGTGTCGAAGCATGGCGTACGAGACTTCGTCCGGACAATGGGCGGTGTCCGCGCACGAAGCGAGAGCGGAGCGCAACTCACCCACAGTAAACTTGTCGTTGAAGGGTTCCCTGCCTATGGAGGTAAAGTCCAGCCGGCGGCCTTCCGCGACATCACGACGTGCATTGAATGCTGGCGGAGCAGCATCCCGGCTAGAGAATGCGGAAAAAGCGGTCCCTAAAGGTTCCGCCACGGACTCGGGGTCCGAGATTGCGGTCCTATTCTCCTGGAGAACGGGAGGGGGAGGGGCCTGCGAGAACTAGCCCCGAATCCTTTTGACTCGCTTCCACACCTCTGCAAAAGGGCTCTTACCGTTAAGTGAAGACACGTATGCCCGCCAGGAAGAGCGGCGGGCGTGCTTCGAAATATACCGGAACCTAGCCCTAGCCCGACGAAATTCAGCGACAGTGAAATCGTTCGGGCGGCGCTTAGAGCTCATGTAGGCATAATGCTTCTGTTTGAGGGCCGTCTCACACTCGGCCGACAACTATGGGAGTGGTCGGCGTGCAAAACGGCCAGACGTCCTAAGAATAGTAGTCAGGCCCACGGACATGAGGTTGCCGGAAAAGAACTCAACGGCCTCATCTACCGACCTAAACTCCTCGACTGAGATAGAGAATTTAGTCATTTCCTGAAATGCAGGCCACCACGCCCGCGCCAAGCACCACCGAGGTGGGCTCTCAGGCGGCAGTTGCCCTGAAAATGATATTTGAATGGAAAAGTGATCACTACCATGGAGGTCATCGACCACCCCACAATCAAAATCAGGCTGTGCATCTGAAAAGCACAAAGATAGATCAAGGCAAGAAAATGAAGTGGTTCTCGGACAGTAATCCATAAACTCATCCACATTTAGGACACCTATCTCAAGCTCTCGGATCAGATCGGCAAGGACGTGTCCCCTGGGATTTATTGAGTAATCTCCCCAGAGAGGATGCCTGCCGTTCAGATCTCCAAGCAAAAGAAAGGGCATCATCAACCGTGCCACTATGCGGCGGAAGTTCCCCGCGTCGAAGTCAGCTGACGGTGGAATGTACGCAGAAATGATGATATACCTCCTATCCAGGTGCAGCTGCACAGCAACTGGCTGAAAGGAGGTATCTAAAGAGAAAGGAAGAACGGAGACATCATACCGGGTGAAAACCGCTAATCCCGTTGTGGTGGGGTCGCAAGACCCTTATAACCCGGGAGGGAGGGCAGGGGGCACGCGCCTAGGATGGTCTCCTGCAAAAAGATAGCCAACGGGAAACAGGACGAGACAAGCCTCCGCAGCTCCTTCCAGTTGACCCGGAGTCCACGGCAATTCCATTGAAGGAATACGCCCTCCACGCCTCACTCGGAGGAGATGCGGGGGCCCTACTTGAACAGAAGACCCTCACGGGAATGGCCGTACGCTTCCCGGAGGCAGAACCCCGGGCGCTGTCGCCTTCGAGGACTTATTGGGGGAGGTTGGGCTGGCCATGCGAGTCTTTTCCTCCCTCCGCCTCGAAACCTTAGGTGGACGTTGCGGCTTCGCCGCATTCGCCAGAAGGCTCCCGTCCGAGAAACGGGTCACCTTCGGCTCTCTACCAATTACATGTTGCCCTTGGCCAACATGGTGCCATCAGTGGAGCGAATGACGAGGAAGCGTTTGAAGCCAGCGGGCTCGAAAACGCCAGGTAACCTCTGAATTAGGGGCCCCGATGTCATCGAGGCTCCGCCCTGTGCGCTTTTGGTCTTAGTCAGGGGCTCCGCAACCGGGGAGGTAGAGGGGCCGGATGTGCCGATCTTGGCTTTGTCGCTTGCCAGAGTGGCAGCAGACCCATCCGTCCCCGCAGCCCCCGCGGATGGAGAGGAGCCCCAAGTCTTCTTTGTCTTTTTGGTCTTAGTCTTTTTCTCTTTTGGAGAGGAGGGCGGGGAATGAACCCGCTTCTCACCTCCGCCGGCGAAGCCCCTAGGCCAGATGGACCGGCCTCAGCCAGGTCCTTCTCCGAAATGGAGAAGGTCCTTATGGTCGCAGGGGCACCGGTCCGAGGAGATCCCTCCCCTCCTTGTACTGCCTCAGAAACCCTAACTGTTTGAGGAGGACCTTGCATAGGGGCAGATTTGAGTTCGGTGTTTGGCGCCTAGCCCGGAATCCCACCCATGGAAGGCCCTACCCTCTGAGGCTGGGTTTCCTCAAGGACCATGTCTATCACAGGAGAGGCCTCCAGTTGGCCATCCCTTCCCAGGACATCGCAGGTCCCCTTGGCAGTGTCGCCAGTCTTATGTGGGGAGGCACAGGCCTTGACCCCGGCAAGGTTTTAAAATTCTTGCCTCCCTCTCCCCCCTAAGGGGGTTTGCCCTACCGAGCCGCATAAACGAGGGGCAGTCGGCAATGGGCTGCCTGCTGACTTTCTTGGCAGTTCCCTTAGAAAGAAAAGGAGGGACTGCTGCTGGAAATAGGGAGGTGCCCGAAAGCACCTCCAGAGAAGGGGGGGAGGGGGATTCCCCTACACCCTTAGGCGGAGGAGAGGAGTAAGCCTCCTCTCCGGTTAAAGAAGTATGGAGGGTCCCCTGCGCAAGCACAAGGGGGGGGTGACCTCCATTTTTCGGTGGAGCAGCCGGAGGGTGGCTCTGTTGATGAGGAAGGGGAATTGGAGAGAGATTTGGGTTTTTCGATGATCATACATGGGCATGGTGACCCTCTTTTTTACACGGGATGCAATCGCGCATCACCTCTCGCAGTAGCCCGCACTGCAAGATGTGCTTACAGGCCCGGCAGTGCCAGGCGCCGCCATTTGAGACCACCCCTCCCGCATGGGGGCCTGGCAGTCACTCGGCATGGCGGCTCCACATTAGACACGGCGTAAAATCAAGGATAGACAGTGAATTGAGAAGGAAAAGGGATATGATGAAGGTATGGATGGGGATGAAGCAGGTTGTTAAAAAAAACCCATCGCGAACCGGAGCTCAGGGGTTAGGGAACATTGTCCCCTCCCCCCTCAGCCCCGATCCTGGGCGGTTGGCTTGAGAAGACTGTCAGCATCTACCCTGTGAAATTAGAGGCTGACCAGAGAAAGTTGTGGGAGAGGTTGTATGAAAAGCGACGATGCAGGGGACAAATACAGGCTATCTGAAGGAAGGAAGAGAGGCTAAGCTGGGGCCGGACGGAGCGCTGGATCCCGTCAGCACGTCGGCCAGGATGGCAAATTGCCGCGCCCCTTACGGGGTGACCGGGAGTAACTAAGTATGGTTAAGATCTTAGCAAGCTTGTTCTTATGGGGTCTAAAAGATTTCTATATTGTAGTTTTGTAGGCTGGGTAGTCAGGTGGTCGTTGCTTCCTTTAAAGGTAAAGTAAATTTGGAGCATAGATGGGTTTTTATGTATTTACAGGAAAATTTTTAACTGCCTTCAGTGACAAAATACTGCTCTATATATACTTTTTCTACTTTTTTGGACAAAATGAACCAATTGGCGTTAAACAGATTTTTTACAACAAATTTATGTTTAATTTATTCTCGCGATCATAGGCGTTACGTTAGCCGATTCTCTAATACCAAATTGACTAATCAGCGTTGAGACGAATTTTAAAGGAACATTTATGTTCAATTTATTCTACCAGGCCTTAGCATTACGTTGGATATTTTTTGAAACATAAACGGTGACAAGATACCTAATCCTATTCATATAAAATCATGGTGCAGATAATCTTCAACCTGATTATACAATTTCATAATACATACAAAAGTTCATCTATCAGGTATATTTTGAGTCACTTTACTTTAACAAATTTTATCCATTCTTGCATAAAATAATAGATACATAAAAAACAAGAAATTAATATAATTCATGTCTGGCATGAATTTCACTGTGTGGAAGTGATCATTACCCCCTGCTCCAAGATCTACTCTACCTCTCCCCCCCACATCCCCAAGACCTTATTGGGCAGCTTGCAACAATTCGATAGCCTTCGAATAATCAATACAGCCTTTCTATTACATCCGCGACATGAGAACCAATGTACAAGTAGAGTACTTCTAACTTGTCTGGAGAATGATCAGATATTGTAGAAACGAAGTAGCAGAAACTTCTATACCAAAGCTTCCATAATTTGCCAGCCTGAGGATCCGAACTAGGTACATCAAACTTATAAAGTCGTATGACTTTATCCATAGTAGTTGATTAAATTGTTATGATAGTTATAAGTAGTGATGAGCATAGCTGCCTTACAAACTTTTATTGTAATGATAGAACTAAGTAGTAAAGTATATTCAAACTGCCCCTTTTTATAGGCTTTAATCAACTATATTCATAATACATCTAGAAAAGAAACAAAACAAAATATTAGTAACATGAATACATATGAACAAATATAAATAAGGAAGGAGGAATATATAACTACCCTTACATCAAGACCTACAAGTCCTCAACGGCGAAGCTCCTACCCATTATCACCCCCAGGCAAACTCTTTTACCCACATAGAGCTCTCTCTGTGTTCAACCGACTTCCCACCCGATCACTTCAGAATATTTGATGATCTGTGTGGAAGTGATCATACACCCTGCTCCTAGATCTACTCCTACATCTCCCCAAGACCGTATTGGGCCTACCAGAAAGCTGACTTGGAACTTTTGTAACGTCGTTCTCTTCCATAACTATGTCTGGTGAAACAACACATGGTACAGTCCGATTAAAAAAAAGTTTCTGGAGCTTTTTTTAGCAACGGCTCACAAACATATTCCACTCTGCAACACTCTACTCAAACCATCTGTCGCCTGGTGGAACAAAGGGCGAACGAAAGAGGCTCCATCGCACCCTTCTAGATAATCCCCACACATCTTCTTACATTAACTATAAAAGACAATGCGCCCTCGTCCACCAGACAAAACGTCACTCCTGGATTCAATATACATCCTTCATCTCATCCTGCACCCTTCTAGCCAAGGTCTGGCGAAGAATACATAAATATGCGGCTCCTCACGACACCCCACCTCCTAATCCGTAACCGGGAAGAGACAACCAGAATTTTCCATAAATGCAAACAAAACTGGAGCAACGGTCAAAGCTAAAAGCGAACAAATTTCAAACTTGCTGGCCCTCACCATCTTAGGTGACCACCCTCTTAATGTAACAGACAAAAACGAACACAACTTTAGAGTGGTAACCGCCCTACTCAGCCAATTCATGCCTGGCCCAAATAGTTCTGAAACCTTTATTTGCAAATCCATCAAAAAAACTATTCAAGGACGACGGTCACCAAATAGAATCCGTCTCTATTTTCCAAAAAAGCTCACCAACACGCCCAATTCCATTAAAAATAGTAATAATAACATTCAAGTAACAGACTATCCCCAGTGCAATTAGATTAGCAGGCACTATAAGCCCTATCCAAGAAGAGTTGCCCACACCCATACAATGCAAATCCTGCTTGAAGTTCGGCCATCCTCCCAAATATTGCGCCCAAGATCCCCAGCTATTTCAAATGTTCAAACAAGGGACATAAAAGCGTGAAGTGTCAATCTCCTCTTAAATGCTCTAATCACGGTGCTGACCATCATGCCTTCCGAAAATCTTTTCCTTACTTCCTATTTCACCAAAAAGTAAGAATTCGAATGCTGCGCTGCGGAATTCGCCGCCGTCGTCCAGCCATAGAAGAAGAGGGCAGATAACTGAACAAGAAAAGCAGATGTTGGAGGTGCCTCCTCCATCGCCGATAATAGAGATCATACAAGAATATCGACCTAAAAAAATATCAAGCCCTTTCAAGCACACAAATGCAAACAACATCATCGATGCCCCAGCATAAGACAAAAAACACCCTTGCTCGAAAAGAGAGAGACTAATCTCTCTCCAATCACGACCGTCCTTTTCATCAACTCAAAGTCCAGAGACCAAATCGAATTGCAAAAACAGTGCCTATAACGAAGACTTGTCCGGCAATCAAACAGTTGTATCGCATACAAAAGAATAAACACACAGAACGATGTCCGTTCATCAATCGAAACAGATGAAGAAAGCCAGACTACCATGACAACTCTGCAGCTTAAAACAACCAGCATCCATACACAGAAAATAATGAGAAAAGACTCTTTCCCTATCCCGATTATCTCCCTCACCAACCAAAAGCCCAGATATTAAATCTATTCGTAGACACAGTACGTACAGTGAAATACATCACATGTGAAGATGAACTAACTAGATCCACCAACAAAGAGGCAAATACGCGAAAGAGCTGGGATATATCTCCAGAAACGCATATTACGACAAATCATAATATATCAGAACTAGTTAACAGAAACAAAAAATACTCCGATCAGAACCTTCACATACAATAATTAATTTAACTACGTATGACCCAAATGAGACGCTGATTAAAAAAAAAACTACGACAAAGGCGAACAGAAAGACCTCAGTCAACGCAAAAATCTCTCCAATCAGGCACCCCTCAAACTCTAAACAAAAAACGTCCTCCACTTATCAACTGGACAAAGTAAGTAAACACAAAACATTCAAGACAACCAAACCAATGACCCAACGCCTTAAGAACATCAAGAATCACCCAACCAAAGCGGACGACATCTCCCAACCCACTCATCAAATATCACCAGTTCTAAAATCAAGTTCATCCAAACTAAAGGTACCAAAAATGTATACCAAAAAATATCAACACAGCCCAATCCGAGACAACGAACATGTCAAGATCGGCCAGGCAATAAATAAAGTACTGGCTCAGGACCAATTATGAATCCCTGCAGGTCCTTTCACAGGAATATAAACCTAAATGCATCTGTCTCAATAAGACTATGCACACAAGTCCTGACCAGTTCCTTAAAAAAACATTTTCTACTGTTAGTTCTGCCGGCAGAACTAACCCTGTTTATCTCAGTGGAAGCATCCATGGAGTTGCCACTCGGGCAACTCCATGGATGCTCTCACTGAGATAAACAGGGTCAAAGAGGTGACCCAGCCCCAGATGGTAAGAACCTCCACGGGTTTGAACACGGGCTCGGTGCTAATCACTGAACCCAATTCCACCCCTGTTCAGGGTCCTCCTCAGATGGCTCGGGACTCCGATGCCTTACAAGGAGAGGGGGAATCTCTTTACCAGGCTGGCGCCCCTGTGACAGCCAAAACCTAGTCCATTTCGGAGAAAAATCTTGCTGATGCAGTTCCATCTGGCCAAGGGGCTCGAGCCGGCGGAGAAAAGGCAGGTTCATCCCCCGCCCGCCTGTCCTAAAAAGAAAAGAAGCCGAAATAACACTAAAAAGACTCGGGGGGGGGGGAGGAGGAGCTCTTTTCCTCCCACCGTAGCCACCGGGATGGACTAGTCTGCTGCTATTTCGGTAAGAAACCAAGTCAAGATCGGCACGTCTGATCCCATTGATCCCCCGGGTGGAGAGAGACAGAGTAAGACCAAAAGTGCGCAGAGCGGAGCCTCGATTACGTCGGAGCTCCGCATTCAGAGTATACCTCGCGTTTTCGTGCCCGCTGGCTTCAATCGTTTCCTTGTTATTTGGTCTACTGATAGCAGCATGTTTGATAAAAGCAACATGATCCATCAGAGGAGAGCTTTAGCTAGGACGATTGGTAGAGAGCAGAAGGTCACCCGTTTATCGGACGGGAGCCTTTTGACGAATGCGTCGAATCCCATCGAGGCGGACATGATTAGTGCCCTTTCGGACATTATAGGGTACGCCTGTGAGTGTGACGCCGCACTCCACCCTGACCTTCGTGAAAGGAGTAGGTTATGCGAGGGAACTCGTGGACTACTCCATATGATGACATCACCTTAGAGCTGGCCGATCATGGGGCGGTCAAGGTCGAACGTGTGATAAGAAAACAAGGAAGAACCTCGAAACTCACCCCTACACTCTTCGTCACTTTTGACTGTGACAAGCTCCCTAAGTGCGTGTGCTAGTTGCTAACGCTACTGCGTGAAGGCATTCATACCACTGCCGCGGAGGTGTTATTACTGTCTCCGCCTCAGAAATACTAATCGCTCCTGTCGACGTGCAAAGTCGGGGTTACCCGAAGTCTGTGTAAGTTGCTCCAAAGCCGCACACGATAAGTCTAAATCGTGTGTGGCCAAGTATGTCAATTGCAGAGAGCCGCACCCCTCTTCTTCGAAGCAATGTGGTGCGTTTCTTCTTGAGAAGTAAATCCTGGCCGGTCAGGCACAGGATTGTCTCTCATTTCGCGAGGTTAAGCACTTGGTCCTTGAGCGCTCGGCGCTGCCTGGTATATCCTCAATATTAAGAAAGTCACACTTACTACTGGCCCCTACATGCCTACGAGCGCGGTCGTTTCCGAGCCCATTTGGAACCCTTTCTCCAGTTCTACCCTCCCCGGGTGCTCCACTGGTAAAGCTGACGTCACAAAGGGTTCATACCCAACCAGGGCTCCCGTTTTAGCGTGAATTTTTCCTGTAAGGCGAAACGGCCGCGCGCCTCTACCGAGTCGCCTAGACTCACAAGAGGATACACCCCTGAAGTTGGTTGTGAGGCCATCTTTGGGGGTTCCTAAAACTGCACCATGAAATGAGGAAGGCACTAAAGGAGCTTCATCTCCTTCTCCCACACCCAGTGTCTAGATAAGTGCCTCTGAGACGGTGGGTCTTTCAAAAGAGGGACCCCCGCCTCCCTCTTCGAGATTGAGGGAGGGAGGAAAAGACTCGCCTGACGAAGACAACCTCCTACAATAAATCTTTAAAGGCGACAGCGCCTTCCACGCTTTGTCCGGCCAACAACGCAAGGAGTTCTCCCTCCGTAAAGCGTACAGATATTCCCGTGAGGGGTTTCTCTTCGAAGAGGGCACCCGCATCTTCTCCGGGATAAGCCTGGAGGGACTATTTCTTCAATGGAATCGCCGTGGCCTCCGGGCCACCTAGGAGGAGTTGCGGAGGCTCGTCTCGTCCCGTTCCCCGTTAGCTATCTTTTTACAAGAGAATATGCTGGACGCGTGCTCACTGCCCACCCTCCTACAGTATAAGCGTTTTGCGACCCCACCATTACGGGATGGGGGCCGGGAGGAGGATCTGCGATTTACACCTGCTATGATGTCTCCGTTCTTCTCTTTTCTTTAGATACCTCATTTCTGTCCTTAGCAGTGCAACTCCACCTAGATAGAAGGTATATTTGTCTTTGTGCGTACATCACACTGTTAGCCCACTTCGACGCGGGAGACTTCTTCCGCGTCGAGGCACAGTTGCTGAGGCACTTTCTCTTAAAAGGAAATCTGAACGGTAAATACCTCATCTGGGGAGACTGCTCTATTAATCCCCGGAGTCAAGTCCTTGCCGACCTGGAGATAGGTGTCCTAAATATTGGTGAGTTTAGACATCACTGCCATCAAACACAAGCATTATGCTTAAATGCTCTATAAGCGCCGCCCGAACAGTTTCACTGTCGGTCAATTTCGTCAAGCTAGGACTAGGTTCCGGTATATTCGAAGTGCACCCGCCACTTTTCTTGGAGGGCAGACGTGTATTCACTTAACGGCAAAGACCCCTCTAGCAGAGATGTGAAACTGATTCAAAAAGCTTCAGAACAAGTTCTCGCAAGATACCCTCCTTTTCTCCAAAGGAGGGATTCCGTGGCGGAATCATTCGCGACCGCTTTCTCCGCATTCTCTAGCCGGGATGCTGCTCCGCCAGCATTCTATGCGCGTCGTGATGTGGCGGAAGGCCGTCGATTGGACTTTACCTCTAGAAGCGGAGAACCCTTTACCGACAGGTTTACTGTGAGTGAGTTGTGTTCCGCTCTTGCTTCGTGCGCGGACACCGCCCGTGGTCCGGATGATATCCCGTACGCCATGTTTCGACACCTGGGTGAGTGAGGCATTACTTTTCAGTTATAATCGTTCAGCGGGATCTGGGGAGAGGGTATCCTCCCAGATTCCTGGCGAGTTGCTATTGTGCTCGCTTTTCGCAAACCGCGGAGATATCACTCTACCCCTACCGGTTTCCGACCAATTTCTCTAACTTCCTACGAGTGGAAGGTGATGGGGAAATTGGTAAATATTAGATTACCCTTGTTCTGGACAGTGAAGGTCATCTGTCTTCTGTACAGTGACGCTTCCGCAAGTTCCACTCCATGCCGGATGCTCTGCTCCGACTGGAAAATTCTATATGTGATGGCTTCCTTCATTGACAACACTACACCAGGGGTTTTTTCGAACTGGAGAAGGTCTATGATACCGTATGGCAATACGGTATCATCGAGCCTCTCTACACGATGGGGGTGAGGGTACGCCTCCGAATCTTTATATCTGGATTTTTATGAGATTGTCAAATCTGCGTAGAGGGGGGGGGGGACGCCCTCTCCGGCCTAATAGACCTGGAAGAGGGTGTCCCACAGCGAAGTGCCCTCAATGTCACACTCTTTGCCCTGAGCTTCAACTGTATCACCTCAGTTCTGCCAGAAGACGTCTTGCTACGTTTTACGTACGCGACCTTACGATCTCTTTTGGCGCACCCCTGATGCCATCTTTGGAATGTCTACTCCACCAGGCATTGAACCGCGTCTTTTGATATGCCGAAGTTCACAGTCTTCAGTTTCCTTGGTCAAGACTAAGGTGGTGCACTTCTGCTGCCACCTTCCACGGCTCCACCCTGACCCAGATGGGATGCGTTTCAAAATGGTATAATCTCAACGGTTCCCTTGGAGGCTGATATTCGTAGCCTTAGGGTCTTTTGTACCCGTGACATGGATATTCTTCGCTCCGTAACGTTCAGCGGCCGATGCGCAGATAAGACTACCTCCTTACTTTTTTATCGATCCTCTGTTAGTTTGAAGCTTGCCTACGGATTCCTTCCGCACTTCCCCCAATGAGCGCCTACTTGTCGATGCTGTGAAAATGCAACTCGCTTTGCGCCGTGCACAGGGCATAACCTGCCTGTATGCGCGAGTCCCGCGCCTCCCTCAGTCCCCAACAGCTATCACTGCATTCGCAGCTGACCTCGACGGTGCCTATGCCGCCGAGAGACGCCAGTTATACTCTAAGCCCTTCGGCTTTAGCATCATTAAACTCCTTCGAGATCAAGGTATAGCTCTCGGCCCCGTGGTACACCTGCTTCTGCACAGGATGCCAACCTGCATGGTACCACATTTCACAATTTGTCGCCACGCCTCTGCTCCCAAAGCTTGTAAAGCGCCGGGAGTATTGCGTTCGACCCCTTTGGATCACATTTCATGTCACGCTGGAACCGTGCCAGCATATACGGATGGCTCCAAATCCCAAGAGAGAGTCAGTTTCCACGCCGTATCTCCTCTGTTCGAAGTCTGCGGGGCTCTGCCATGTGCTGCGTCTGTTTTCACGGCCGAGCTGGTTGTAATACACTGCTCGGAACGGGAGATTCCACGACGCGCTCTTTTCGGCGACTGGTTGTGATTTATAACGAGTTACAAAGCGTCCTGAATTTTATCTGGGTATTGGAATCTCCGCACCCGCTTGTTCGCGATATCCGTTACGGCACACTTTTGGTGAGCCGGGTGGATGTCGAGATTATCTTTTGCTGCGTTCCTGGACATGTAGGAATAGTGGGGGAATTTGCGTGCTGATGAGGGCGCTAAAGAAAGCGGGAGGACTGGGTGACCAGACCAGCGTTTCGCTCGTCCTCACACCGATCAAAAGGCAGGAATACGGTCAGCTCTCTGGGTTACCTGGAAAAGAAGGTGGAAGACGGTCGAGATGAACCTAAAGTTGCGTGCCATCGTGCAGCGACTGTTGCAATGGACTTACCCTTCAATGCCGCGACAGCTTCAGGTTGCTTTCTGTCATCTCCGAATTGGACACACGCGTAGGATGCACCGCCATTTGATGGAGCGCTCGCATGAACAATATTGTGATGCCTGCGTTGACCCCTAGACTGTTCAGCACATTCTTGTTGTATGTCCCTGTCTGTGGTTTTCGCACAAGTCACCTCTCCCGGTATCGGGACGAGCTGGGTCGCTACCGCTTCTCCCTTGTACTCGAGACGGATTCGTGCACACTGACTAGTGGACTTTATGACTTTCCTGCTCCACTCTATTTAACTGTGTTTTGTGTTTGTCAGAGAGAGAGAGAGAGAGAGAGAGAGAGAGAAAGAAATCAAGTCGCCCAGATAAGGAGAAAAGTAGTATCTCACGGACGAATAACCTTCCATTAGAACTTTTCGGTAAATTTACCGAGCGATATTGAAGTCATATTGGAGACGGGACACTATTTAGCGTTATGGTGGGAAAACCATCACCGCTGTATCTTTGAGATATAGTTGAGATCGCTTCCGTCAGCAAACAAAAGACTTCCGACTGAGTCGTAATGATCCCAGTAATGATCAAAGGAGTATTCTAAGAGCATTTGGGAAGCGAGCTGTATCCATCCCGCTTTCACGCAAGCAAGATTCACGCAGTGCTCACGCAGTACTCCCAAAGTACTCACGCAGCATATTGAGAAGGCATTGGATTCATCCAAAGACGACGCGCAATTCTCGAGCGACACCCGACACCTTTATGGCTCTCAGGCAGGAACCATTATTCGGAACGACGAAGGTCAAGGATTCTTGACCCTGTTAAAAATAACGCGCTTAGCTACGCTTCTCCGGAAAGAATAGTCCTCTGAGTGACTACTTGAGGTCTCCCCTAGAAAATCGTAAGCCATTGCATCTTCCGACCGCAAGGCTCACTTCGTAGTCTCCTCCCGATCCCTCTCGGGTAATTATTGTCTCTCGTACGGCTCAGACAATATCATTATTTAAATTCATTTCGATTTTCATTTGCCGGAAGATTAACGTAATTTTTAAAGTGTATCATTCTTGTTAATCTCATTTGTTGTTTGTATAGTATTAAAGTTTATTTTGTTTCACTTATATATATCCTATAACCACCTGAAGTCTGTTGAAATAGTATCCAAGTCGTCCAATATTAGAAATTGCGCTTGTCTTTTTCCCCACGTAGTTAAAAGGGAGACAGTCCCTATATTTGTTTTTCGCCTCTTTCTCTCACGTCGAGGGAGGGCAACCAAGGTCAGGAAGGACTACCTGAATCTACGACATATTAGTTGTTTGGTTCGGATCGTGCCTCATTTCCCTCATTCGGACCGTACCCTACTTGCATCATCCGATCATTCCCGACTCGCCTCATCGCAAGAAGGACCTTCCTCGAAGTCACTGACCCGCAAGGCTGAAACCCCCTCTATTACTAGTATTGTCAAGTTCTTCCTTTTGATCTGACCCAAGTAACGCTAATCAATTAATTCTATTTGAGAATTCCTCCTCATAATAATTATCTAGAGACTATTTCAATTTAAATAATCCCCTTTTGCATTTTTATTCTAATTTTGATGTTTCTAATTAAAGTTATATTTTTGTTAACTCATCTTTAACTAACTTGGAATGATACTCTTGACCTATTTACGTAAATCTCGACAGCCATTTATGCACTCTGTCTGATTATTAAGGATTTGAAACCTTACGACTCAAGTTTGACCTCCTAATCGGTCGTTATTCCATGCGAACAGTTCTTAAATAGTTCGCGTTGCAGTAGGTGATTAAATCACCCCCTAAATAATATAGGAGTAGTGTATGGTATAGAATGGTGTACCACGATATATATATATATATATATATATATATATATATATATATATATATATATATATATATATATATATATATATATATATATATATATATATATATATTATGGTATTTGGTTATTAAAGAGATTGATTTTAGTTCATAAATCAGCCTAAATAGGTATTTGAAAACCATTACCATAAATTTGTTGAGTGTGGGTGGAAATCGTCGTCTGCTAATAATTAAGCCTAACGACTCACGTGAATTGAATTTAGAAAACTTCTAAACTAGGTTTGTAAGAAAAACAGAAATAAACAAAATAAATATATTTGCAAATTCAAGGAATGAACAATGAGATAATTGAATTAGGAATACAACGTAAGGTGTGATAAAGTAATTATGATTTAAAGTTAAAAGATGTATAGTAACTAAGATATAAAATGACTATGTTGTAAAGTATGATGTGAAATGACTATGATGGTATGTGAATTGGGATCTGCAATGAGAGAAGTAACGAGAATTAGGACCTACTCTCGTATGGCAGTTTGCAGAGAATAAGTGTGAGAGGATTTATGACTGATTCAAAGTAAAGTCGAACCCGAATGGCTGGTGAAGCGGACAAAAAGGAGAGAGAGAGAGAGAGAGAGAGGAGAGAGAGAGAGAGAGAGAGAGAGAGAGAGAGAGAGAGAGAGAGAGAGAGATAATTCGCGTTGTTTCACAATTGGTGAAATGTGTGTGTTTGTATGTGCGTGAAATTCTAAGAGATGTTGTTTGAACCAGTGCGTTAAATAAAATCAGTTTCTCGTTACGGGATAATTGAATTATTAAAGGTTACATAAAATAAATGAATTGCAAAAAGTTATGCATAAAATAATGAATTATTAAGTAGTACATAAATTGCATGAATGATTTGATTGACAAAAGTTAAGTAAAATAATTGAATGATTTTAATTTTATGCATAATATATATATTTAAGTTTCCCAGGAGAATTTTATTATAGCAATGCCCAGATGGCATTGCTATAATATATATATATATATATATATATATATATATATATATATATATATATATATATATATATATATATATATATATATATATATATATATATATTATATATATATATATATATATATATATATATATATATATATATATATATATATATATATATATATATATATATATATATATATATATGTATATATATATATTCCCGGCCAGGAATTTCAAACTTTTTTCCCCTGGCGTTATCTCTGTCTTCTTGGTAAAGGATTGCCTTCATTGTGCCGCCCTCTGCTCTCTTTGATTCTAGTCTTCTTCTAATGTCCCTTTATCTTACCTCTAAAAAACCTCCTGTTTCTTGTCTCATTGCTCATTCGCGTCCAATTTCTCTTGTATATATATATATATATATATATATATATATATATATATATATATATATATATATATATATATATATATATATATATATATATATATATATATATATATATATATATATATATATATATATATATATATATATATATATATATATATATATATATATATATATATATATATATATATATATATATATATATATATATATATATTACTTCTATATTATAAAAACTCGTTAAAAAGTTTTATTTTAAAAGTCTTCTAAATTTGGTGGTTTTAGGATATCAATGAAACCATAATTCTCTTATTAAATTACTTGCAAATTTTAGATACACAATCGGTAAATATTTAATTGTATTTGTCAGTCTTATTTTGACGTGCGTAAAATGGTCAACGTCAGGACTTGTTCGCCATCACATAGTTCGCAGCGTGCGAATTAAGCGAGTTATTTTGCGTGTGGGTTTTATTTTGGGTGTGTGTTATTTTGGGTCACGTTAAATCCATTTTGCACTTTCACGGTGCTTATCAGTGCATAAAATTCCGGTTAGACAAACCTGTTACAGTCTCTACCGTATGCGCTTTTTTTGTGCGAACCAGCAAAACATCACGTCGTCGTTCGAAATTTTCAAAGCACAGGGAGAATCTATTGTTTTAACGGGTAAAGACCTAATGACTTACATTTCCGGAAGAACAGAGGACAACGAGAAAAGAAAGAAGAGAAAGAGACACATAAGAGAAATAGAAGGAAGAAGAGAAAGAGAAGAAAGGGAGAGAATTCGAGTACATGAGTTAGAGATGAGGAGGGCAAGAAATGAGCCCTACCCATCACTTCGGAGCACGGAACTTCACAACCTGTATCTGTAAAGTTGCCTGTGTTTAAAGAAGGGAAGACTATGCCTCGTATTTGACCCACTTCGAGAAGATCTTCGAGGTAAACCACTGGGATATAGAATCGGATGGTGTATCTAAATTTTTGCCCCTTGTGAACACCCACCTGAGGGATATTTATATTTCCCTCCCTCCTGAGGCAACAATTGACTATTCCACGTTAAAGGCCGAGCTACTCGCTGCCTATAACATTCTGAGTTCAGGCAGTGCCAAATCCAACCCAATCAAACATTTAGACAATTCGGGTGTACCTTACAAAAGCACTTTAATTTCTGGTTGGACGCCTTAAAAGTGCCCCAAGATTACGATGCTATGATTGATTTCATCCTGAAGGACCAATTTCTGGCACCGCTTCCATTCGAAATCCGGTCATTCATCAAGTGCAGAAGATGCAGCAGCTTCAAGGAGTGCATAGGAGAGGCTGATGTATATGCCTCCAGTCACAACTGTTACCATAAGGAAAGGAAGAAAGTAGAACCATATTTTCCCAAATCGCAGATGAAGAAGCACAAATTCGTCTCTCACAACAGAGAAAGCTTTGTCAAGGTAACAGGCCAATCTAAACCGAAACCTGTTCGATCATTCATCAAACAAGACGCACGACCATTCTCTTTCCCAGGAGAACCTTCGCAAGTTATTCATGCGGAATTGAAGGACGCTAAAACTAATTGTCCTCAGAATTCGTACTTGAAGAATAACTTCTCCCACCAGGTGCACCAGGTGAGTGCCACCACTTCTCAGACCCGGTCTCCACCATAAACTCCTCTCTCTGCAAGCGAACCAGGTCCCGGTGGCCACCAGGTGAACTTTTTGTTCAATAAAAGCAACCCTTGGGTCCTTCAATTCGAGACAGGTACGGTAAGTAAAGGGCTGCCGTATCTTTACCCACGTCGAGATACAGGGTGCACGTGTATCGTGGTCTCAGATAAGCTACTTCCACCAGTAGTCCCGGATCACGATCGGTTCGCCATCGTGCATGACTACTGGGACGCACTAATCGATATCGATTCATCCATGGTAAAGTGCCATAGTGACTTCGCCTACTTCACTGGCTGGGTAGAAGTAGTGGCAGCACCCATAAAGCTTTGCGCCGTTTTGATTTGAAAAGAGCCCCAAAGTTTCCTCACCCCAGGTGGCTTAACGAAACAAGAATTGGAAGCGCCCGCTCCCCTGGGAATCCCCAGTGCTTCGGATTATGACAACATCGTCAACGAGGATTTTACTAGAAAGAAGAAGGAGTGTGATACCCTTCGCCCTATGTGGACTAAGGCCCACGACAAAACGCAAGAATCCATTAGCGATGGTAAATTGATTTCCTTCCGCGTTAAGGACAACCCCATATACCGCGTATGCTCCCCCGGGCATCACGCAAGAGTCCATCAAATAGTGGCAATAGATGAAGAATCGGCCGTCGAAGAAAATTACCCCTTGAACACCCTGTGTCTGATCCAAATTGCATGCGTAGAACAGGACGACGATTTCTCCTTGCTCATACCAGATGTGATGAAATTCCCCTTCAACAAAGCTAAAAATAAATGACCAATTATCATCCCTTCGGAGACCCAGCTCCAATCTACCCTCGATCAATTCGATGAAGTCATCTCGGACGGTCCAGGATATGCTATCTAATTCGAGCACGATATCCAATTAACTACTCAAGAGGCTGTTAGCTCCAAGCCGTACCCTTTGCCCGTTCATTTATGGCAAAAATTCAATGCCGAAGTTGAAAATTTGTTAAAGTTACAAATAATTGGACCCTCCAGATCAGATTATTGTTCCCCGGTTGTAATAATAAAGAAACCCGATAATTCCTACAGAATGTGTATTGATTTTAGAGAGCTAAACGCTATCGCCATATTCGACGCCGGGCCTATCGTCTTGATCGACCAAAATCTTCATTTGTTAGAGAAGGCGACGTATATTTCCGAAATTAGATCTGTGTAAGGCCTATTACCAGATTCCATTGATGGAAGAGTTAAAAAGGTACACCGCGTTCCCGACCGAGAAGGGAATAATGCAGTTTCGTCGGTGGCCCTTTGGTCTCGTCACCACTGCTTGCAGTAATTACAATTGGATAATGAGACGGATTTTAGATGGGCTACCACACTTATCCTTCTATTTTGATAACATTTACGTGGTTCCTAATGAATAGCACTTGACCGCTCTTCACGCTCTGCTGCAAAGGCTAATGAACCATAATCTCACCCTCGGCTCGAGCAAATATCATTTAGCCCCACAGGAGGATAAGATCCAAGCCATTGTAAAATGCCGCGGTTCATAACCAAAAGGCAATTAAGGTCCTTTATGGGCTCCGCCTCATTTTATCGACGTTTTATCCCAAATTTTGCCACTCGTTCCGTTCCCCTATACGAGCCCCTGAAGAAAAAATCCCATGAGAAGCTCGTATGGATCCTGTGATACATCGCCGGCTTCAAGCAACTTAAGGGTAAACTCGCGTCTGCCCCAATATTGCGATTGTCTAATCACGCCGAACTATTTGGCATTAGGACGGATGCTAGCAATGACGGTATAGGGTGCGTATTGGTCCAATACGGACCTAATAACGCGAGATTCCCCATAGTGTACGCTAGCCGAAAATTATTACCGCGTGAAAAGAACTACGCAGTGATTGAGCGACAGGCGCTTGCAATCATATGGGGAATTAAAAAAATTAACAGGTATTTGATAGGAAAGGAATTCGTGATCGAGACTGACCATAAACCCTCGTCGCACCTTAGGAACATCAAAAATAATAATGGGAGACTAATGCGTTGGAGCTTATTTCTCCAAGAATTCCAATTTAACATAATGTATTCAAAAGGCTCCGAGAATTGTATAGCCGATATCCTGAGCCGAAATCCTGTAGATTCCACTTCCAATGAATCCTGAGTCTACTATGTTATTCTCTTATAGATATGTCTGAGTAAATTTCGGTCTCTAATATGAACCCCTTTTGTAAATAAACGCTACCCATTATTTTGTAACTGATGGAGGCAGAGAAGCCCTCTTAAGAAAGCTCAGTATGTATAAGCTTGCATTTGTTCACGTTAAAAAGCATTTGCCACGTGTCCGACTAGTCCCCAATCATCCGAAGATCATCTTGAAGGCGGACAGTATTTCATTCCTTTGCGACGTTCATACCAAGCTTGGTACAATCAGCAAATTTAGAAATCTTCGCATCCGTGACACCGTCTATGTCGTTGATGTAGACGATGAAGAGTAGTGGCCACATAACCTTGAGGACACCGCTAGTAACGGGCAAAGCCTGTCACCTCAACACTACCCGTTGCCATCTGCCACTTAGCCAGTTCTCTATCCAACTTGCTACATTTCCGTCTATGCCCAGCGCACGCACTCTCTGGAGGAGGCAGCGTTTTTGTACTTTATCGAAGGCTTTTTGAAAGTCTAAGTAGATAACATCCACCGCCTTATCGCAGTCGTACTCACCGAAAACGAAGTGGAAGAATTCCACAAAATTCATTAAGCATGACCGTTGCCTTCGGAAGCCTTGCTTAGAACTCCCCAATCGAAAGTTAGACTAGATATGACGTCATTTTGTCCACCATGATGCTTTCAATGATTTTACCGACTATTGAGATTGAGCTAATATGTCGGTAGTTCGACGGCTGACTAGGGTCTCATTTCTTGAAGATAGGAGTCACCTCCGCTTCACGCCAGTCTCTAAGATGCATCCGGTCCGGATTGACATGTTGAAGATTGCGTTCGGGTGTCGTGACACTTGATCGCGCACTTCTTTCAACACTTTAGGAAGAAAGCCATCCGGGCCAGTGGAATTATTCATCTTTAGATCAGTTATCTTTTTTTCTAGTTCTCCTTGGGTGAAGTCCAGTTCCTCCAGTTTTTCCCCAAAGTAAGAATCCATGAGCTAGGGTATGGGACCACATTCTTCAGTAAACACTGAAGAGAAATAGTCGTTCAGGAGGTTAGCATTTTCTGCATCTGAGTTCTTTAATGCCAACTCCTCATTCACTAAAGGGCCAATCGTGCGATAGATTGGTTTACGGCAGTTTATATAACCAAAGAACTCCTTGGGATTCTCCTTGCATAGTATCGCCACTCGGAGCTCCTCGGCACGCTTTGTCGCCCTTATCCTGGGCTTTAATCTTCTAGCTAGCCTGCCGGTACCCAGTTCTCTTCTTCCTCAGCAGTTGACCAATTTTTCGATTAAACCACTTTGGTTGAACGGAAAACCGACGAAGGTTTTTCAAAGGGATGAATCGTGATTGAAGACTCATGCACGTAGTTTTAAATCTACTCCACGAATCTTCAACATCCTTGCACATTTCTAGCCTCGCATCAGTCAATCCAGAACGAAGACCTGCAAAGTCTGCTCTTCTCAAATCAAATTTCCTCGATTTACTAGTTGCAGACTCTACCTTGGGGAGCTTGACTATAAATCTGACCAATCGGTGATCACTGCCACCGAGCTCTTCCCCTACAGAGAGGTCCTCAACGATGTCATCCTCAGAAGTGAAAACCAAGTCGAGGGTATTATTGCCTCTCGTCTGGTGTCTCACCCATTGAGTCAGGAACTCGTTGTGTGCAAACTCCAGGAGTAGTGCGTTCTCGCTACAGGGTTCTCTGGTTTCCCAGTCAACTTGAGTATTGAAATTACCCATGGCGATACACCCACTGTCTTGAACATGTTCACCCAGTAGCCGGTACAGATCCCTGTACCTTTCAACGAGTTGGGTAGGGGTTCTGTAAAGTAGCATGGTCCTGTATCTGGCAGGATCTATATCTAGGTCAATCTTAGTAGCTC